>JARHVA010003724.1:1075000-1360000 GCA_037957365.1 Torreya grandis | reverse complement strand
GTTAGGTGTTAAATCCTCATTTTCAAAAGATATATTATGATCAGTCCATTTAATTTAATTTAAAATAGAAGGTGCATATGGTGGTTCCACATTGCAAGGTAGTATGGTCATACACAATATATTCAAAAGGACATCCTTATAATGGGATGAATAATGTATCAGATCCAAGAGTGAAGTTTTGGTAGTAACATCATTGGATTGGGTGGTTACATGGTATGGAGATAATTGTTGTTTCATTAACTCCCTTTGGTGCTTTGTAGTGACATGTAAAACTTCATTATAAACATTAGAACAAGAAGGCGTATGCCAAAATGTAGTGGATTTACAATAACCATATTTGGAACCGCTTAAATTTTTAATTTATTGATTAATACATAAGGAATAATAATTAACGACCACCATAATGTATTGAAACATGAAATAATTAATATATACATCCCTAATAAACATGATTTTTTAAAAAAAAAATCTGAGTCTTTACAAATTTTTAATGGAAAATTAGGAATAATAATTTTATTCAAAAAATAGGAAACCCTAAGGCACCAAGTGTTTTGAAATCAAATATTAGGTTAAAAAAATGTGTAATCCTAAATTGGATATGTGATGTATATATTATTAGGATATATGGTGTTAATAATATATAAATTAATAAGCACAAGGGTGATAAAAATATATGCTATAGGATAATTAATTACAAAACTCAGATAGAACATATACTAAATTTATTATAATGAGATATGCTAAAAATAGAAAGTGCATATATGAAATATATGACACTAATAGATAAATAATATATATATATAATTCTAATCTTTATACATATCTAGATCTAGAATAGCTAGGAATTAAAATTGGGAGAGTATTCTAGAATAGTCAACAAATTTTAGATTTTGTGACTCTATAGCCATAAACACTTGTGTCAACTATGATAGTTACATATATGCTAGTGTCTAGGTCAAATACAGGTGTCTAATATATAATACCTTATAAAATAGGATTGAACCACCTATATTATTCTATGTTTTTATCACCTTTGCTCTAGTGCATTCAGATTTAGGTGATGGACTATCATTCCTTGTCAAATGATCAAAACCCTAGTTCTTCATCTTCATAGTGGCTATGGTGAAAATTGGGTTACTGGATAAATTATTTAGATTTTTCAAAAATAACCATCTATAAATTAGTACCTCCTACATATCCCATACTTTTAAGAGGTTATAAAATGTACATAGTTATCCCCTATGTGTTGGCTTGTGAGTGAATCATGTAATGTGTGATAATCAAGTACAATAATGACCTAAATTATAACATGGTAAACATAAATCTTTGGATAATCCTTTAATAATTCAAACATATAGATATTATTTCCCTATTATTGATATGTAAATAGGGGAAAATAGGGAATCATTACTCATTTGAATGCTTAATTTAATGATTTTGGTAATTTCCCTAGTGACTAGGTAAGACGTTTCTAGGTGAGGAATGAATGAGGGTTGATATTATATTTATACCAATCCCTTTAGAGAATAAATAAAATAATACCACTTAAGATAACCATTAAGATAAATTTAATTGGAAAATTAAATGAATTTAGGGCATTACACACTTGCATCAAAGTAGGACACCTTGTTGACGTAGGTGTTTATCCAAGACAAGTTCTTAGTGAGTAGGAAAAATAGATACAAGCTCAAAACATGTAGAGGAAAAAGTTGAGTATGTTTTAATAATTCTAAGAAATATATAAGGCCTATGTCATCAACATAACAATTTTCAAACTAAAAGAAAGGATAATTTTCACAAGAAAGAGAAGATGCAAGACTTTTGGAAGACGTAAATGTTTAGAACTAAGAATAATAACCAAGGTCTTAGTTTTCCAATTATATAATACTTAGGTGTTATATTATTTAAAAATATTTTATACAATAAATCACTATTCCCCACAAAAAATCCTTATTTTTTGGAGCTATATTGTTCATACATGTAAATATCTAATACAAGCCTCAATATATTCAATTTCTCACATATAAATCACATAATTTTACCTAAATATGTACCATTTTCTATCATGGTGTGAATATATAATACAAACTCATTTCTTTCACCCACTTTTAGGTGTGGGATGAATCTTATCGATCATTAATCTAAAAATAAAGAGATATATGCATCACGTGTTTTTAAAAAAAAATCATATAAATCATGTCTAAAACATGATATAATATGTCATCATATAAATATTTGATAATTTAAGCACATATTAAACATAAAATCTAAGGAAACATGCATACAAGTGTCATTTTAAGAAGATATATAAAATTATAACACATTAATTAAAAAACAAAATAAATTCATATTATAAATCATGGTATCACACACAATCTAAGAAAATGTAATAGATATCATGACACTAGACTCAACAAAAATCATATATGTAATGACATACACATATACACACAAACATCATGATCATGAAGAATACAAGAATTAAAGACATGACTCAAATTTGAATTGACTTTGACATTACATATAAAACATGGACATGATATAGACTAGATTATCCTTGAAAAAATGACACATGGTGTGATAAAACATAATTAATGCACTCATATAACACATAATCTAACACACATCGATGATCACATAATGTTGTAATAAATAACATAAAATAAAAAGAATAATAAATTTTAGTCTATTTATCAATTCCTTCCATCATATATTATAAAAAATTATAATATTTTGTGTATTAAATTTTGTATATAATTTTTATACTAGGAACAAATAAAAAAAATCACAATTCCTAAACTAATCAAATATACACAACACCTCAAGAATGAATAAAGAAGAAATGGATTCACCTAAAAATATTAATGAAATACAAACAATTTGTTGCCTCAATGATAAATTAATCCTTCTCCCTTGATGAAGTAGATGTGCTCAAAGTGACATGGAGTTTCTCCATACTTAGCTATGTATGTTTAATTTATATTTGAATTCACAATAATTTAGAGCAATGTAATTGATAGATGCTTTATTGAGGATGATAGATGCAAGGTGATGTAAATATTCCAAAGTATTATAAAGGTTCATATATTTTCATGGGAGTGTATCTCTAAATATATATCCACATGGGATGAATGGAGGGTTATATTTCATCCTTAGAGAATGAAGATATATGGTGGAGTAATTTTATAGTAATTTAAAATTCTTAGATAATTTTATAGGAAGCTTGGTAAGGGGAACTAAGAATATTAGATATTTCTAGAGTCCACTAAGATCAAATAATGATGTTTAGGATGTAATTAAGAAGATTATTTATAAGATATGTAGTGGAGGTATGTGGAGGTAGTTTGTAAGAATTTAAAAATCCTAAATTATTGTGTGAGAAGAGATTAAGAATGAATGAATTATTAATAAGAAAATTAATTTGGAGAGATCATGTTATAAGGTTAGTGTGTTTTATAGGAAATTTAGAAGGGAGTATAAGAGTATTTTATTAGAATAAATTATGGATAATGGTATAAAATTAATTAATAAGTGAATTTTATATTTAAATATTATGGAATTAGTAGCAAATAATGAAGTATTGAATTTTCGATGTATACTTTTTTTTCCTCTTGGAAATGGAAATGCATTTGGAAGAAGTAATGGTGTTTCAAAGAATAAAATAGTCATGTGAATTAGTAAGTTAGGATATTTGATTCCACCTTAAGGGTTCATGTTGAGAGGATCAAAATATATGGATACTTAAAAGAGAAACAAGGGGCGGGATGTACAGATAAATGGAAAAGGGGTTAGTTTTCTATAAGGGTGATGGATATTAAAGGTGGTGATGAAGAATAATATTGACATAATAAATGAGTTACAAGTTTGTTAATACCCATGGAAAATACATAAGTGAGGGATAAAATAAAATTATTTCATGTCATTGGATGTACCCAAATTAATGGAATATTTCATAAACAAAGGATAATAAAGGAGGTTGTGATTGTTGGACATATCCTAGGTAAGGACTCATGCTGAAGAGAGATACAAGATTGTATTGAAAGAATAATTGAATGGTGTCAATAAATTTGGACATGTCTCATGTAAGGACACATGCCAAGGATAAATATGATATTGGATTGGATGGATAAATTTATGTTTAAATATTTGTATGTATTGTAAGCAAGGATGCATGCTAGGGATATGTACGAGTCTAGATTAAATAATAGATAGATTGATTGATTATAGCTCAAGGGTTATATGAGTATACATAATGATTATATTAGGAGGGATAAGTGATAAATAAGTAAATTATATGAGTATGAGTGTCCAATGGATGATGGATGCAAAAATGGTTGTTTTGTTGACCTTATACACCCATGTAATTGAACATTGTCTATATAGTGCGTATGGGCCTCAAGCTAGTGTAGTTATCCCTAATGGGAATAACAATTAAATTATTGATGGAATAAAGATAAGTGGATGAAAAGGATGCATCAATGGTTCCCTAGGGACCTTGGTTAAAATATGATCAGAGAATGATTAATAGTGGTAAGTAAAATATTCATATAAAAGTGGTGTTAGATTAATAGATTGTGAGAAATTGGTGACATGAATAAAATTTTGATGAGAAGAAAAGATGTGAGGTGAAAATTGAATGAAGAATGGAAATATAGGATAAAATAGTGCTATAATGGCTTAAAATATGGTAATTTGGTATTTAAATAGGAGGTAAGAGGGGTGAAAACCTATTCATTTATAGCCTACCTCTCTAACAATTTTGATCTGGAGTGTCATGTAATTTTTGGATGAAGATGGATTGTGTATCACACCACTACCACGAAGGAGAGAAAATTAAAGAGCATAAAAGAACCATAGATAATGGTGACCTAGAGAGTAGTTTATTTTTTTTAAATGTTAGCATTAATTAGAATTTACTATGGGTCAAAGTTAGAGAAAGTAAAACTAATATGAGGGAGAATTTTCCTCATAGTGATTGCAACATCAGAAAATGTGAATTCACTATGGTTAAACATGAATTCATGCTATTAAAAGTGTACTTGTTATTTTTGATAATATTTTATTGGCTTTGAAAAAGAGTGCATGACTTTATGAACATGAAAAGTGGATTCATAATATGTGACACAACTTTAAAAATTAGGCAAGAATGAAGTTACTTATGCCAACTGGTAACTTTGAAAACTTATTAATGGATTCATGGATTTTGGAGTATCAAAGTCACATTTTCATTTGGGTGAGTTTAAACTTTCAATAAGTGATTTTTTTAATGGATAATTTGTTTCCCACATAAATGTGTCACAAAGATAAGTTTTCAAGGGATGGTGATGCAAACTTCAGAAAAGTGATGGGAGGTTAGTTGATTTGTTTTTAAACTTGAGATGGAATTATAAGATGAAATTTGATGATTTAAGGAGTATTTGGTAGTTATTTATTCACATGAATGATAGTCAATAATTATGAAGTGATCACATGTATTAATAGTAGTAGATAATGGCCTACTGAAGTTAGTCAACTTATTCTAGATGACACATATACTACTCATATGGATAGACAGATCACTAATGAAAAACCTTATGGAGATAAGGCACTTAAAGATGATAACATTACACTTTGTGACTAGAGAAATGAATTCTAGGTTTGAGGATGGTTAGCACATATTTTGAATCTTGATCAGAGGGGATCGACTATATTTATAATCAACTAGTCAAATGGTGATAATATAGAAATTAGGTTATCATGTCATGGTGGGAATTTATAGAATATGTATTGACTTGGATAGGGAAATATATGAGGATATAATAGATTAGTTCACCCTGACCCTTATGGATATTATTAGTTATATCTTTTTTCTTGATAATATTGGGTAGTTCTTCCATGTTAAATTAGGTGACATGGTTGTAAATATGGTGGAGAATATTTTTACGAGGGAGGTAGTCCTAGCCCATCTATATAAATATTTTAATTTTAAGGAATATAAAAGAGGTAAAATAATTGGTTCCAACATAATATTTCATATTTCATCATGGGATCACATATCCATTGAGCATCATGTGAGGACCTAACTACAAAGATATATATATATATATATATATATATATATATATATACATATATATATATATACATACATATATATATATATACATATATATATATATACATATATATATATATATATATATATATATATATATGTATGTATATATATATATATATATATATGAGATAATGATCTTTAGTTGGGATATTTTTATGGTATCTTAGTGAAGACATGCATGTGACTTGGTATTTTACAGATAAGAATTAAAAGAGATAATAATATAAGATATTACATGGATTTCATATTGACATATTCATTAGATATTGAGGAAGGATGCAGGATATATGGAGTATATGTTAACATAGTGTTATCTGTTAGGCTAGAAAAAACACAACTCTATACATATATCTATGAGATAGATTTTATAAGTAGTTTGAAATGTGATAGGATATTCCACAAGAGTCTAATGTGTTCATTAGAGTTATAAGAGAGATTTTTTAGTGGGGGTTGATGGTGGATAATGTGAAATTATTGCATATTTTATTGCAGTAGGTGTAGTCTAGTAGGATTATCAAACAATGATCCTAGATTTAGGTAAATGATATTATGATTCATGGTGGGCCTTAAGTGTTATAATTAGAATAAATCATACAAAATTACTAAGTATGAATTTATAGGAGAAGATAAAGGTGTTTATGAGGCCCTACAAAAAAATATGACATCATAGGGACTTTATGTGGAGACTATTAAGTGATAGTGGAGAGTCAATGATAAAAATGGGGATGAGGATGATGGAGATAGGTCTTATATTTTGTAGTTAAGATACATAGATAGGTAGGGGGAAGTTGGGGATAGGGATGGATAAATAAATAATGGAAATTTTTATAAGGATATAAATAGAGGAGATGATAGTAAAATACATGGAAGAAGAGATGGGAGGTAGTAGGTGACTGAGATTTTAGATTCTCTACCTCCTTAGAGAGGTTTTGCTTGAGGGAGGATGAATTTGATGAGTTTATATTCAATAGTGGAATGTGATATTTACTGATTAGTAGACATGGTAGATGTCAAAGTGGGTACTAATTAGGCTAGGCCATCATGTCTGACTATATCAATGGAGGACTAAGATCTAATAGACATTTTACATAGAGAGATTATTTACAACGTCTCAAAGATATCTATGTTAGAGATAGAGGTGGTAGGATTATGAATTCATTTAGTTGAGGCATAGGTATAAACTCTATAGGATTAAGTGATAGCTTAAGATATAGATAAAGCCACTTGTAGGTGTAAGTCACAAATATGTTATCCATAGAAGCCTAGTTGATAGGGGTACATGTACAATTGGTTACAATGGATGCATATGCATATTTTTGATAAGTAGAGAAAACTTTTGCATAGGGTGGTCTGGTCATACATGGATTGGGTCAAATGTGGAGATAATTGATGAGATCTATCCAAGAGGTCAAATATTATAGGATCCTATACATGTACTTCATCTAAATGGGTTAGAGGTAACCATCATTTATTGATATAATACACTCAAAGGGTTCATCTCGGTCATAAACTTATACACAATTACTACATATTTCTAGAGACTACCACCTATATATGGCTAGAGCCAAATGTGACATATGATGTATAGCCATATTTTAAAATGTGTATGTCCATGATTCTAATGTATAGTTATCCATGTTTTATGTATTCATGGATAATGATTCTCTCTCTCTCTGTGTGTGTGTGTGTGTGTGTGTGTGTGTGTGTGTGTGTGTGTGTGTGTGTGTGTGTGTGTGTGTGTGTGTGTGTGTGTGTGTGTGTGTGTGTGTGTGTGTGTGTGTGTGTGTGTGTGTGTGTGTGTGTGTGTGTGCGCGCGCGTGCGTGTGTGTGTGTGTGTGTGTCTATGGTGATTTGAATTATGGATTATTATGTATGTGTCTCATGATGTTTATAGATAATGATGATGATTATGATGCCTATGATGATTTTGAGATTTTTTAGGATTTTTGATTTTATGTTTAGGATGATTAGACATGTATGTTGATGATTATTATGTTATATATTTTTAAAGTGATGATTCTCATGCCATTTAATTTTCATGTTAGACTAGCATGTTAGAGATATGTGATGTTATTAATTGATGAGATGATGATAGATGGGATGCCATGATATATAATTAGCATGTTGATGATAAAATGGGTTATGTTAGATGGATATTTATGATAGATGGATGTGATTAATATATAAGAAGTTTTATATGAATATGTAGATTTTTTATGCGAAGATATCTTGAGTAATTTATATTTTGAGAAATCCTTTTTTTGTATCACTAGGAAAAGTGAAAAATTTCATATGTATAATTTTAATGTCTTATTTCCATAATGTAAAGATAAAAATACACAAAGGCATGTGAGTATCATTGAGTGTGGTGCACCATTAATATTGAATGGAACAAGATGACACCCTTCATACCACTACACAAAAACATGATATAAGACATAAAATGACAAAAAAAAAGATATATTAATAATAATTTTGTTATATCTACTTACACATATAGAGACTAACATGTAATTAAAAACACACAATGAATGTATATATAGAAACACAAATCACAGAAAGACACAAACTAATATGAATAGTGATTATGGTTGATATGATTCAACCCTTTTTACATTATGAATTAACATAACCTTATTGAATCCTTACCTATAGGTCATGATAGAAGCTATAAGGTAAGGTGTGTTAAATAGACATAGTGACTTGATGAATAGTGATAAGGGATGGTGAGACTAAGGGATGTAGATAAAAATGGTATAAGTAATTTAAATCAAGGACGGGGAACTATACAAGTAGTGTTTAGGGACAATATAAATGAACATGAAACTTTGGAAAAATTGAGTCTATAATTAGTATCTAATAGGGTAATATTAATGAGAAATGAAGTGATATATTGATGATGGATTATGGATAAGGAAAAGATGAGAAGGAAGCTCTAGGTAACTCTCTAAGGTTGTTATTTTTATGATTTTATATATTTTTGAAGTCCTCAATATGAATATTCACTATCATGTTGAATATTTCCCCAAAAGTAGAGTTGTTTACACAATTTATGACCACGATGAAATGAGATGAATGGGATGATGGATATGATATAAAAAGTGAAATGAGATGGAAAAAGAGGATGATGGTATGAGAGGGGATAAAAACATGTAATTTAACTAAGTATATGAGGTTTATATATGAAATTATTGTAGAAAAAATAATTCCACGGGTGATACATGAGACTAGATTTCATCACCATCCTTATCTAAGGTGCCAAAGAACTACTTTTCATCATTAGATCAAAATTATTTTTGAATAATACTATGTTTAATGAGGGGAGATTAAGGACTTGATTTAGTTATAAAACCAATTTAGGTGAATGATGTTCATTATCTTATCCAATTCTTGACTATTTTGAGTAGCCAATCTATATCCTCTTGAACTAAATTTAGAGACAATGACATAGGATCCAAGCCAATTAGGTTAGAACTTGCCCTTATTTTCACAATCAACATTTTTATTTATTTAGTTATCTTTATAGAATAAATCACCAATTTAAAACTCTCTTGACCATAATTTATTATTGTAATTATGGAGAAATTGAATATATATATGACTTTAGTTGATTAAGGGCATGAATATGTTTTTCATCCAAGAGTTATAGCTCTTAAAGTCAAATAGTCATTTATGATTCCTCAATTATGAGCCCTTGTAGTGATATATACACAAATAGTATAGTTTTACCTCAAATAGAAAGATGGAATAAAAACTAAATACTAATAAATAGGAAGTAATGCCAATTAGATAATTAATTCTTGTTTGGTAAGCCCATAAATTAAGATATAGCTGAAGATGCCAATCATGACCATCATCATTGACAATATTTTTGATGATTTTTATGATGGTTTTTCTAGTTGCTTCTACTTGGACATTATATTTGTGATGATATGGTGTGGATCATTTATGTTGGATGTGGAATTATTTGCACAAAGCCGTGACATATTTATTCTTTAATGATTTTTTATTATTAGAAATAATGACAGAGGGGATACATTAGTAAATGATAAGATTATAGATGAATTAATAAATATTAATACTAGTGATATAAGTTAGCATCATAAATTCCACCCAGTTACTAAAATAAGTAGTAGATGTGATAATGTGATTATGGACATTTGGTGAGGATGGGTTAATATTGCCAATAAGATCAAATCTTTAGGTGGAAAAAAGTCATGGAGTGGTTATGGGCTAAATTTATTATGATGGATCGTGAATTAGGTCTTGATGTTATTGACACACCACACACTTCATAATGTCTTGATAGATTTCATGATCTATGTTCAACCAGTAATAAATAATTCATAGGAGATTCTTGGCTAGGACCATCTCACTAGTATGTGCACCATATATTCCATCATGAACCTGTTGATCAATTTTGGGCCACATACCAATATTTTGCCTACATAAGTAGGATGAGAAATTTTTTTCATGGTGATAATGACATTAATGGACATAATTAAGGTTTCATAGGTCTAAAAAACTCATTTTTAGCCTTGAAAAGTTCTTGCACAAGCATAAAAGAGCTAGACCATCATCACACATCATGTAAAAATGAATAGATTAGTCTAGCTACACATTTGATATATGTACTTAGAAATCCTCTCAAGCCAAAATATTAGATGGACATAAATTTATTCATGCCTAGATCATTCTCTACCAATTTTATGTCTTGATGAGCTTATTATCTCAATATATATAGCTTCAAAGTTAGACTTGTAGAGTAAAACATGCATGGGGATGTCAAGTTAAAGTTATGTAAAATAGATATTTGAATTTAAATGTTCCAAGGTTTGATGTATATATAAAAAATGTCAAGATATTGGGCACTTAGATATAAGATCTATGGAAAGCATTGACTAACAAGGCGAGTGGGCTAAAATAGACCTAGTAACACACATTTGATCATCATCAAATATCAATGGTGAACATCAAGTCAAAAGGTTAACATGAATTTGGAGCTGATAAATGTCAAGATCTTAGGTGCCTATATAAATATTTAATGGTGCATGATGACTAAAAAGGTTAGTGGGTCTAGGTAGATCAATGATACACATGCAATCATACAAAGCAGATCTAATTGTGAGTGATGAGTTAATAATTTAGTGGATTTCAAATTTAAATTAGATGCTTCCAAGTGTCTCAACTAGGTTAAACTGGCAAAATATCTATAGATTGCATTCATAAGTAACAAAGTAGATCTATGGTATGCATGAGGTCAAAGAGCTAAAGAGTTAGAAATAATATCCTATAGAGTGAATGAGGGTCTGATAGTTGGCATAATATGAGATACCTAGATCAAGATAAATGGCTAAAATTAAAATTTGAAAGCTAAAGGGATTCAATGGAGAGAAAATTTGAGCTAGGTCAAGCTAGGAAAAATGTTTTGAGAGGATGCCATGGAGGTAGACATGTTAGACAAAGGATTTCATCACCCTAATTAGGTATGATATATAAATTTAAGATCAAACATGATCTAAGATACTAGGATTAGACCCTATAAATCCATCTAAAACCATTAAATCCCTCTAAATATTTTTGAGTCCTTCTAGATGTAGGTTTTATGTCTAGGTTAGTTTTAAAATATCCTAAATTACAGATCTCCATTTGAAATCATGACTATATGAAAAAAAATAAGTTAATTAGTTTTCATCCATAATAGATCTATACTTAGGATATAGAAGTAATGGAATAATGGTGACTGTGCAAGGAATGTCAAAAAGAACATTAATGGGCAAGCTCAAGTAACTACCTGATAATGTGAAGAACATCAAGCATGATTTAGGAAGATAGTAAAGGACATTAATAATGAGGATCTTGAGAAGGATTCATATAAATTTGGGGATTGATTCCTATAACTCATCTTGATCTTCACATTTTCTATCATGCTAGAGAAAGATACAGTGACATTATTGTAAGGGAAGGCTCAAGAAGGATTACCATGGTAGTTGTATTGATTATAATTGGGATCATTAATGAACCCTTCAATGCTAAATTATCTCTCTTTTACCTTCTTTCTTCATATAAATGCTATCTTTGAGATCCTGATTGGTACCCCTCAATTGGGTATAGCAAACCTCTGCTAAAATCACTTTATAAACTCTTTAAAGAAATATAAGACAATTTTAGATTCTATTTTAATGCTAAATGTGATCTATTAAAGTTTAAATTATGAAATTTATGTTATCTATTCATCATCTATAGGTCCTTCATGTACCTTGTTTTAAGATTGTTGGTTTCTTGCAAGTTGTGTGAAGTGTTAGCTAGTGAGGTTTCTCTTGAAGTGTCATAATTACATAGTGTCTTACATAGACCTATCTATTTTTATCCTTCAATTTGGAGGTATTTTTTAAACTATCATACAAAATACTCATGTTTGTAACCCTATCATCTAATAATATCAATCTTTGTCCCTATTAGATTCATTAGTAGTCATGAAATTGTCCAAGTTGAGAATGGATCATTGAACATTTGGTGCATCACCACACTTAGTATAGGTTTAATTCATACAATCCCTTCACTCTTTTCATCCCAAACTATTTACATCTTAGGTGATCACTATAATGAATAATCTGAGGAGCTAGCCTCATTAAAAATCCTAGAGGTCTGACTCAAAATTAGGCAACCCATAGCCTAGGGTCATTCCCATGTTGTACTAAGTTTGAGAGTAGGACATGAACAATTGTAATTACATGTAAGGTGTAATCTAAGTCTCCAATAGTTTTTAGCATGATCGATGGGACCAAGATCCAAAATATTGGAAGGATTATTTGTGTCTCTTTCCTCTAATCAGATTTTGGAAGCAAGAAAGTTAGCACCAATGACAACTCTAAATGAAAGATTCTAGTTGTAAGACACCTAGGTATATCTCATTAATTATTTTAATCAGTTATTTCATATCATTTGACATATGAGGTTGATATAAAAAACTATGGTGGATAACCTTATCATTCACCTTCTCATCAATAGTTTTAACATGATCCTCATGATCCATAAGAGCCTAATAATCCCTACCATGATCTATATCAACCTTATGATGAGCATCACCAACCATATACAGAGCCTTAATAGTATTATGGTGACTCATACCAATCCTATGATAACCCTCATAAATCTTGTTGTCTTCCTAATCATCATAATCAAGCCCCAAAATAATCCATCTGAAGCTTCAAACAAACATTACTTGGATATGAGCTATAAATTATAAGCTATACACTAAAATATATATATATATATATATATAAATGAGATATCCAAGAATGAAATTTATAGCATATGGGATAATTTTAAATAATTTAAATAGGTATGTTCATATTTTATAATGCAAGGTCACACAAATTTTAGTTATGATATTCTAGACATTAGTGATCTAATAGTAAACATTGAAGAGAGGATAGTAGTTTATAAATAACCCCAAGGTCATCATAATCATCATCATGTTCCCATAGAGATACCCTTTTCCATTCTTTAATGCCAAACTAATGTTTTCCATAGCCCTTAAGAGTCTATTTATACCTTTCCTAACTTTCCTACCTAGAAGTCTATCCAAGAGAGGCATTAGAAGATTGAAAAAGTATTTGTTGAGGAGAATAATCTCCATGTTTTCTAGTAGATCATATAAGAGACTTTATCTTCAGTTTTATAGGGAGACATCTCTAATGAATTGGTCCATGATTTTAAGGTTAATTTAGGCAAGAAAATTGAGTTTGCAAATCAACATCTCCAACATTCAATAGAACCTACAAAAGTAACTCAGTAGAAAGTTTATTATTTCCCACCCTTAACAAGAACAAGGATAGAAGTAGAGGTTTCTAAACCTAAGGTTATGACTTGGAATTAGATTCAAAAATCAAGAAAGAAGGAAGAATAATCAATCATAATCCAAGATGATAAAGTCAAGATCAAACAGGAGATCATTCAACCTTCACTCCTTTCCCCTCAAAATCCAAAGGCTTTTCCTTCATGTTAAACCTTTCAGGAATCAAATCAACAAAGAGAGGAGGTGAAGGTGATCCATGAAGGGAATCTCCATGAGAAAAACTAGGTATCTATGATAACTTATTTTGACCTTTCTCATCTTATTTAATGTTTTTAAGGGTCTACTATTCCACTCTTTGAGAAAGAGCCTCTCTTTTATGAGGTAAACTAAGAATATGTAGCTAAATAAATATAAAATGAAGGTGAATTGAGTGACTAAGAGGAATAAATCGTGATTAAGACACATTTTATCAAGGAAAAACATGTTTTAATCTTCCATAATGATGAAAAAATAGAGTAAGTGCAACAAAAAGTTGAGGTAGAGGTTGAGATGCAAGCATAATAACAAGTACATGAAGATGAGGTTTCTGATGTTCAAGAGGAGGATACACAAATTGTACAAGTTGAATGTTTTTCCCATAATTTATTTTATGGCTCAAGAGTTGTCATTCATCATGAAGGATAAAAGCTTGTAGAAGTAGTTATACACAAGTACTAATTAGAAAAAGAAGGTGAATAAAAAGACAACTTTGAGAGTATGCTTAGTCATCATCCTCATGTTGAAGATGAAGCAATTTTGATTGATCAATCTAAGATATCAAAATAAAAATTGCATCTTGTGGTTAATAAATTGAAATTCTTGATTTTGACATTCAAACTGAAGAAGCTCTAATTGAATTTTAGCTTCATGAGAACAAATATTTAGATTTTTTTGATGTCTTTCATTTAGGTTATTATTTACTTGAATGTGGTCCAATGTAGGTTGAGGAAATTGCTTTCATCAATCAGTAAATTGTTATCCTCTTAGGAAGTGACATGTTTGAAATTTTCAAACATGGTTATTAGATTTTCTCTTCAACTTCAGTCATCTCTCTACTTTTAGAAGCTAATAATGATCTCAAATGTCCCTAATAAGTCACAGGATAATATCCATACCCCTTATAAGTGATCCTTAAGATACGTCAAAGGAGATAGATTAAGTTGGTCTATATGTTCATGATCAATATTTCATAAATGAAGAAGAATTAAATATTTTCTTGCAAAGTCCATAAATTTAGGAGTATGACTAGGTATTAGATTCACATCTACAACACATGAACCTAAAATTATAATTATAGGAACTAGTTGCTTCCCTAATAATACATGAACATTAAAATTCTCTTAGCTATAGAAGAAGCTATCCATAAAAGGCTGCAAGCATGTTTCAAAGTTCCAAGGTGAAAAAATTAGCTTTCCATTTGATCGTAAAGGGAAGCATCTTATTTTAGGTTAGTTGTTCTAGGTTTATTTTGTTTCAATAAGTGACTAGCACAAGTAGTAGTCTACTTCCCTTTTGTCTTATTTTACCTATTTTCGTAGGCTAGTTGTCCTTTCTTTGTTTAGGTTAGTTTCCCTTATGTTTTGTGTTTCCTTTCAATAAGTGCTTTGGGCACTTTGTTTTTTTTTTGTTTTTTTTTGTCCACGTTTATTTCAATAGGATTTATCCAAGAATTGGTAGCTAGTTTTCAAATTATAATCAATATGTTGAACTAAAGAAGAGATTCCATGCCCAATGGATCAAACTATTTTGGGTTCTCAAGCATAGTAGGCATGCTTCCTAATTGAGTTACCAAAGATGTTGGCTAATTTTGGCCCACATACCAAGATTTTTCCTAGATAGAGTGGATGAGTAGATTATATCATGGTGATCATGACCTTCATGGACATAATGCAAGTTTCACAATTCTTAGAAATAATTTTGAGCAATGAAAAGTTATTGTACAAGCATAAAATATCCAAAACATCATCACACATCGTGCATAAATGCAAAGATCAATATAGTTACACATTTTATAAATTCACCCAGAAAGCCTCTCAGGTGAAAATATTACATAGACATGAAGTTATTCATACCTAGATCTTGCTCTACAAATTTCATGTCTATGAGATTTTTATCTTAATATATAAAGCTTCAAATTTGTACTTGTAGATTGAAATGTGCATGGGTACATCAAGTTAAAGTTGTGGAAAATAGATATTTAAATTCAAATGTTCCAAGGTTGAATGTAGATCTGATAAGTGTCAAGATATTTGGATTTTAGATATAATATCTATGGTAAGCATTGCAATAATAAGGCTAGTGGGCCCAAATAGATCCAACGATGCATGTTTGATTATGCATCAACGATCAATGGTGAGCATCAAGACAAAAGGTTAGCATGAATGTGAAGTTGACAAGTGTCAAGATCTTTGGTGCCTATATATAGATCTAATGGTTCATGGTGATTGACAAGGTTAACAAATCTAGGTTAATAAATGATGTACATGTAATAGTAAAAATCATATCTAATGGTGAGTAATGAGTCAACACATCAGTAAATGTGAAAGATAAATGAGAATTTGCTAAGTGTCTCAAGTACAATAAACTGGTATGAGATATGTGGCTCACATTCATTCATACCAAATTATATATATTATAAACATGAGGTTAAAGAGTCAACCCAAAAACAAGATCTAATATAGTGAATGAGGGACTGACATTTGCCACAATATAAGAGACCCATATCAAGATCAATGGCTATAATTAAAAGTTAAAAGATAATGAGATTTAATGGATAGAAAATTCAACTTAGGTCTAGCCAAGGCAAATGTTTCAAGAGGATTCCACAGAGGCAAACATGTTAAATAAGTGATTTTACCACCATGAGTAAGTAGGATACATAAATTCATGATCAGACATGATCTAAGTTACCAGGAGTAGACCCTAGAAAGCTATCTAATGCCATTAAAGACTTATAACTTTTTTTGATATCTTCTAAACATAGGTTTAAAATCTAATTTAGGTTCAATAAATCCTATCCTATGGATATCCATTTTTAGTCATGACCATATGAAAACCAATAGGGTGATTATTTTTCATCCATAATAGATCTATATTCAAGATCTAAAAGAAATGGCACAATGGTGATTGCATAAGGAATGTTAAAAAGAACATAAATGGGTAATATCAATTAAATACCTGACAAAATGAATAATATAAATCATTATTGAGGAATATAGTGAAGGTAATTAATATTGAGAATCTTGAGAAGGATTCATGCATTAGTGGGGATTAATTCTTACAACTAGGCTTGATCTTCACATTCTCCATCATGCTAGATAAATATACAATGACATTAATATAGGGGAAGGCTCAATAAGGATTGTAGTTGTGGTTATATTGAGTGTAATTTTTATCATTAACGACCTTTTTATCACCAAATTATCTCTCTCTCTCTTACCTTATTTCTTCTTATAAATACTAGCTTTAAGCTCTTGATTGGTATCCCTCAACTGGGTATAAAAAATGTCTACTAAAATGACTTTGTAAACTCTTTGAAGCAATATAAAATAATTTTAGATTCTATTTTAATTCTAAGTTTGATCTATTAAATTTTTATTTACATAATTTATGTTATCTATTTGTTATCTTTAGGTCCTTCACGTACCTTGCATAGGTTGTGTGAAGTGTTAGCTAGTGAGGTCTCTCTTGAACTATCACAAGTCCATAGTGTATTACACAGACATATCTCTTTATATCCTTCAAGTTTTAGGTACCTTTTCAACCTTCATATAAAATACTCATGTTTGAAACTTTGTCATAGAGTCTGATCAATCCTTGTCCCTATTGGATTCATTAGTAGTCATGAAAGCATCCAAGTTGAGAGTGGATCATTGAATATTTAGTGAATCACCACACTTAGTGTAGGTTTAATTCATGAAATTACTTCACTCTTTTCATCCCAACCTATTTATGTCTTAGGTGAGTACTATAGTAAATAATATAAGGAGCTAGCCTTGTTAAAATTCCTAGAGGTTTGACCTAGAATTAGGTAACCCACAACCTAGGGTCATTCCCATGTTGGAATAGGTTTGAGATTAGGACTTGAACACTTCTACTTTTAACTAGGGTAAAATCTAAGTCTCCAAAAAGACCTCCTTGAGAGATAAGTGAGCCTCATATTATTTTAGACAGCTCAAAAGGGTTCCATCATATCCTTTATAATAGAGTGTGATATTGAGAATGGTCAAATGAGAGGATTTTTGAATAAAGGATTTGAAATGGTGTCGATTAAGATCAAGGGGATGTTATAGTGAAAGTAATTATAAATATATTGATACCATGGGTGACTAGGACTAGTTATGTCATAAAATGTTCTAATGTAGTATATTGATGGGCCAAAATTAAAAGTTTCCCAAATAAGAATTGATATTTTTTTGAGTGTAGAGACATCTCAAGTAGAGAAATGATGGTAGAAATGGCATCTATAGAATTTTTTATATCTAATGGAACTCTCCTAAATGAGATATGTTGAAATTTTGATTTAATACTATCAAACATGTTCTTATGAGGGATAAGATTATCATCCTTTGTCTAGAAATCATTATTGACATGTTTGATTATAAGCTGAGATTCACCATAGAATTAGAGAGACTATATGTTCTATTCAAGAGATAGTTGAAGCCCCACAGTAAGTGCTTCATACATTATGATGTTTTTCATGTAAATTAAGGTGATTATAAATGTCTTTGGAATGATATCACCTTGAGGAATGACAAGAAACATGCCAAATCCTAAGCCATGGGTAGTGGATCTATAAAAATGAGATTCCATATGTGTGACTCATCATTTTCTAGGATGGATTCATCAATAACTATTATATATAATGGTTTAATGTTAGAAAAAGGGGATTACACCAACTACCATACATAATCATTTAATTTAATTAATTTATGATTGACATACTCAATGTCAAACTCATTGAGAATAATGATCCATTTAGGCATTCATTTTGTAAGTATTGATTTGACAATAGATACTTTAGAGGATTAATTATGGCAATGATCATAGTTTGGTTGTTTAGCATGTAATGATAAATTTTTTAATGTACAAGGAAAATTTATAAACACATTTTTAAATTAGGGCATAATTAAGCTCATATGACACTAATGTTATGCTGAGGTAATATATTATACATTTTATCCATATTTAACATATTGAGCTAGAAGGGATATTAAGGCACATTAAGTTGCTAATATATAAAGAATCAATGGTTTTCATAGTGTTGGATGTTTTAAGACTTAAATATGAAAAATATACTACAAAACATCAAAAGTATTTTGGACATTCTAGACTCCATTGATATTTAACCCCTTTCTTTGAATGTGCATGGATGATTGACATTTATTTGCCAGTTGTGATATGAAGAAATATATGGCCAAAATATTTCCTTAGATAATTTAAATATGTTTGATATTTGATGGTGGATTCATAATAATAATGGATTTGACTGTGGTTCAATCAACATTAATTCCCTATCAAGAAATAATAAAACCAATTTTTTTAGATATGACACCAAATATATAGTTCTTAGGATTTAACTACACTTTATATGCTATTAGTCTCTAAAAACTCCTATGTATAACTAAATGATGTTTATATTAGGTTATTTACTTGAAAAAATGTCATTTATGTAATATTCAACAATGTCATGTATCATGTCATGGAAGATTACAGTCATTACTCATTGATATGTTGCACATACATTATCTAGTTTGAATGGCATGACTTGGTAGCATAAAGTTCCCCAATAAGTGATAAAAAATATATTTCATTGGTCCTAAAGTGAAATATGTATTTTATTATAACCTATAAATCCATCCATGAGTGACAACATTTCATATCCCATTGTTAATTTGACTATCGCATTGGTGTTTCATAGGGTAAATGTATGTTTTAAACAAGACTTATTTATGTCCATAAAATTAGTGTAGATGTATATGCTACCATGTGGTTTGATAATAGGTAACATTATCTATATATAATTAGAATAATTAATGGGGTGAATGAATCCCACATCCAGGAATATGTATCTCTTATTTAACTAGGAGTACCACCTTGGAGTGCATTTTAAAAAGTTTCTCATTAATGGATTAGAATTTATATGGATGACTAGGTGATGTATGACCAAAGATGGATCCAGCCCTAACATGTCAACTTTGGACTAGGTAAAGATGTCAATAAATTACTTGAGAAGATAGGTTGGGATAACCTATTCTTCAAAAGTGAGGGTGGACCCAAGCTTAATCATATTTGGTTTGTATTTTATTTTAAAAATGACATCAATTATTTGTTAAAACAATTATGGTGATTTATCCTAAATATATGTTATAGGATAATGAAGATAATATTATTTAATTTTTCATATGATAGCAAGGAACTATGTGAATATATCATCAAAACAATTCCATTCTTTTGGACTAAGATTATTTGTTGAAGATATGATTGGGGGTTAGTATAATGTTTAAATGTCATGCTCAGAGGAAAAATAGAATTCCCAATCTATTGGTGCCTTGGGAATGTTTTCACTAACATATACATTTTTATTTTTATTTTTTATTTCCATTTTTTTCATCCACTAGTGACTAAAAGAGGTTTTCACTAGGGGACTCTATTTTTTATTGTTTTGAATTTTTTATTGTCTTTTAATTTTTCTATTTTTTTATTAGTGAATTTTACATGTTCCTATAAGTAGGTACAAGAATACAAATTTATTTATTACCCATTTTTTTGGTCTCCTTATGGTAAGGGTTCTTATATTCCCATGAAAACTATGATGGATTTCTCATTCTGAAAGATATCAAAGGAATATTTTTATTTTGGTCTTAGTTAACTAGGTCATGGTAGTAGAGGTAAAGGTTAATGATACAAATGGATGTGTTAGTGTAGAGGTTCATGGAAAAAATATCCTTGTAGATAATATGAAAATACAATACTTTAACATCTTTTTGGATAAGGATTCCTCAAAAATTGAAGAGGTGTTAGAGATTATTTCTTAAGGATCACTATTGGTTGTTTCTATCCCAAACCACATTATATTTGATGATATTTATTAGAGATTTGATCTGAAATTCCCTACTCATGTATTCTAAGTAATGTTCCTTTATAGTTCACATTATTTCAAATATATTAGCCTTTGTATACTGTAGATGTTGGAAACTTGATGTGAATCCTTCCTAAAATAGAAAAGATTCATTTAATCACTCAATTTATTCTTCTAAAAAGAGGCTAGATTTATAAAATTTCATCTTGCAAAACTAATGAGATGTTAGTATAACCTATTTCATGGTGGGATGTGTATACACATAATATTTTTAACTTTAATCAATCACTGATGCTTTATATCTTGTAATAACCTATTGATTCTTAGTCTCTATGAGTACATGCCCTAAGGGATTCATAGGAAAGTGGTGGATAGACTATTAGTGTTTTGTATGATTTTTATCCCTATAATACCACTCGTTATCTACATAACCATATCCTAAAAACACTTCCATAAATTTTTCCTCCTTTTTTGAACCTTCCTCTAGTCATTTTCTACTTTCATAAGCCCTTCCCTTAGCTTAAAACCCTTCCCAATAGTCTATGTTACACTTTCGATCCCATCGACCCTGTAATCTAATTGGTAAAACTTATTTATGATCTACGTCAGATAATGGCCAACATAGACCAAGTCTTAATTTTTTTTATTAATAATAATACATATTCAATTATGCCAACCTTGTCATCTAAAATTTTATAAAGGTTTAGGGTTATATTTATACATATATACACACTCATTTCTTCATTTATTTAGGAAGAGAAGAAGCATAATATTATATTTTGAATATGCTTATCTACCTTTATACTTGAAGAGCATAGCTTAGGGTTTCAATACTTTCTTTAGAGATATAGATCTTGTCCTTTGGAGAATTAATTTATATGCATAGATAGCTTGCATATCCTAGAGCTAGCTTATTCTTGTTATCATTACATACCACAATAACCTCTTACGAATAACCTTGGCCAAGGTATATATTTAGGATTGGAAGGATAATATTCAAAGGTATGTATTCTAAAATTTGTTCCTCCTTTATAAGAGTAGATAGATTGGAATTTTTACTTCTCTCCCATGCATTAGGATTTATGATTCATTAACATAAGTAAATATCTTCTATGTATATTTATTTTTTATGTTTCTTATCCCCACTTTGTGCCATAAGATTTGGTGAGCACTAGATTAGATTTTACTTTACTTGTCATTTAATTTATGAACATGAAAACATTAGACCTAGCTACAGTTATTGCATGGTGTTACTTGAATAAAATATTTGTAACTCTCTATAGTGATATTATTGTTGTAAGAGTTCCCTTGGTTAGATATATCAGATCCATCTTCGTCATGACCGTGAATATCTATTGTATTAATAATTGAAAGTGTAAGTAGGATTTATATTCTCTGAACTAGGATTGATTTATAAATAAGTTGCATTTCCACTTGTATACATTTTTTTGAACCTAACATGAATCTAACCCTTTAAGGTTTCACCATAATTTTATCATCATATATGTTTCTATATTGGTACTATTGCATATAACTAGTCGATATAGTTCTAAATTTTTATGCAGGTTTAACAAAGTCACTTCCAAATGTCTATGCTCTATCTATATAGGTCTTCCCCAAATGTAGGTTACTAGATTGATTAGTTTGGCATAATATTCTTATTTAGATCCATATTGGCATACATAGTTCAATTATTTGACTCTATATGTTATTCTCTTTTGTCACCATATAGGTTTGAAAACATAATCAAACTAATCTACTCTATTCTCTATTTCTTCTTCAGCATATAAGGTTTTGTAAATTTGGTCAGAACTTGTCAGCTTAGTTAAAATAATTTTAAAACAACATTTTATCATCACAGCATAAAAATTTGAAATCTAAAACATATTCAAGCTCATCAAGGTTCTTCCTTTCTCTCTTTGCCATTTTAGTTCTTTTAGTACTATTTTTCACAAGTTTGTAGTATGTAAAAATTTAGCCTTACAACAAATTGGGTCGACCTATTCAACATAGTTATGTAGTCTATATTATGTCTAGAAGACATAGTCTAACTATTCAACTATGTTCTTATAGACCTTGATTTATATAAAAGTACTGACCCAATCAACTATGTTCTATATTGTTTTCATATAGTGTCACTTGAACTGACTTTCTACTATTCTCAATCAATGAATTAACCTCTATTTGATTGCAAGTAATTCACCTTTCCTTTTTATTTTTTTTCAAGCTTAGAGTAACTCGCATAGATTAAATAGTTAGTTTTTCAAATTACCATTTTAGTGACATTGGTTTCCTTTTTTTCACATACTACTAGATCACTTTCCATCCAAAATCATTAAACATTTATCTTCCCAAGGTCTACCTACTTGGATTTCATCACCAAGGGGAGGTTGATTTGGTTTTAAGGCCTAGTATAAATATGTGGTTGATGGTATATATTAGTACAATAACTGACACCCTTATTAAAAATTTGTGAAGTGATGGGGTAGGCCCTAATACCAATTTAGTACCATCACAATATATATCCCTTTCAGACCAAACATCCTAAATCCAACCATAGATTGCTTTCTAGTTCCTTATTTTAGCCAAATTCCCTATCACATTAAAATTAAACTTTGTTATAACTTAATAACACTTATAATGACCAACTAGTTATCATTTAATTTTTATTTTCTATTTTCTCTTTGATCATTGTATGTTGTATTATAAAACTTTCATTAGCTAGCATTGGTGTAAGGTTTGTGTTGTGTGTTTCAATTGGAGTAGTCACATTGATCTAATTTCTTGAATTTTTTATTTCACTTTGATTTAAAAATTATTTTTAAAATTTTCTCCTTTTTTTAGAACACTATCATTGTGGTCAATATAGTCTCTTACAAACCATTTATATTTTATGCCTATAATACATAGTCAACCTGCATGACTATGTATCCCTATCTTCCTATTTAGTTATCTAACTCAATAATACAAAATCAACCTTCATGACTATGTATCGTTATCTTCCTATTTGTTTCTCTAAATTAGTAGTACATAGTTGACCTGCATGACTATGTTTCCCTATCTTCTTATTTAGTTTCATGTTCATCAATATAAAATTAACCTACATGATTGTGTATTCTTATCATCCTATTATGTTTCCTAGTATATAGAACATAGTCGACCAATTCAATTTTGTATCTTATTTTCTGATATTGTCTTTGCATAATGCCATTATCTTCCTTTTCTCCTTATGAACTTATTATTTGAGTATAACACTGAGTTGAACTCAACATACATGATGATATTTACTAATCCCAATAAGTTTAACCTAAAATAGCTTATGGCTTCCACTTTATATGAAATTAATTTGCATGTGGCCACTTGCACTACCAATTATGGGATTTATCCTCATTGATATTCAAGTTTAACCCTCTTTCATCCTTAGAATATCAACTAGAATTAGAGTACACACATGAGATGATTTTCTTCATTAATCAGTTTCCTTAACAAAGGGGAAAAGACTCTTCAACTATTTACAATCTTATGATAAGTTGTCAAGTAAAATAACCCCATTCACCCTCCCCTACATTCTCTCATGAATTTTTGGGTGAAACCTTATTTTCTTATCAATCCATCCCTTCTATTTTGACTCCTCATACTATGACCTCTTATTCTTTGATCTCATCAACATCCATGCCATGTATCTCTACTAACATGGCAGGTTCAACATCTAGTGGGCCTTTTCCAAGGCCCCTCCTCCTTAATGATTCTAATAGTGCATCATTTCATAATAATGTTAATCATTCCTCTATTGATTCTTTTTCTTATCATGTCAATCCTTCTACCAATGCCAGTCATGCCACTAGTGCTTCTTTTTCTTATCATGCCAATCCTTATACCAATGCATCTTTTAGTAAACATTGTAATCATGCTACTAGTGTCTCTTTCTATATCAATTATTCTCAAACCACTAGTAGCACACATTCCACTACTCATAGTGCATCATAAGCCATTAATATTGATGTTAATGCTTTGCATGCCATACAAACTAGTCAAAATACCTCTCAAACCCATCAAATCTTATTATAAACTCTTAATAAAAAGAAAAAATAAATTAATTAATAATGCCAATAAAATGATGCAAATACAAAATCATCTTACTCACCTTCAAAATTAACCTCAACATGTTCCATGGGGAGTGAAAAGCCAAAATCCCCCCACCTCCCCTTAGGGATTCTCATGATAACCTCATTCCTCAACCACCCATTATTTGAAAAACAATCAAACATATAAAAATTGAACCTCTTACACCTAAAATTTCTAATATAAACATAGGAGGTATCACATCTACCATTAATTACAATGGGTCAACCGATCCTACCTTACATTTAAAAATATTTGTCAATATCTACAAAGATTGAGTCAAATTAAACACTTTTTTAACTACCAATATATTAGTGAAAACACTCTCTAGAGATAAGTTAGATTGTTATAATCAACTCAAATCACATTATATCACTAGCTGGGAAGATCTAATCAATTCTCTTATACAAGAGTTTCAAACTAGTAACTCCCTAAGAATACCTTAGCCCACATTATCAATTCTAAGTAACTTGAAACTGAAATAGCACAAGATTTCATAAAATGGTGCAAGACCTTATCTAATAAGTGTGATAATAACATGGTAGATGATAATCTCTTTCATATATTCATTAGTGTTATTTATCTAAGTTATAATATTGGGTTAGGACTCTCTCTCCAAGAACATTAGAGGAAGCCCTCGACCAAGCCAAACATTAATATTTTATCATCCATCAAGTTAAACCATCATAACCTCCCATGGGCACTCACATTCTCATTAGAAATTAAAATCATCATTCTACCAATGATGGTGTCACTTATTCTTATGATACAATTTATAGTATTCAAGCTATCACTCCCAATAATGTTATGGAGCATGTTTCCCCTCTAAACAACATATTTAATCCTCAATTTTCTCAAATAAACAATATTAATGTTCATAAACCATTATCCTTATTTGAGCTCCAAAATCTTATACCAAGGCCTTTACCATGATATCTTGACTCCACTCACCCTATGAAATCATGGTATGATCTAAGAAAATTTTGTTGGTTTCATACAAGCTAGGGCCACTCTGACGAGACTTATAGGAAATTACATAATTTAGCTATGGATTTCCTTTTAGGAAAAAACTTTGATCATGATTCACTAATTTTTAAGTGCCAACAAGCCTATGATATAACCTTTAAAGATCATAAAATACAAAAAAAAAATCAAGATTATAACCAAGCTAATTTTCATCTTGCCATATATAAAGACCCTCTTCCTAATCATCAAAAAAATAATGGCATGCCTAATCCTTCCACAAAAAACATTAAAAGTCTTATAAACCAAAATATTTAAGAGAATGTGGTGAATAATAATCATATGAAAAGGGTAGTTACTTTCATTAAATCTAATCCAACACACATTCAACAAACATCCCAAACATTTTGTGTTATCCAAGATTCTTCCCCATTTCATCTAAAAGAGTTGGGGAAAGAGGACCTTATCTCTTTCCAATAACCACTTCCAAAACCTCAATTGGATAATACCTCTTGTATATACAACCTCCCCAAAATATACACTTATCGACAACATTCTTTGACATTTTAATAACATTTCTTCTAATTTATCACCAAAAATAACTAAATTAATTTTTCCATCATCTAAAGATAATCAACAGATTTATACTCAAACTAAACCAACCACATCTTATCAAAATAAGTTTTAATGAATATATAATCCTCATTCCCAAGATATTTTCCAACATTATGTGCCTCTACCTAGTAGTCTCTCCCTGGGTTATAATGAATGAGACCCTATCATATAACTTATTAATCCCCCATCTCAAATACCCTTTCTTAAACTCATGTGAACTTCTCAATGTCATTTTAACTACCTGATGCAACTATTATTCAATATGAACATCCCTTGTCCTCCATTAAGAGGATTTGAAACTAAATTATTCGGGTTAGAAGATAGTATCTTAAAACAATGAATAGAGATGACTATACATGTTGAATAAATAATGGACACTTATCTCTCCTTAAAATTTACTATTGCTTCCATGATCCCAGATTAGATTTTGATTCATGTGGATGATCCTACACTATTTATAAGCATTAAAATTAGTGATATCCAAGTTAATCATGTTTTGATTGATGATGGTTTAGGCACTTGTGTTTTAACCCTCAAATTTTTTAAACATCTTGGATATTATGAGTGTAATCTTAAGTCCACATGTAATACATGTCAAGGTTATGATATAAGGAAAATACCTCCTTTAGGTTTAATGTGGATTCTTATTACCATCCGTCCTATCAATGTTTATGTGAAGTTTATGATATTTAACTTTCCCCTTTCCTAAACATATTGATTGGTAGGTTTTGGACTCATTACATGAGGGTTGTCACCTCTTATACCTGTTAATGTGTAAAATTTCCCCACAATGGGGCTATCTATAAGATACAAGGAGACACAAACCCTTAGAATTTAAAATAATTCTAAGTGAATGGTGTATTAAAAATTCTAACTCTTTAACCCTTATTAATTATTCCATTAAAAAAATCTCAATGTTTTATTTTTCCTGTCAACTCTACTTGAGGTTATCATGGTCACCCCAAACTAATTGGGAAATACCACCTAAACTCTTAGATTTTGATGACAATGAGTAGGATGATATCAACCTCAAGATAAAAACTTTAGGCTTATCCCCTCATCTCATTTATTATAGTCTAGCATATTTGAATCCATGTTCCCATCATCCACCTATCGATGATATAATTGTTAGTAATTTGACCTGTTAAGGCCAAATTACTACTCCTATCATTCAAAACATTAAAAAAACCATTTAATAGCCATTTAAAGCTAGGAATTTTTACCTAAAATCACTAATTTTTTTTAAACATCAATAATATTTTTTAAATGGATCATTATCATTTCAAAAATAACATTGTCAAGTTCAAATATGCAAACAATCCATGCACAAGGGTCAATTTTATGAGAAAATTAAGGTTTTTGGGAGCTACAGGTGGTTTTAAGACCCTAAATTCTATACATAAGGTCATAAATACTTTTATAACCTTAAAAAAAAATTCATGGCCATTAGATGAGTGGATATACTCACTGTTTTGTAATATTCCTTAGCATGTCTATTGGAGATCACCATTGGAGTAGGCATCATTCTAGAGTGCCACAAAGGTTTTTAAGTATAATTAAAAGTTTGAAAATCATGGGATGATATTTTTAAATAATAATCAGACATTTAAAGATTTTAAAAACTTTAAATTTTAAGTAAACCATGCTCATACAGGCTTATGCAAGGAAATAGACATATAGGCCAAAAAAGATTTTTTTGACTTGTCAAGAAAAATGTGATTTTAGAGTGTTTAGATAAAATGGTACAGATACAATAATTATTTTTTCAATAATTTTAAATTATGTGAATATTTATTTTAATTTTGGTAAAATTTCCACTTTTTGCAGTTCTAGACACCCTTCCTAACCTCATGTTCAGATGCTCATATCTTTCACAACATGTGAAGTTTGCACAAATTATATTAGTATTATTTTAGGAAAAATATTTTATTATAATTAATTAATATTTTATAACATTTTAGGGGCTGTGATTAATGAAAAATTATTAAGAGTGTAGGCAGCCCATAATGCAGTCAAAACCCCATAAGTAAATTTCTCCGTGTGATAACTTTTTATATATTTTATATGGGAACCCAATATTTTTATGGATGTTATGGGGGTTAGTTTGATATAAATAAATTTCAATATTTTTTTATTTTAATCTTTGCACTTCATGAATAATCATTTTCAAGATTCAGCTTCAAAACTTGTCTAAAACTTTAAAAAACTAGTTTTGAAAAAAATTGATTTTATTACCACAACATAATAAATTATTAATATTAAAAAAAAAATGTTAATAAAAATTATATATGATTCCATAAATGTCAATTTTATGTATGGATCTATAAGGATGAGGGTAGAAATCATGTTTCTTGTGGAGACAAACTTGTAAAATGAAGTACAGGATAGTTCAATGAAATATAATCAATGGAGGTCAAAACATGAATTTTTATTTTTATTTATAAATATATATATATATTCATAAAACATCCCATGAGTGTCCCAACTAGCTTGACCAAAATAACCAGTCTACAAGAAAATGGAGTAAATTAGGCCTAATCAACACTATTGACTGAATGGCGAGTGTTTTCTCATTAAAATCACATATCTTATGATGATAAAAGTCATTCGAAGTATATTTAATTATTTTTTAGGTTTCATGTCATATTTTTTCAAGTTTAATGGATTCTAAATGCAAGAAGATAGGCTATTAGGACTAATAGGACTGAGTTAACTAGCCTTGAACTTCCAATCAAATCTTTAGTTGACTAGTTGACCAACATCTTTCTATTTTAAAGAATGATATTAAAATACTTGAAGATCAATTCAAGTGGAGATAGACACCAAATAATGGTGTTGATTTCATGCAAGGAGAGTTGACCAAGTCAATGGGACCCATCATTTCTTGTTTTAATGCCAAAATGGATTTCTTGTAAAACAAGAAAATTAAAAGATTTTTGAAGACTATTATATTTATTTTTGAGCTGAAAATATACCTGAGTTGATATAAACATGGGCCCACCTATTTTCCACACCAAATTCTGAGAGTGCAGGCATGCTTTGTGAAGGAAAGCTAATATTCTAAAAAGGAGTTTTTTTAAATATGGTAAAGGGTAGTTGATTAAATAATTATAAAAGGTTTTAGTCTTTATTTAATTAAAGAAGACTATTCCTTATGAAATCAAATCCACTTAGGGTATTCTTATCTTTTAAGACTTATATATTGGATTTTCAAGCCATTATTATAGAATTCTAAGATCTGAAGCATAAATTATAATTTGGACCATATATCAATAAAGGAGATTTTTATTTACACAAGTTTTGATAGATAATAGAGTGCAATTAATTATGTATCAACATATAAGTGAGATTATATCTCCTTTTAAAAGGTCATTTCCTCACCTATTGCTTTCTATCTCACCTTCTATTGGTCATTTGAAGAGGTAAAAAAGGAATTGTTTAATCCAATGTTCTATTAATCTTTCATCTAAAATATTTATGCTTAAGGGCAATATAGAAATTTTATTGACTCACATGTGTGCATCAGTTTCAATAATTTCTATATAATATAAGAAATTTAGGTGCATCACCCAATTAGATAGGATTTTTTTTCAATTTTCCCTTCCCCTTCATCTCAAAAATCATAATAGATCAGATTTAATTGATAAATATTAAGGGAACCAGCCCTCTCTAGACGTTCTTCTAACACAGAGTCAGCCACACTTTGAGAAGTTCCTATTATATTAGTTGGAGTGAGGGTGTGTTTTGCACATCTTCAAATAGGGTTTACTCTAGAGTGATAATGTTTTCTAGCACACCTAGTGGGACTATCATTTATAAGATTGGTAGAACTTTCAGACACTCAAAGGTAGTTATGAACATTAGGCATCATTTCAATATTGATTAATTTTAGCATTCAGTTTACTAATGGTCTCCAATTTCTTATTTTAGCAAGGATCCATATTATCCTCACTATAATCAATATGACCAACTACACTATGATCCTCATTAGGAGTTTGAGGATCTCTATCAGGCATATATACATGAATACTACCCAGATCCTCCTTATGAATAGCCAATCCATCATAATATTTCTTCTTACCAGTCTAATCATGCTCCATTTTTTAGCTACCCAATCCATACTAACACTTAAAAAAACTTTATTAAGCCTTAAAAACCATGCACTAGAGTTATATTCATAGAGATATTATGGCTAAGATACCCATACTCACTAGATTCATCATCTAAGCAAGTCATTGTAGCAAATAAAAGAGCAATGGCCACCTATTGAGAGAGCAAATTGGGGAAATCTCACTAGTGAGATGATGGATGTAGTTGGTTACATTCAATGTATAGAGGAAAAACTAAAATTCCTCAAGGGATAATGATTCCAACATCAATCCTCTTATATTCCATCCATTCCTTCTTAGGAGATCATTCTAAGAGCCCCTTTGAGTTTGTCAAGTTCTTCATATGTTTCTTGGACCTTCCCTTCTTGGAGATCTATCTAAGATAATTGTTAAAGAAATAAAGAGATTATTATAGGAAAACCTATTATTGAAATAGATGACCGCTTTAAAGAGAAGATATTCCAAGAGAATATTGATAAGCAGATCAAAGAATTGAATCTAAAGACAAGGAAAGAGGAGGAAAACTAGAATACAAAGGTTAACAAGGAGCCTTTATCTTTCCCATCTTAGAATCAAATCATGGAGTCAAGAAAGAAAGAGGAACAATCAAGCATCATTCAAGATGTTGAATTCAAGCAAGAGATCATTCATCCTTCATCCCTTCCTCCTTAGAAGCTTAAATAATTTCCTATATGGAAAGCCATTCAAGAAAAAGTATAACAGAGAGATGAGGTGAAGGTGATCCAAGAATAATAGCCTCATTATAAAAATCAGGTATCTATGGTTACTTATATATACCTTTATAATCTTATTTAATACTTTTAGGGATATACCATGCCACTTTTGGAGCAAGAACCTCTTATTTGTGAGGCAAGTGAAGAAGATGTAGATAAAGAGATAAAGAATGATTTAGTTTTCTAGGATGACAAAAAAGATGACTTAAAGGAGGATTTTTGAGAGTTTGTAGCTAAGATAGATGAAGTGCAAATAATTTTTTCTTGAAAATGAAGCCATGAGGACAAATCACATAGAGCCATTGGTGAGATGGATAATATTCTTGATAAAGATGAGACAAGTGCAACAAATCAAGAAATTTCATTTGACTTCATATAAAAGGTAGAAATATGTGGTTAGCATGTTTTAAAAAGTAAGAATACTAGTTATTTTCATGCCATTTTAGTTGATCATGATGAAGATGATTTTTGGGATGACTTAGAGAGTTTTTGTGCAAAGTTTGATAGTCCATCTCCACCCCAAGTGGAGATTGATGAATGTCTTGTAAAGAGTATTGTTACAACTATTCATTAAGAAGAAATTAAAGTCATATTACATCCATGTTTGGATGATTATAAAGTATATAAAGGCTTTGAAAAAATACCACTTCAAATTGAGTCAAATGAATCCATCAATCCAAATATACTAGTTGAATTGCCAATACAAGTATTGAATGAGATTGTGTCAAATCATGATCAACCTATGAATGAGGTAGAGATAATAGTCTTGATGTAATAAATAAGAATATGGGAGGAGGATTAATAGATCTTAGATTAATAACTTCAATCCACACACCTAATAATGGAATTCGAAGGCCTAGCTGCATCATCTAGAACATATGAATATATAAGTGTTCCCATTTGCAGAAGAGAGTTATCAAAAGGAAGCAAATACATTTCAAAATTCCATGGTGCATCAAATAACTTTCCTTTTGATCCAAGAGGAAAAAAAGGTGGAGGTTAGTTTTTTTGTTTTCTCTAAGTGCATATCCACACATGTGTTTAGTAGTTGTTTTTTTCCTTTCCGTGTTATTTTTGTCCGTTCCTCTAAGTGCATATGTGCACATGTTTGTTATTATTTGTGCTAGTTTTTCCTATTTTGTCTTGATCTCAAATATTTTCTAGTTTTAGTGTATATCTAAGTCTATCCTTGTTATATTTTTTGAGTTCTTTGACTAGTAGTCTGTTCAACCCCTAAAAGTCAAGGCCAAATTAGTAATATGACCTGTCAAGGCCAAATTAGTAATCCTATCATTCAAAAATTTCAAGAAACCATTAAATATCCCTTTAAAGATAGGAATTATGGCCTAAAATCACTAATTTTGTTAAAAAAAATAAAAAATTATTTTAAATGGGTTATTTTCATTTCAAAAAGAGCATTGTCAAGTTTAAATATGAAGACAATCCATGCACAAAGGCCAATTTTATAGAAAAATTAAGGTTTTTGAGAACTACAAGTGGTTTCAAGACACCAAATTTCATAAAAAAGGTTATAAAGATTTGGATAAACTTATTATAAAGTTTAGTGTCCATTTTATGAGTGGAGATACTTGATTTTTTGTAACAATCATTAACATGTTTACTGGAGATCACCATTAGAGTAGGCATCATTTTGTAGTGCCACAAAGGTTTATAATTATAGGTAAAAGTTTAAAAATCATGGTATTATATTTTTACATAATAATAAAACATTAAAATAGTGTCAAAACTCTAAATTTTAAACAAAGCATGCTCATACAAGCTTATGCAAGCAAATAGGCATATAGGCCAAAGAGGCACATTTTGACTTTTCAAGAAAAATATGATTTCAAAGTGTTTTTATAGAATGGTATAGACACAATTATTATTTTTTAGGCATTGGGAATTAGGTGAATATTTATTTTCATTTTGGTAAAATTTTCACTTTTTACAGTTTTAGACACCCTTCCTAGCCTCCTATTCAGATGCTCATATATTTCACCACATGTGGAGTTTGGCTGAACTATATTAATATGTTTTTAAGACAAATATTTAATTATAATTAATAAACATTTGAGACTATTTTAAGGGTTGTGATTTATAAACAATAATTAAGAGAGTAGACAACCTAGAATGTAGTAAAAACTCCACACACAGAATTCTCCACATGATAACTTTATATATATTTTACATGGGAACCTAATATTTTTATATATTTTATGGGGATAATTTTTATATTTATAAATTTAAATATTTTGAGATTTTTAGGTATGTACTTCATGAATCATCATTTTGAAGATTCTGCTTCAAAGCTTGCCTAAAACCTTAAAAACTAGTTTTGCAGAAAGTTGATTTTATTTCCATAAAATCATCATAGATAAACCTAAAACATTTTAAAATGTTAATAACAATCATATAATATTCCATAAATATCAATTTTATGTATGGATTTGTATGGAGGAGGGTAGAGATCATTTTTTATGAAAAAAAACATGTAAAATGAAGTACATGATAGTTCAATGAAATATAATAAATGGAGGTCAAATAATATGAATTTTTGATCATATTAAAAATCTTATTTATTTATAAATCATCCCATTAGTGTCCCAACTAGCTTTATCAAAATAGCTAATCTGTAGGAAAATGGAGCAAATTAGGCCTAATCAACCCTGTTGACTGAATGACGAGTGTTTTCTCATCAAAATCACATATATTGTGATGATAAAAGTCATTCCAGGTCTATTTAATTATTTTTTAGGTTTCATGGCATCTTTTTTTAGGTTTAATGGAGTCCAAATTCAAGAAGATAGGCTATTAGGCCTAATTGGTCAATCAAGCAAGTAAAGAATGGCATTGAAAATATATTAGATGAATTAGTTTTGGAGTTACCATGTGCCATATCTAATATTATTATGGATATTCATATTTTTTTTAAATTTTAAATGCTATTTTATGTATGGAGGATCCAAGTGGTGTCAATTAGCCTTGAACTTCCAATCAAAGCTTCAGTTGACTAGTTGACCAACATCATGCAATATTCCTTTTTTATAGTTTAAAGAATGATATTAAAATACTTAAAGATAAGCTCAAGTGGAGATAGACATCAAATAATGGCATTGATTTCACACAATGAGAGTTTACCAAGTCAATGGGGCCCACCATTTCTTATTTCAACACCAAAATGGATTTTTTGTAAAACAAAAAAATTAAAAGATTTTTGAAGACTATTATATTTATTTTTGAAATAAAAATATACTTGAGTTGAAATAAATATGGTCCCACCTATTTTCCATGCCAAATTTTGAGAATGCATGCATGCTTTGTGAAGGAAAGTTAATATTGTAAAAAAGATTTTTCTAAATATTGTAAATGGGAGTTGATTAAATAATGTAAAAGGTTTTAGTCTCTATTTTATTAAATAAATAATATTCCTTATGAAATAAACTCCACTTGGGCTATTCTTATATTTTAAGACTTATATATTAGCTTTTCAAGCCATTATTTTAGAATTCTTCGAGCTGAAGCAAAAATTGTAATCTAGACCATACATGAATAAAGGAGATTTTTATTTGCACATGAATTTTGACAGATAATACAGTGTAATTTATTGTGTATTAGCATATAAGTGAGATTATATATCCTTTTGGAACATCCTTTCCTCACCTATTGCTTTCTATCTCACCTTTTGTAGGTCATTTGAAGAGGTAAAAAAGCAATTGTGTAATCCAAAGTTCTATTAATCCCTCATCTAAAATATTTATGCATAAGGGAAATATAAAACTTTTATTGACTCACATGTGTGTATCAATTTCAATATTTTCCAAATAATATAAGAAATTTAGGTACATCACCTAATTAGATAAGATTTGTTTTTAGTTTTCCCTTCCCCTTTTCATCCCAAAAATTACAGTAGATCATATTTAATTGATAAATCTTAAGGGAACCAACCCTCTCTAGAGGTTCTTCTCACCACAAAGTCACCCACACTCTAAGAAGTTCCAATTATATCAGCTAGAGTGAGGGTGTGTTTTATACATCTTCAAATAGGGTACACTCTTGAGTGATAGCATTACCATTGGTCTTAACTAAGAATCAGCATTATATTCATCATGCCACATTCAATTAAAATATCATACCTTACCTACACCATCAACCTTCACACACCTAATTATGATGATGGTTATACTTTAAATGATCCATTTCTAGGAGGCCTTTTCCAAGAAAGTGATATTGAGATTCTTAGGTATTATTCTTCTTTATTTCAATCTTTCTATTCATCTTATCATATTCCTTTTTGTATAGTTCCTAATTATAGTGTTATTTCTTTTTTTGTAGGATAGAGATGGAGCACTCTCATGACACACCTTTAGTTTTAGTATATCTTCTTAATATCATGATCATGGATCATACTATTATCGATCCATATCATTTTTATAGATACTAGTATCATTATAGACTACTTCCCATAGAGATTCTTACTACCATACTTAAGCTCTATGAGTGTCTTGATTCACCCTCAAGTGAGCCTACTTTGGTTCCTACTCCCACTCTATTTTTAGTTGAGCCTCATATCATATCTTATTATGATTCTCCTTCATATGAAACTATCCCAATATCTCCACTATCCTAGCCTCCCATTGGTGATGGCCTCCTTATTCTATTGTAGCTTGATCCCCTGACCATCTAATCAATTGATCAAACTTACTATGATCTTCATAGAATTATCAATCATTAAACTACACAATGCTAGTTATACTAGCCTTCCCTAGCTTCTTCCATTCCCTCAATTAGTATACCCCTAAAGGCTACTAATAATCATATTTATTGCTTGTATGGCATAAATAATCATTCTTCCACCTATTTTCAAAAGATTCAATAATATATTAGTACATTATGTCTACCCTTCTTCAGCCTAAAGATAAGGCTATACCTCTTCCCAAGTGGTTACTTGAGTATATTCCAAAATATGGAGAAGTATATTATCTTTGGAATTAGTGTGGTACCCATCACACCAATCATTGACACATCCATTAGATTCATATTCATGATCACATTATGACCATTCTTGTGATTACTATTCCTCCTCCCATAGGTCATCCACATAAGAAGGCTCCTGCTCCACCTATGGTTCCTTCTCCACATGTAGTTATTTATTAGCTTGTGTCTCCTATGTCACCTACATATTATTCCCCACCTATGGTTCCTTATCCACTGGTGGTGCCACTTCCTTATCATTCATATTCCATTCTTATTCTAGCATTTAGTCCCCTTATTGAGTATTATAAACATGAGATCCCTCATGAGAATGATCCTTAAGGTATACCTACATTTTATATTAAGTAGATTTGATGATAGGTATTTTCAAAATTTTCACTTAAGATGGATGAGCCTCTTGTTGCAGTTAGGATCTAGCTTATAGAGATATATTAGATGTTATAGATAATATTTGTGGAAATATTTATTAGTATTTATGAACACAACATGGTGTTATTTCACTTTATTATTCATTATTATTTTGGATTGGACTTGTGATCCACTTTTATATATATTATATGATTTAACTATGTGTCAAATTTTTCTTCACTTATCGATCTTACATAGATCTTTATATTATGTGTTGTATATGGTTTCATTTATTTTCATCTTCTCTTATGGTTTATTTTCATTATTTCCATAATTACATGCTTCTATTGATGAGTTCATAAATTATCATGGATCTCTTTATCTTTTCTCTTGTTTTCTTGCTACTTTATCTCATATAACATAGATAATTATTATTGTGACTTGGTTATACAAACCTTGTTCCCCTTACTAATCCTTCTTTACCATGCAATTAGTTATAAAATAAGTCATCTCATTATAATCATATTATTACAGTTTCACTTTGGATATCCCTTCATTTCCTTATTTCCTTTTGTAATATTAGAATACACATGGTTGAAACTTGAGATAACATACTAATTCATTAGCAATCCTAAGATTTTAGTCATCATGTCTTTATATACTTAGATTCCTTTAGCTAAAATCTAAATCTCATTCATGTGTATCACATTTATCCCTCATGTTGGTCATTCCAAATCCATATGGAGGAGGAATCTTAAAATCCATAAAAATTTAAATTTAAATCATTTAAACAAAAGTCAATGATACAAAAGGAAACATACAAATTTCAAAAGTCAAATCTCACTAAAAGACATGATTCATAACACATCTCCTTTTCTAATAAAAGCTAAAACTCCATATTTGGAATCATGATAGAGTCAATGAAAATGTGTGTGAGGTAGGCCAATAGATTTAGAAAGGAGAGTTAAAAAACTCTTTTGGTGTTACCTAATTTCTCACACAAGTACCTAATATTCATAGTAGACCAATGGCTTTGTAAGAGGTCCTAAGGGAAAAGTAACATGTTGTGTGAAGGTAGGTCCATAATAATTTTTCTTTTTTATATAACCAACATGATTTGATCTTAGTATATCACTTATTTACATATAAAATGTTACACTTATTACGAATATGTATCCTTTGTATTTTGATAGTCACTAGCCACTTAGTGTCTTTCCTGTATACTTGGTGTGCCTCATGTTTCCAAATGTATTATTATAGATGCCTACTTTATGATTTTTACATTCACTCTTTCATTTATAAAATTCCTAATATTTCCCCTTGAGAAATATTGTTTTGTTAACTGATCAATCCCCCTAGGTTTTCCATTTATGAGTTGCATTGTGTGATCATAAGAATCTAAGAAGGGAGGTTAGTAATATGTTGGTTTAATCAATAAAAACTCAAATAAACACAATAACACTAATACTTACAAGCTTATATCTTAGGGGTGATCTTAGTTAACTAAAGAAAAATTAAAGCAAAACTAAAATGCAAAAGATAATGAATCCTTTACCTTTCTTGGGAGATCCAAACGCATTGTTGAGTGGCTTTTTTGTCTTGTGCTTCAAAGAGTCCTCTCCTTGGCAACATGGCTTGTGTTGTAGCTTGGATCAATATTTTAGCATTATAACACTACTTGATAGGAATTTTTGAATTATAACACTAGTCTTCTCAAAGCCTTGAAGTCATTTTTTCATGGTAACTTTCCACCAAAATAGCTTAAAATTCAATAGGTAAGGCATTATATTTATATAAAATGGATCTAACCCCAACCTAAGGTGAGTCAAGTTAGAATTAAGGCTTGGAATAGATTCAAACCTAACCGTCAAATATAATCCCAGTAGAGTTAATAGCTATTAAGTAATAATTATTTGTAATAAATAGGCATGGGTCTCCAAAACTATATATTTTAGGATATTTATAGAGAGCTTACCTCACAAAGGTCATGATGAAATGCTAGGATATTTTCATTTTAAAATTTTATTTTTTTAGTTATTCATTAATTACAAATGGATAATTCAAGTATGTATTTAGTTTGTCTTAGATTTTTAATTAATTATGATTATCCATTTAAATCTTTCTAAATTTTATAATCATTCATGTGTCCCACTTAATAGGTCCATAGCCCAAATTGATTGTTGTGATGTTGTAAGATGATTAGAGATGAATCCATGAGAGGTTATTGTTGCATAGAATAGGATACCCTAATTAGGAATGATCAACATGATTTTGAGCTTTGAAAAATGATGCACAAGAAAATTTGGGATGTTTAATTATTCAAAGGTTTAATTTAAAATCGTTGCTAGGAATTATTCAAAAGTATGGTCAAAGGCTAGTTGTGGCCAATTTTAGGTTTTTACATTTATCTCCTATATGGGAAGATATTACAAGCTATAATCATAGTAATGTCTTCTTAAATAATGAAATATTCTAAAAGGAAGATAATGATCTAAGAAAAAGCTCCAAATAATGTTTAGGAATCCCATAATGATGCCCCCTTGAAGGAGTGGCTAACACATATGATTGATAAATAGTCCCTCAAAAATAATCAATAAGAATAATAAAATTAACACATGGGTGAGATTAATCCAATTGATAAAATGCTTATGTATATTGATTTAAAAATTATTGATTTGACTAAAGGTGGCTATAATAAGTAACAAAGGTTTATACAATAATTTTCCCAAAGGTAGTTATAATCAATGGCAATGGAATATACCCTAGTTAGGGATGATGAGTGAAAATAATGATTTTACCATAGGTTATTATAATCATTAATATGACCTAGATAAAAAAAAGATTTTTGATTATGCCCCAGTAGGGTAGAGTGGAAATCATAACTCAAGGATATAACCTATTGTATAGATTAAAGATGAGTGAGCATGAACATAGATGTAATGGTCTAAATGACTAAAGAAGCCATAAATAAGTAGGTATACAAGGATGTGTAAAGTGATGAAAGAGATGAATAGAATAATAATATTGATCAATGTTAATGATTTAGTTATACTTGCTAATGTGGACATATTCATCCTTATTAGCATTGACACAACTAGAATTTTTAATTTGTTGAGTTGATCAAGGGTGGGAAGATTTACCAATGTTATGAAGGATAAATATTTGTGGCTCCATTACCTGTAAGACTTCCCAATATGTTTTGTGTTGTAGCATCTGGCTGCATGCATCATAATATAAAACACTATGATAACTTAACTGAAATATGTAGGACTTACTCTCAATCTAATAAATAATTGAAAATAATACATCGATGATAAAAACCATGATGATAATGTTGATGTATAATTATAGATAGACTCAAGAATAATGCACAAGGAATCACCAAATAAACACATATATACTAATTCGAGGCACACAAATAAAATAAAACAAATAGGAAAACAAAAAAAAATAACAAGAAAACAAACACACAAAAATATTGAAACTAAAAATCAAAAGAAAGCATCCTAATAATAGATTTTCCCCATTAAGGCAGATCGAGGATGACTAATTAGGCTATATAGGACAATTTTTTTTGGATTTGAAATTTTTGAATGTTTTTAGGTATATTAATTTGATAGAGATTGATAAGATACCACTCACAAAATGTAAAAAGAGTTGTCTTAGGTTGCTCGAAAAATGGTGAGAGCATATAGAAAAGAGGGGTTGAGTTGACCTCTATGTGAATTGATCATGGCCTACAGAGTCCTATTAAGAACTAAAGTCATAGTAATTCCATCCACATAAAAGGTGGGGAGAATTTACTAGGTCATAAAAAGTTCTAAAATTAAGGCAAAAGGCCAGGCAAATGAGAGTAATAATGACAAGGTGATGCAATAATGAATGGTAAAAGGTATTTTTCTTAATTTTCCCATAGGCATTTATAATTAAGAAATAATGATTTAGGTCTGTGATACTTTTTTCCCCATAGGTGGCTATAGTTAGTAACCCAAGGTGGAACACTGATTTACCCATAGGTGATTATAATTAGTGGCATCGATCAATTGTAAATGAAAGATAACTTGCCAGATCCACTATCACACTAATTTCATAGACTATAATTTAAACATAGAATTTTAAGACTATTGAAACTATATTAAAATCCCCTCATGGAATGTGTGGGAAGAACAAAAGGAACCAAGATAAAAAGGGGTTGGGTTAGATGGCTAAGAATATATTTTGTTCTAAATAGAGATGGCATGGTAGGATATCATAAGGTATGGCATAAGGGAAAATGATGGAATGACAATTGGATATAATAGCAAGAGTGTTTTTCCAAAGTGATAATATAGGGTAAATGGTAGGTTCTTAAAAAATGATAAGAGGAATGGTGAATTAAAGAGGTAATGTAAATAAAAAATGGAAATGGCAAGGTAAATGTTTTTGGCCAAGGTGAATGACTATGTTTTTCCTATTTATTTTGATATGCACTTCCTAATCAACATATGATACAACAAGAATAATCAATCATGTAAATTAATAACACACACCTATTATGAATAACTAATTTATCAATAAACTACCATATATCTGGATGAAAATGATGTTTTTGTGATCTTCATTAGTCATTGATTCTATTTACTCTAAACTTAGAGATAATATGTATTTGTATCCTCTATAAAGGAACTATGGCTAGGGATAGTAAATATAGATAAACAATGGATGATAGGTCTAATTTAGAAATGTAATAATGGATGATAGTGTAATGTATAATGGTTTGTAAATAAATGAAGGTCAATATTTTCAAGCACACACAATGTTTTTGATTATGGATTTGACATAAATTTTGATGTTGCAGGGCTGAAGACTTTTGAATATGTTCTTGATAGGACCACTAGGATTTTTTGTTGTTTGAGCCTAAGATTAGCTACCATATAATTATGTTTTAGAATAGAATCTATACTGATTTCATCTTTAATAATGTCTTCATCAAGAATTTAATAATTTTTGTGCTTTGTTATTGGTGCCTTGATGAGGTTTTCACTAATGAAGTTTTCTTGATTATACCATATCACCTTTGATAAGTTTTCACTATGTAACATTGAATTTTGACTTTGATTGTCTTCTAGCACCTCAAATAAGGTTTAACTAGAATATGCTAAGTTTAGAATTTGATTATCTCTTAGCACCTAAGAAGGTCTCACTAGGATATTGTTATTCTTCTACATAAATGTGGTCTTGGCCTCCCTGATATTCTACAACTAATATGTCACCATGGATGTAGTTTAATAAGTTCTGATTCTATCAGTCCTAATCAATTTTTGTGGGAGGTGGAAGGTCAATAGAATGGATAATTTGGTTGGTGGTAATGCCATGTGGAATGGTAATGGAATGGAAAGAGGTAGCATAATCTTCATATAAATACCAGGAGAACTTGTGTTGAAGCTAAGGATATCATCCTAAAACACTATAAAAGGATAAAAATATACTCAAATTTATTTTCAAGAGATGTGTAACCAATATTATAATAGACATTAATGTATTTTGATTTTAAATCTAATTCTGACTCAATGGACTCTGAATCTAATGTTGAGACTGATGTTAATTTTAATTTTTATGTTAAATTTGATGTTGGTTCAAGAATAAAAATTGACTCTAATTTGAATTCTTCATCTAGTGTGGATGTTGCTATAATTATGTATGGTTAAATATTTGGTATGGAATAAGTAACATCCTGTGATGGCATGGTGGGCTCTATAGAGACTAGTTTGTCAAAGTGAGATTCCTTAACGATGGGAAAGAGGTTAAGAGACAACTCTAGAAAGATTGGCTTGTCAAGGGAAGCATATTTACAAATAGGCATATGGTCAATGTAATTTTTTTGCCTAAGGTAAAAATAATCATTAAGAAGTGACTCATCAAATATTGACTTGTTAGAATGAGACTCCTCAATAATGGCTAAAGGATCAAAACATGATTCATCATAGGTTGAATTTTCATAAATGGGTGTTTCAACAAAAAAATCTTGGATTTTTTGGTTATATTAGCCTTGGTTTATAATTAGTTGTAAAATACCAATTTTGAATATGTCTTGGTCTTCAAATGATTGGCTTAGTTGGAGAAGTACTGATTGGCTCAATTATGGTTGGAAGATGAGCATAGGTTTTATAAAGTGGGGAATGGTTGGCAACGGATGAATAATGGCCAATGATTGGATAATGATATACTTATCAAAGGTTGGTTTAAGGCCTAATATGGTAACTATGACTTATATAGTTGTGATTAGACAATTTTGTTGGAATAATAAGTTACCATACTTAGAATAGCTTAGAATGATAATGGTAGGGCATTGTGAAGCTTGGTTGCTCACATAATCCGAAGGATGAGGTCCTAGAATATAAATGGTAGGGCATTGTGAAGCTTGGTTTCTCACATAACACAAAGGATGAGGTCTTGGTATATAAATGGTAGGGCATTTCAAATCTTAGTTTATCAAACAAGCTAAAGGATGAGGTCATGGTATATAAATGGTAGGGCATTGTGAATCTTGGTTTCTCACACAAGACACAGGACAATTTTTTGGAATAGAAATGGTAGGTAATTGTAAATCTTAGTTACTTACAGAAGCCAAAGGATGAGGTTTTATAATGGTAATCCTTAGATGTTATAGATCTTGATTGCTTATAAAATCCACAGGAGGGTTAATGGTATAGGTGGGGGATTAGATGTAATGATCGGTGAGATGGTGAACATAGTACAACAATTTGAATAAAAGAATGTAACACCAAATATGGCACTTTTTTTTCTTTTCTTGATTGAGGATTATAAGGAGGATATGGATCCATCTCACAAACCACTTATTCACCATAGGGGTCTTGAACAAAGTTAATTTGTGCATCCATTCTATCATAGCTTGGATTGTATATGACTCCACCGTAAGTGTAGTGAGACATATCCACATCAATGATGAATATTCTTCAAAAGGCCTAGATTTCTAAAAAATCTAAAAAATAATGTCCAAAGGATAAATGGTTCAAAATTGGTGTAAGGAAGCTATACCTCAAAAATGGTTTATGCTAAACCTTGGTATAAAATAGCCTAACATCAAATGTCTCACATAAAATGTCAAGTGGTTGAATAAAAATTGGCATGCCAAACTCTAGGTACAAAGTGTTCCAAACAATTCTAATCTAAGAAAATAAAAAAATCTATGTCTTTTGTCCAAATGTGGCATCAAAATTTAGGCTCAAATAGGCATGTGATAGGACTTTTGGCAAAACAAGCATAAAATCTAGACTTTAAACAAAAGGGTATGATTTTAATCTAATAAATTTGAAACATTTTGGCATATAATAGGCATATGGGGAGATAGGTTGTTTCTCCCAAATCTAGGCAAAATCAATAGTTTACAAATTAGGTGAAGAATTAACCTAAGTTACATAACCCAAAATATAAAGATCGATGTCTAGGCCCAAATTAGACAAGGCATAAACAAAAATCAATCAATGTTTAGATTTTAACTTGTCAAAGTTAATTATAAACTAAATTGAGAAAACTAGGTTGCTTTGAACACAAAATAAGGTAGACAAAACTGAATGACATAACTGCACTAGGGAAAGATCCAAAAAGCACACATCTTTGGTTAAAAATTAGAAACTTGGAAAAAGGATAAAATAAGTCTATGAAATAGTTTGAGTAGTGTAATGATGTTATTATTCTCTAAAGGTATGATCAATGGTTTGTTTCAAGACTCCAAAGCACAAAACTTGAAATAGATTAGGTAGCATAACATTACCCTTTATAATCAAGTGACACGCACACAAAGATTTGTCAAAAGACTAATGCAAAGGCATGTAAAAAAATGGGTAGCATAATGCATCCTTAAACAAAGGAGTGATGTATAAATAAAACTTAGTATGATGTGGAATAACAAAAAAATAGATATATTTAGACTAAAACTATGTAATAAAGGATGAAATGACATAAAACACCTAAGTGTAACCTCTTAGACCCTAAAACTGATAAGGATTCATAGTACTATCAAATTTCATAAATATACTCATTCTTGAAAGGATTTTTAGTGTTAAGAATGCAAAAATAAAAGCACATGAAAATTAGGGTTTTTAAGCCCCCTCTTCTCCCAAGAGTTTTTACTATGACATAAATTCGAGTTATTCACCCTACATCAACAATATGTCTATGACAAGTGGGTTTTTCTAAAACTAATTTTTCTTGCATTTATATATGGTCCTAAGTGTGGCTAGCATAAGGGATTCTCACATCATTTATATATGTGTCAATTGGTTTATTATGAAAATGTCTAATCCTTTTCATAACCAATACATTCATTGCTTGCTCAGTATAGTGTGATGTTCGAGTTGCCCTTATATTCTGAGGCAACATCTTACTAACAGAGTTTGCTTAATGGCTCAAGCAAACATCTGAGTAAGTCAAACTTAATTTTTATATCCCACCATGGAATAGGGTTAAAATGATTATGAGATATGAATTATTAGGTCAATACTTCCCTATAGAACCCATGAGGAGGCTATAAACTCCTGATCACAAGCCAAATTACATAAAAATAAAAGACTAGTGAAAAGACTTTAGTTTCGTATTTAGATCACCGAAGCCATATGGATTTGGGTAGGGCCTTAGCAACAAAATTTTCACACCTTTGGACAAGGAACAAATTAAAATAAATAGCACTTTTAGTCTCTTAATTTCCCTAAAGGGGATGGGGGGAGATCATATATTTGTTTATCATTTAGCAAAACTGAATAACTTTGAAAGAACAAGCATAAACCAAAACACTCTTAAGAGTATGTAATCTAAGTGTGAGTTTTCATTTTAATGGACCAAAGTTAAATGTTTATGAAATTTGGCCCCTTGGAATTTGTTTTTAAAATCTTTAAACAAAATTAAAATGAATCAAACAAAAATATTCTTAAAAAACCAATTTGAGATGTGAATATTACAAGTTAGAAGTGTTTAAAATGTCTCCTTATAGCCTTTGGGTCCTAAAAAAGTGTTAGAGGGTTTTCAAGATTCTATGAAACATTTATGAAATTTTAAGGTAAACTGATACCATATTCTCAAAATTTAGGATAAAACACATGGTTTTAAAAAACATAAAAAATAGAGTCCAGATGACCCCAAACAAAGCTCTGAAAGATGACATCAATCTGTTATTCTACATAGAGAATGATGTTAGTTCTAGGTGATGCACATAGGTATTGATGTAAATTATGGGTGATGTACATAGAGGTTAATTATATTTATAGGTGAATTGATGTTGGTCAAGTAGAAATGATGTTAGTTCTATTATAACTGATGTCAGTCTCTCTGTAATTTATGCACCACTAAAAAATAAAATGCATTAAAAATAATGTTAAAACTTGGATTTTAAATATTGTCAAGAAATCAATAGAAAAACTAAGAATAGTATTTTCATCTCCTTGATATATGGGATGCTTGAAGGTCCCACTGGGTGTGCCATTTGTGATCATAGGAATCCAAGAAGGGAGGTTAGTAATATGTTAGTTTAAGCAATAAAAACTCAAATAAACACACTAACACTAACATTTACATGTCTAGATTTTAGATATGAGCTTAGTTAAAAAAAGATAAATGAAATCATAGTTAAAATGCAAAATAAAATGAATCCTTAACCTTCCTTGGGAGATCCAAATGCATTGTTCAGTAACTTGAATAGATTGTGCTTTAAAGAGTATTTGACAATGGAGGTTATGTATCTCCTTCTGTCCTTGGCACAATGGCTTGTGTTGTGGCTTGGATTAATATTTTAGAATTATAACACTACTTACTAGGCATTTTTTCATTATAACACTACTCTTCTTAAAGCTTTGAAGTTATTAATGCATGGTAACTTTGCACCAAAATAGCTTAAAATTCAATATGCAAGGCATTGTATTTATAACAAATGGATCTAACCCCAACCCAAGGGGATTCAAGGTGGAATTAAGGCTAGAATGGATTCAAAACTAGTCTTAGTGAGTCAAATATAACCCCAATAAAGTTTATAGTTTTCAATTAATAATTATTTGCAATGAATACGCATGGGTCTCCAATATTAGATATTTTAGGATATTTCCAAAGAGCTTGACAACTCATAAAGGTCATGATGAAAGGCTAGGATATTTACATTTTTGAATTTCCTTTATTTATTTATTCATTAATTACACATGGATAATTTAATTATGAATTTAATTTTGTTTAGATTTTTAATTAATATTGATTATCCATTTAGCTCTTTCAAGATTTGATAATGGTACATGTGTCCCACTTAATAGGTCCATAGGCCAATTTGAGTATTGTGATGCCACAAGATTATTAGAGATGAGACTATGAGAGGTTATTATTGCATATTATAGTATACCCCAATTATGGATGCCTCAATGTGATTCTACACTTTGAAGAATGATGTGAAATAAAATTTGAGATGTTTAGTGATTCCTAAGCTTAATTTGCAATGGTTGGTAGGAATTAGTCTAAAGTTTAATCATATGCTAGTTTTGACCAATTTTAGGTGTCTACATATTGTAAGACCATAAATGAGACCACTCATTCCTAAAAAATTACCACATTAAAACATCCTTTTAAAATCATTCCCATAGTTGTTTCGACCTCATTAGTGTTCCCTTTTTGAGTTGTAGTGTAAGACCATAGATAGGACCAAAGCCTTCCTCACAAAAATTTCAATACCCAAGTCACAATGAAATTTCATGTGTCAAATTTGAGATAATTAGTTATTTATTATGAGTTACATGTCATAGACATACTTCCTAACTTTATTTAGTATGTTTTATGTTTAATTCATTAATATTTCACATTTATCCTCTTAGTTTCTGATTGCATGTATGCTTACAACAAATTTCTTAAATTTTTCATACTTCCCAGCTTGATTTTGTGTGATCAATTTAATTTCATTTTCCAATTTTGTCTTTTTTTATACTTCCCAATGTGATTTGGTATGATTTATTGACTTGATTTTTTTATTCCATTATTTTCCATGAGCCTTTCATTTTATTACATCATTTTCATACTTCCCAATGTGATATAGTATGACTTTATCTTGTTTTAACTTCATGCAAATATTTTGCATGTTTTAAAAATATTTTGTTGCCCATTTTTACCATCTTTAGTTTATTATACTTTGTAATCTTTTGTTATTAAATATTTCCCATTGTGATATAGTGTGTAGTACATTTATTTTTTATTAATTATACTTTTCCAAGTCCTTTTTGCATTTCTATTTTTAACCATGCATGTGTATCGCATAATGATAGAAAAGAAAACACTCAAAATTTATTTTCCATAATATATACAACAAAAGCTAAACACATGTGCTAGAAATAAATATATCCATGCATCAACATCCAAAACCAAGCAAAACTCATAAGATAAATACATTTGTCAATATATATTTATCTTATGAGTTGTACTTGGTTGTGGATTTTGATGCATGGATATATTTATTTCTAGAACATGTATTTAGCTTTTTTATATGTATATGTGTATATATATATGTCTCTGTGTGTGTGTGTGTGTGTGTGTGTGTGTGTGTGTGTGTGTGTGTGTGTGTGTGTGTGTGTGTGTGTGCATGCATGCATGTATGTATATATATATATATATATATATATATATATATATATATATATATATATATATATATATATATATATGTATGTATGTATGTATATATATATATGCATATATATACATGTGTGTGTATGCATGTATATATCCTCATATGTTTTAAACAAAATACAATATCTCCATCTCTAAGGTTGGGCTCCATCTTGATTATCTTATGGCCTATCCATGCTACATAAATGACTAGAATTGACCCCTCTCAATTGTATTTTATAATGAGTTATTTCATGATATCAAACCTACAACCTATGTGTTTGTATGTATGTATATATCCTCGTATGTTTTATACAAAATACAATATCTCCATCTCTAAGGTTGGGCTCCATCTTGATTATCTTATGGCCTATCCATGTTGTCATAGATGCATGGGATTGACCCCTCTAAATGGTATTTTATAATGAGTTATTTCAAGATATAAAACCTATAACCTATCCCTATATTTTCCACCTAGGCCTACACCTGTCCAAGATGGATAGTGGTAGCCATGTGTGCAACTCTTTCCTATGCTAGGGCCTATCAAGCCTATGACTCTCCTTCTCCCACCCCTATTGGTAGATATAGTCCATACCCATGTTCTTAAAGCTACCTTTTAGCCTTCCCTAGTAGTCTAAACTATCCCACCTAGGCTATGATAGATGGTAACATAGGAACATCCAATGTGGTGAGGTCATATGGTGCCATCACCCCATCTAAAAATGTAATGACGTTTAGCCACAATTAGGGATCCCCATCTAACCTCCTCTATTTTTAGATATGAAAGACTAATAACTAGATAAACATTAGATCACATATATATCTAAAAATAATCTATCCAACATAATCACAATACAACTTGTTTCTTATATCAACAACTAAAATCAAAATTAAAACATTTGTCACTAATGATGGTGTCACCAACCACCCTCTCTATCTACTCACCTACCAATAACAATCCCTCCACTCACTCTTATACCAAGCACCTTATCCATGAGTAATCTCCATACTAGTATAAATTTAGCATTCACCACTTGAACACACTATGAACCTCTCCTCAAAGGTTCCTCTATGGACCAACTATGTCCTAAAGAAACTATTGGGTCCTCTTGTGATGTAGTCTTTTCTTGTACCTAGTCTCATTGATGGTTCCTCCATATTTTATGAGAACATTGTGATTACTATTTATACTACTATTTTGGTGCCTATTTTTTACCTATATCCCTATCCATGGTATATCCCCTTTTATCTTTGTTAGTGTATGATGTCATGCTCAACCAATCCATGGTCTAGTATAATGAGGCCTGATAATTGGTATCTCTACTAGTACTCCTCCTCTTCTCCCCCTAAGATATCTAACATGTCATGCCCAATAAGTATACACTACTAAAGGGGTTGATAAGTATGGGAGTCAGAACTATCCTAGTAAGTGTGCCTTTATATGTAGCTCTACCCATGAGGTGTATTAACTAATTTTCATATAGTAATAATTATCCAACTAGAAGATATAGTAGTAATGTGCATAGATGGATACCACATGATATATCCTTGTTTGATAGTATATAGAGATGGAACATGGGGCATGTCCTGATCTACATGATCATGTCTCTAATACATGATCCAAGGTAACCTTCATCAACTAAATAGGGAAAACCAATAGGCTGATATATAGGGAAGCTCTTATATATCCAAGAGCTCATTAAAAAATGGTTCCCATGGTCTTCTACCCTATATACAACATCTTGTACATATTATGCATGAGTTAGACCCAAATGATAGCCCTAAAATCATAGTGTGGTCCTTGATCTAGTATAGACTAACACAAGGATATCATATACAGTGGTACCTTATTATCTGACTTATGACACAACACTCATTCTATCATAAGTACTATCATGGCTTTATAGATATCTAAAATTTCTACAATATAGACATAAAAAAAACTCACCCTTAATCTAGGGTAAGTCCTATCTAAGTATGTTTCCCACTGAGTTAGTGCTCATCTCTCATATAGATTTTCTAGTGTGTTAGTGATCATTGATGTCCCTCCTATAAGTAGTCCAAGAAATGCATGGACATATTATAGTGTAATACCCACCTCAATGGTATCCCCCATACATCACCCATCATAAAGTGTTGGTCAAACATTCCCATTCTCTAAAGATGATGAAAATGAGATCAACACTCAGTAGGATCCACCTCATCTCCATGATACCTCCAAAATCTAGTGTGACCAATCAAGCTCTATCCACATCACTCAAATGATCCAAAAAATATGGTAGCCATAATGCATCTATCAAATTCTAATATTTATAGTGTTTATGAAAAATATACCAAAACAAAGGATTTATCATATCTCTATGTCATAAATATTCAAAATACATTCTTAAAAATTCAAAAATTAACTAATTAATCAGCTGGTTTGATTTAGTTTTTCATGTTTTTATTTTCCTACACAATCAACCTATTTAATACTAAACTATCTATGTACCTTATTTTTGATACTAAATCAACCCTTATCATTTTCAACTAGATCATCCTATTTTTTACTAAATCATTCCTCCTTTAGCTTTAACATACTAAATCAGCCATATGGTACATAATTAGCCCTATTTTGAAGACTATATCGACCCTCTTCTAAAAATTAAGTCACCCTTATGGTACATAGTCATCTTTATCCTCATTAAAAAATAAGTCATCCAACTACTACACATTCATCAACCCATTTGAATACTAAATCAGCCCACTACTACATCGTCAACCCCTTGGTTTCTTCTTGACTTATAGATTAAGTTGACCTAGTTGATTCTATTCTTTCATAGTGATAAATTTTTGACCATTTACCATAAATTCATTAGGAATTTATTATTTTTACTTATTCCTACTAAGTATCCCATTCTACCCCTAGTCTAGCTAAAAATTTCTTAGGGTCAATTTTGGTGCCTAGATTTTGCCTACCAATTAGTTATATATATTTAGCTCAATTTCAAAAAAAAAATCAAAAGTTTGAAATTCACAATTGATTACCTATGATGCACTTGTTATGGCTACTATGCATCCTCCCCATCTCATTTTTTATCTCCTCACCATGATATCTCTTTGGTCTTAAATAAGGTCTCTCAGTTCTCTATTTTCTCATAATAGTAAAATTAACAAATGAATTATTTTTCACCCTATTTACATTTAGTATTCAAATTATTTACCTATCAAATATTTACCACCAAATTTCATATTTTGAGTATATATTTATTTATGCTATCTCTTTTTGAGCACAAAATGTTTTGGAATCCTAACATCATAGAGACTATTTAAACATGTTACATGTATATTTTGCAAAAAAAATATTTTCATTCTTTTTTTGCTAATTTATATAGGTTTACCTAATGTTATTTATATTGGAAACCTTAAAATTTATTTCATATCATTATTAAATATAACACTAAGGTAATTAAAGGTATGTATTTTTAAAATTTTATTCTTTCATTTATCTTATTTACTCCTTACTACAATTTATTTAGCTTCAACATTGTGTGTCACTATGTTCTTTTCCTAAAGCACCATCTCATGTTGCACTTAAGTGACATGTGATGAGATTTAAGAGGGGAATATGTATACAAAATATTTTTAACTTTTATTAATCATTGATACTTTAACTTGTGTAACAACCCATTGACTCTCAATCTCTTTGAGTGCACACCCTAAGGGGCATATCAGGAAATGGGTGGTCAGACAATTAGAGATTAATAGGATTATTGTCCTTATACTACCACTATTTATATATGTATCCATCTCATTAAAACACTTACCTAATATTTTATTATTATTTTTCACCCTCATCTATTCAATTTACATATTTATTATCCCTTCCATAAGCCTAAAACCCTTTCTATTGGTTTACGTCACATTGTTGGCCCATCGACCATGTACTATAATTGATAAAATTATTTAGTGTATAGGTCTACCCCTAGGTAACCTAGATGAATAGATAATTTGATTTTTTGAATAATGATAAAGATTTGATTGCACTGACTCTATACGCTAAACTTTCATAAAGGTTTAAGGTTGGATTTAGCTATATATACATACTCATTTTGTCATTTATTTAGGAAGAAAAGAAGAAAAATATTATATTACACATCTGCTTATCCATCATTATACTTGAAGAGCATAAATTAAGGTTTTAATAAAAAATTTGAGATATAAATCTTATCTTATGGATAAGTCTTTTGAATTCATAGATATTTTGTATATCCTGGAGATGACTTATCCTTGTTATCTTTACATACCACAATAACCTCTTTTAAATCACCTTGGCCAAGGGAGAGATTGAGGCTCAACATGTTCATCTTCAAAGGTAAATATTCCTAACTTTATTCCTCCTTTGTAAAATTAGATAGATTATCATTTATACTTCTTTCCCATGCATTAGGATTTATTATACATTAATGTGGTCATATATCTTCTATGAATGTTTTATTTTTATGTTTATTACCCCCACATTGTGTCATAATCTTTGGTGAGCAATAGATTACATTTTACTTTGCTTGTCATTTACTTTAAGAATATGAAAACATAGTAACTAGTTAGGGTTATTAAATGGTGTTACTTAAATAGAGGCTTTGGAACCCTCTCTAGTGATATTATTGTGGTAAGAGATCCCTTTGTTAGATCTAGTAGATCCATATTTGGCATGACCTTGAATATCTAATGTATCAACAATCAGAAGTATAGGTAGGATTTATCTTATTTGAACTAGGATTGATTTATAGATCAATTTAATTTCCCTTTGTATACAAGATACCCATAAACTTTTGGTGAAATAATAACTTTTATAACATTTACCATGTGGTATTCATATTCTACACATCCTTTGGGGATGATTTTGATATAGGAATATGTAGATAAATTAGATAAGGTGGATAATAAATCATCTAAATGGATGTAAGACTTAAAATTATTATTGATAAGAAGATCACTCTTGGTGATAAGACAATAAATGACACCTTGATAGTTTCCCACTAATGATTTAAATTATTGGAAATGTTATAGATTACCAAGGATTGTGAATTCAACTTTAGAATGAGGTAATTGAAGAAACTAATAAAGGATTGATGGCACAACCTACATTTTATGTATCCAAGGATGACCTAAAAGGATGTTTTAGGGTAACTCAAAGTGTACCACATGGATTAGGGTTTGATGTGTAATAATCCCACATGATAATAAGGTATATTTTGATGGATAAATATCATCATTATCATCATAAGCTTTGATCATGATAATTTATGGCCTTTGTGTAGACTCTAAATATCCTAGACTCTTGATCATATTTATGTTACATAATTTGACCCCAAACCCACCCTCTACAATAAATCTATTAATTTTGTGATTGGAAATGAATATCTTGATATAGAGGGGGTTATTATTATTTTAATAAATTAGATGCATGTATTTTGGATCAACTATAAGTTTTTGGGTGGATGAGAGATGACCTATGAAGGCTTGGAATTGATTGGGATAAATATTTTTCATAACTATTTAATCATAGAGAGTTTTTTTGCTAATAAAAACCTATGTTGTGGTATTTTAAATCTACTGGATGATGTCATAATCACCTGTATGATTATTTAGAGGAGATCTTTAGACATTGACCTTTAGGGGTGAATTTTAAGATATAGATTTATTAGTTGCCTCTAATATAGTGTGTTAGCAACAACATAAGATGATGGTTCACTGATCTTAATAAAATGTCAATTTTTTACAAGATGGTGTTCAAGAGAATTGGCCCTTATCTTGATGGTGGTGACTCTATGCTAATAGTGGTCAATGAATGAGAGTTTTTAACTTTGTCCTAATGTGTTGTTTTATTTTTTTCATGCTTAGGAAAATGATCTTGGTATATTAAAATTTGTTAATTATTGGAAGAATACTTCTCCCCTTCAATATCTATTTCTCTACGATCAATAAACTCTTGAAAAAAAATTATATTTGCATTCACCTTTAGGTGTCATAGACCTTGACTTAGTGATATTTGTAGTATTTTTTTTACTTATAACATGTTGGTTTTGTTTGAATCTCATTAATGGGTTTTATTTTAGGAAGAATAATCAAGTTAATGGTTATAAGTTTCTTCAATACACTCTCCACAAGTTCACCAAGAATAGTTTATCATCACTTCCTAGATTTTATTTCTAGCTTGTTTCTAGGTGAAATTATTTATATTCCCTTTAGATTAAGAAGGATTAGAGCCTTAGATATATTGGACATGTTTTTCATATGAAACTCCATCACCAACCATAATTTTTTTCATATTAAATAGTTTTGGGTTCTTAGATAAATTACTAGTTTGACTTTGATTATCTTTAGAGAATACCTTCATTAAGCCTTTATAAATGACATACTTTTAAATTTGTTAACCATTTTCATTAATATCATCAAAATTATTTTCATAGGGAAGTTGTAATTGAAAATCTAGTTCTTGATTTAGGTTGTATGCAAAGATACAAACAAGCTATTTCGCAAGGACTGTGCACAAAAATATAATAACATGGTTTTGACACATCTATAAAAGGATGAAAAAATTACATCTTGTTTTTTATTTTTATTTTTTTTAAAGTTTAGTAATGTCATATCATGCTTGATATTATATGAGAAATTCTTAATGAATTATTTTGACAAGTCTAAAAATCATATAATTGATCCCTTTAGTAAGTTCATTAACCATTCCAAATATAGTCCTCTAAGACTATGAAGGAATAATATAAGAATATAAGCATAATTTTAGGTGAATTATATTTAGGACATGAAAAATTCCTTGTCATACTCCATTGGGTCCCCCTTCTCCTTGTATATGTCACATTAAGTGGTTAAAAATGAAGAGGGAATAAAATGTGCAATATGTCCTTATCAAGTGGACGTGATAATAATTATTAAAATATGTATTTATTTATATGTGAACCTAATTTTATCCCTTGGATATAATATATCATTAATTTCCATTCTTGGTAAAATTTGGGATCATAAAATGGAATTGATGATGACATACGATGATTATGCTTGTCTTAATTTTAACTTGTAAGAGGTAGATTAATTTTGTAAAACCTCTTGGGAGTTTGAGGATATATTTAATATTATATGTATGCCTAATATTGAGTTATTTATATTATAAAATAAAACAAATCTTATGTATAGTCATGTTAGACTTGGTATTCTAAGGTGGACTTCTATTACCAAGTTAGACATGGATAATATTGATAGATTATGCCTGAGGTTCTTATTATTCGTTAAAAAAAATTCATATTTGTGTAGTCCTTTCTCATTTAGTAATTTAGATATATATTTTAGGTTATCTTAGTAAAAATTAGGAGGGATTATAGCTCTTACCTCAACAAGATAGAGTAACAACTCATCCCTCTTATCCTAGAAATATTGTTGTAATTAGGCTCTAGCCTATTAATATTCAAAAATTCATATTTTGAATCTTGATCAACAAAATACATATCAATAAGTTTTTATTCATCATTATAATTATGTCACTCACCCCATAAAATATTTTCAAAGTCATCGTTTTGTTTTTACTATCTAATTTTGAGTAGATGGCGAGTGACAGGTGTCATAAGGTTGATGTGTGGATATTTTTGGATAGGTTTTGATGATATGATATGGTGAATATTTATTGATAATTTTTATTTGATAAAAAATATTATACTCAAATATGATATGATTTTATGATTGGGGACAAGATGTTCTTGATAAAATTTGACTTTAGATGTGAGCTAGTTAATATTTGAGATAATGTAGGGTACACAGACCCTAGGGGACAAGTTTATTTACTTGGATGAAGAGATAAGATAAGATAATGATTTTAATTGGGATGAATTTAGATTTAGTTTTACTTTTTTTGGGTTTGGACTATTTAAAAAATTATTTTGATGGAATAGGTTGACTAGGTACATGATTGACATTAATCAAGATTGAGTTTAACAATATTATCTTAACTAAGTGATTTGATAAGATTTGCTCAAGTTGGATGGGTTTATGATTAGATTTTACTATGTGGGTTACTTGAATATATCTTGGTATTTAATAAATCTTAAGGGATTATGATGAAAGATGAAAAGTGATTTTAGGCATGAATAGATTTATGAGGTAAGGAGAAATTTGGATGATGATAATATGGTGATTAATTGGTTTATGAATTAGACAATAGGATTGAAATATGTGTGATTATTGTGTAAAATTTTATGGGGTAACTTTTTTTTTTTGTATTAAATAGGTCTATAAATAACATTTGTATCTACAAAAAATAAAAAACATCATGCAATATGGCAATCCTATGCTAGTATATTATTGGTGCTCAATGTAACTACAATCCCATTGATCTACTTGCATAAAGTGGTGATTAGGTTGGTCTCCTAACACTAAATTTAATTTTATATGTGGTGAGTGATATCTGAGGATGTTTTTCCCCTTTACTAATAGTTTTCTAAGACTGATGGTTCCTAATATAGACTATACAAGGCTTTCTAAGGGAGTCCTCTAAATACATCATATTACATAGGACCTGAGTCCATTTAATTATGTTTTTTGATGCTCAATTATTGGAGTGTAACCTCATCACTTCACATAAACTTTTATGGTTAAATTATATTATATATGTTATTTTTCCTTGATATTTATACTCTACTTAAACATAGAGTTTGGATTGGTTTGTGGTGATGAAATCCATGTCACAACCCACTTAATGACATGAAAAATTTAGAGCACAAATAATAATATATTAATGTATAATTAAAATTATTACATGGGATATTATAGAGCCATATAGATAGCCAAAAAACCTCCTAAAATATAAATAGGAATGACAAATAAACCTTTAATAGAGTTCACAAGTGAAACAAAATAAAACAAACTAAAAAATAACACTATTTTGTTATTGTGAATTAAGCCCTGTTTAGTATAATATAACATGAAGTGAATATGAGAAATATTCTCTCAATGCCTTAGATTTGTCACATGAAAGTAACTTGGTGAATACATATGAATGTTGCTATTTTGTTAAAAAATACTAGATCTAGATGTTATATTATTATACATGTTTGCATATATGAAATGAAATTTCACATGAATGTGTTTTATGTATTCATGAAATACTAGATTTCAAACAATTTTTATAACACCCTCATTTTCATAGTACAAGATGGTAGGTGTCTTCTATGGTACTCTCAATCCTTCTATAATGTGGTGTAACCATATCACTTTATATAAATATCCTCTTACAACAAGATAATCTACTTTAATAGAAGATCAATAAACCAAGTTATGTTTCTTACTCCCCATAGATATATGATTATATAAAAAAAATAATACATTTTTGTAAGGGAATTTTCTATCATATATACTTCTTACAAGATTGATGTCTGAATATCTTGTCAATAAGAAATTATCATTATTCATATACTCTACACTTAAGTCCATTATACCTTGATATATCTTAGTATTTACTTTGTTGTTTTATAGTGAGACATGTCCATCTCATGCATGAACCATAAAAGATATCTAACTAGATAGTTGATTTTTAGCCTACCATATTCTAAGTAAATAAGACTCCCAATAAACTATTGATAGAGAGTTGTATTTACTTTTGTTAGTGGATCTGAAAAAGATAATTGAAGCCTTGTCTCCATAGGTTTATCAATTGGATTAATAATTATCATCCTAAAATTTTTAGCATTGTCTTGCATATTTCATCAAGGACACATATATGTGTTGTTGAGTTTTTCATACTTCTAATCCAAGATAATAGTGTATAATCCTGATATCTATCATCTCAAATGATTAGTTTAGATCTTTCTTAGTTACATCAATCATCTTCACTAAAATTTTAGTGATGATTAGATCATCAACATTTACTAAAATAATCATAATCTCTCCCCCTTGTTTTTTGATGTAGATATTTGGATCATATAGACTCCTTTAGAATCCATGTTGAATATGATGCACATCAATTTTTATGTACCAGGCTCAAGGAGCTTATTTGAGACTATATAAAGTTTTTATGAATTTACATACTTTTCTTTCATTATCAAGAGTGAAAAAACCTTTTGATTGTGTCATGAAATTTTTTTATTATATATATCCACTAACAAAGTCACTTTCTACATCCATTTTGTGAACCTTCTATGAAAATTGTGTAGACAATGCAAATATAATTTTGATAGTCTCAATCTTAGTTATAGGAGAAAAAGTATACTCATAATCTATGCCTTCTTCTTTTACATATCTATTTTCTATGATATAAGACTCATGATTTTGAATACTACCATATGTTTTGTATTTAATTTTGAAGACCTGTTTACAATTGATTGGATTCTTCCCTAGTGGAAGATCTTCAAGCCATCATGTTTTATGTTTCATCAATGATTGAAATTATACATCCATGTAATTATTCTAATCTTTAGACTCTAGGGATTCTTAATATATAGGGATCTTATCATTCTACAACTTTTCTCATTAGGGACAAATTAACGTCATTTCAAGTGATATTGATTCCTTGGTCTAGTAGTTAACACATCTAGAATTTTTTCAAGTTTAGCATCACTTATTGTACTTATATACCACTTAGTCATATGTTGAGTGTTACATGTGGGTGGTGAAACTATATCATTATTCCCATTATCATTATTATCTTCATCTGGTTGATTTCCATCTTTTGCATTCTCTATAGGTTTGATTGGTGTACCATGTGAGCCTATAGAAAGATCTTCTAATTCTATTTTCTCAATAAACTCAACATCCCTACTTATGTATAATTTCTTGGTATATATATCCATTAATTTATATGAAATTTATTCTTTATTATACCCTAAGAAGATATACTTTTCTATTTTCATGTCAATTTTAGTCCTTTAAGCTTTGGGAACACAAATACTTACTTTGTATCCAAAGAATTGAATATGTAATATAGATGGATTGTGTCCTAATCAAGATTATTATGGTGTTAACAAATAAATATCTATAATGGGAACTCTATTGAGTAAATAAACTATGTTTTTGACTACAACCCAAAATGCCTTTACAAAACCAAAATCATGTAGCATATAATGATGATGTAGAGGTGCCATTTTATTGTGGTGTATGTGGAGGTACCATTTGATGATGAATGTATTTTTATTTTAAAAATTCATTGAATTTATTACTCTTGAATTGACCCTATAATATGAGTAGAGAGTTTTAATGTTCTGACTAGTCTCATTTTCAAAAATAACTTTGAATTTTTTGAATGTTTTGAAGGATTGAATCTTTCTATTTGGACAATAAACCCAAATTTTTATGTAAAAATCATCAACTAATATCATGAAGTACATTCGCCCAACATGACTAGGTGAAATTAGTTTGTACAAATTGGTGTGCACTAGGTCAAGTTTTCCATGGGCCTGATATGTACTTTTCTAAAACGGAACTCTATGTTGTTTTCTTACTAAGTAATGTTGAAATTTGTCTTTACCCTTTTTGAGAGGTGGTAATGCTATTACCATGTTATAAATATGGAGTATGTTTAGTTATCTATAACTAATGTGACCAAATCTTATGTATCACAATTATACTGAATCTATGTCTTTTGCCATAAGTGTTTGATTGTTTGTTTACATAAAACCTAGTTAGAATATTTTCCCAACTCCTAAGGTTAGTGAAAAAAATTTAAGTGTTTTTAATTATATTTGATCAAACAATTTTTTTTTCCACATTTATAATCAAATTCAACCTTGAGGTCATGGTCAAGTAACTGACTAATTAATATAAGATTTGTGGTGAGTCTTGTAACATACAAGACATAATATTTTGAAAAATTATGTCCAAGTGGTAAAGAGATGTTCCAAATACCTTGAACATGGCAGGATTAATCATCACCCAAAGAGACAAGATTTTTATGATAAACCTCAGTCATATTTTAGAACCAATCTTATCTTCCAATAATGTTTCGAGTGGCACCTAAGTCAACATAATAGATTAAACTTTTTTATGTCAATTATCCCTAAGAATGTGTAGTATATATGAAGTACACATATGAATGGGTTTATTCTTGTTCAATAGTTTTTCCTTACTAATTGAATTTATTATTTTAATGGAATTTTTATATCCTTTTCCTTTTTATGGATGAGATGATTTTTGGTTACTGGTCTTCTTATTGCTTAGAAATCCCTATGTAAATGAGTTATACCAATAATCCTTAAGGTTATGGACTGTACTTGAACATATAAGATAAATATTTTACTATTTATTAACATGTAAATTATGTTGATGACCTATATTTGGTTTATAATACTTGATATGATTCTTACCTTTATATTGATTAGATGCAAGATCATGTTCTTTTGATTCTTATTATTTTATATGTATAGACTCTTCTTATTGTAACATATTTACCAACTTAGAAAAATATGGTTTGTATTTTATGAATGTAAAATTAATCATGAATATCATATAATAGGGTATAAATACTCTCAAAACAATAAGTACAATAGATGCATTTGACATTGTCTTTCCCAATGCTTGGTGTGAAGCCCTTAGGATTACAACACATCGTAAAAAATATTCTACTTTATCACTAGAGTTAAATTTGAGTGGATGAAGTTGAATTTTAAAATGGATAATTATACCTTACTTTTTGGCCTTGTATATTGTTTAGATATTATGCCAAGTGTATTTAGATATTGGGCCTCACATATATGAAGTTGTACCTCATTTTATACCCTAAACATTGTTATAAAATTTACATTCTAGTTGGATTTGTCAAACTTATGTTGTTGATCAACATTAGTGGCATGTTGCATGAATGTGCCATTTATAACATGCCAAATTTATTCAAAATCTAAATGTGTCATAATTTATGTTTTCCAAGCAGCATAGTTATCACCACATAAAAATTGTGAGTCTAGAAAAAAGAATTTTGGGCTATTTTTTATCATTATGTAGAATTTGACCAAAGGTGATGGATTGGTTCCTTATCAATAAATTTATCAAGGTATAACTTTATTTATACCATCATCCCAATATAATAAACCTTTATTTATATGTGCCTTTCCTTTATACCAATTGGTACGTGGAATATGTTATCCCTTTTTTATACCTAAAAGTACGTAAAATGAACATAAATGTACATGAAAGATAATGATATGTGGTACTTAGACAATATTAAAATATTTTTGAATAATAATTAGTACCTTCTTAGATTTAATTCTACATACATGGGTATAACTTACCTATATACTTGGAATTTCCAACTATTAGGATTTATGCCTTATGATTGTATCAAACAAGTAAAATGGAGGGATGGCTTAGTGCATTACAACCTTATTTCTCCCCAATTATCTATTAAGATGATTCTAAAACATCATTTTTAAATCTATGTTAGGATATTTAAGTATTATATCAAGTGTGATGGCTTTACCCATAAATGTGAATCGAAAGCATAACTATGACTGAACACTATGATTATGTAAAATGCATAGTTTTATGTTTTACCTTGTATCTGCTTGCAAAAATAAAATATTACAATGCTTTGTAAATAAATGATTACAATGAATGTAAAAACATTAAATAAATTTTTAAAAATAATATACCCCTTTAAAAACATTTTTTGGCTCTTTGGCCTCTTTTGGTAAAACATTTATCTTATGACTTTTGCCTCTAAATTTACTTAACTATAGCTGATTTTAGTAGAATTACTAAATTTAGAGGTTTGGCTAAAATATTTTTTTTATTCCGAAAAAAATATTTTGGGCTATTTTAACCTCCCACCTACACTTTTTTAATATATGTTTCTACCAACCCATCTAAACATTCTTTCAAGTTTATAAAGGACAAAAAATTATATTTAAATACTTTAAAATATACAAACTATACCTTTAGAACTGTTTGTGTCAAATATTCCAAATGACCATACGACCTCATGAAAAACTATATGTATCAGTTTCACATGAAAAATATTATATTATTCTATCTCAATCATCAATCATATTTAAATTTTCATAATGTATGGCCTCATAATAGAGAAAAACCATATGGTTGTGCAAAAAGCTAGGATAGATTATAAGTATGTTGTTTATGCACTCTAAAAAACTATACATCTTACTCAAATAATGTACATCTAGGTATGAGGTGGAATATGGAATATTTTTATACCATTATATGGTATCATGTTTTGAAAATATGATCCATACGGCTTGTACCAATCAAAACCCATTCAAGGGTAGGGGGATGTCTAAAAAAAATGTTTGTAAGTTTTATCTCCAAAAGGTTGTACAAAATAATATAAATTTGATTTTACAAATTGATTATAATTTTTTAATTATATGGATACACTCTTATGCCATCAAATTTAGGTTTTGGAAGTGTATGGCCATAAAACATTAGAAACGTGTATAAATTTCCATAAAAATCATTTAAATCAAGAGAAATATTATGAGAGAATGATTGAAAATTGGAACAAAATAATAGAAAACATGATCAAGTTGAGTAATGGATAAGTTAAAGTCTTTGGTAAATTATATATCTGATAATGAGATCATGAGCTATAGTATGAGGGTGCCTTGGGGCTCGACCTCTTATTATTTTCCTAAAAACTCTTAATAATAATAATAATAATAATAATAATATATTCAACTAAAAATAAAAGTATTACATGGGATATTTTATATACACATAGATATATAAATAAAATACTAAAATATAGGAATGATAAATAACAAATAAACCTAGAATAAAGTTCACAGGTGAAACAAAATAAAAAAACTAACAAAATAACAATATTTTGCTATGATGAATTAATCAGTGTTCATTAGAATATAAAAACAAGTGTGTGGGATGAATTACATGTCACAAAATTTATCGATTGTTTTTTATCTCTAAGATCACTCTATAGGTCCAAAAGGAGAGCTTACACATTCTTAGACTTGGGTAAAACAAACAATAAAACATAAATGACTATGCTAAGATGATTAAGTTTAAATAGACACACACACAAAAGAGATTGATTAATTAAATATGATTAAAAAGGTTTTTATGATAGTTTTGATTTTTTATTTCTTTAATTGGCAGACCTACAAGAAATTTTTAGTATTTTTAATTAAATTCTTGATAAATAACCTATAAAAGCATAGTCATAAAACAAAGTCTCTTATACTCATAGTGAAGTTTACTCCTCGGGATGAAGCTACTTATGTAGAGAATGAAGTTTCTATGCAGAACAAGTCAACCAAAAGATAGAAAAATGACAAATAAAAAATTTAATTTTATCACACATGAATCTATTAGTACAAAAATAAGATGTAAATACCAAAAAAACCATAATTCTAAGGAAATAAAAGTCACTGCATACATTTACAAGTTGTTAATGGAATATTAAATCCTTTAAATGAAAAAATGAAGCTGATAAAACATAAAAGTGTATTTTATATAGACAAATATAATTAGTAGAGGATAGAAAATTATACCTCAAATATACTTATAGACTTGATGAATTTTTTTGTGTCAAACACAAAAACACATTACTAGAGTAGTATATTTACAACCTGTACAAAAATAAAAATAGAAAAGGGAAAAACTATTAAAAATATTAATAAATTATTAGTGGTTAAATAAAATTCCTAATTTAAAAGAAGTAACTTTGCAAATAATTGGACTAAAATTAAAATGGTTAAGCACACCATGATGTTTAGGTTAAGAAGTTAAGTATAAAATCACTAATGGTTAACTCAAGTCTCATTTCCATAGAGAAAAAATGTTTCAACACAATCTAAAGCCACTTCAAGTCTAGAAGTGATTATTTCATGGAAATTCGAATATTTCATCCACTCAATCTCTTCACCAAGGACACTAAAAACTTTACAAAGCACACTAGAAGCCTAAAAGGCAAAGGTTAAGGTATTTATCCCATTGTGATTGCCAAAAATATGTGTATATTGTTGGATATATAATTTTTATTACGGATAATGAACAAGATCAAAATTAATAATGTAATCCAAACTACACAACACCACATGAATGAGTAAAAGAAGAAATAGATTCACATACAAATATAAATCAAATACAAAAATGTGTATACCCTAATAACAAATTAATCCTTTTTCATTGATGAAGTAGATGTGATAAATGTGAATTGGAGTTGCTTGATGCTTGATTATAGATGTTGGATTTCTCTTTTAATGCTTAATAATTCATAGCAATGGAGTTGATGGATATTTTATTGAGAATGACAAACATAAATTGTTATAAATATTCCAAAGGATTTCAAAGGTTAATATATTTACATGGGAGTGCATCTCTTAATATATAAATACACTTGGGAGGAATGGAAAATTATAGTTCATCCTTGAATGATTAATATTTTAGGGTGGATTAATTTTATAGGAATTAAAAATTCCTAGATAATTCTAGAGGAAGTTTCGTGAAGGGTTGTAGGAGGCTTATATATTTATAGAGTCCATTAAAATTATTTAATGATGTTAAGGATGTAATTAAGAGGATTATTTTTGAGATATGTATTGCAGGTATGTAGAGGTAGTTAGGAAGGAAATTAAAATTCCTAAATATTGTTTAAGAGGAGATTAAAGAAGAATGAAGTGTAAATAAAAAATAAATTTGGAGCTATGGTGTCATAAGGATAGTGTGTGATGTATGAAATGTAGTAGGGATTATTATAGTAGTATATTAAAATAAATTATAGATAATGATATAAAAGTGATTAATAAGTATACTTAGTATGTAATGAAGATGGAATTAGGGGATAATGATAGAGTGGTGAATTTTAGATTTCTAAAATATCCATAGGAGATAGAACCCTAAAAAGTGTACATGTTTAACATTATCATTGATTAAGGGATAGAATGTTAAGCATTATCATTCATTGTTGAGTTTTGGTATTAATATTTCCATTGATGTCAAAGAATCTTATGAAGATTCATGGTCAAGTAAGATTTGAGGTATGTGTATGATGAATTTTGGTGCCAGTATAGTGAGTGTTATTATTGTATGAAAGTAGTGATGAGAGAGTGTTCTAATGTTGATGTAATATTGAGTGATATCATTGAGAATAAAAATGAGTGAGTACAAATCAATATGTGAAGTTTATAGTACATTTTAAATCTTTGTCCAAACCTTATGAGAAGGTATGTGCAGGTAGCATGATGAAATGAGTGAGCTCTGAAGAAGAAGTTATATGCTCTGAAGATCTATGTAAGTAGTTCTAAAGATCCTTAGTGAAGATCAAAAGGATACGTGATAGTGTTTGACCATGAGAGAGGTAGTTGGAGTTTTTACATGAGGTTTTTAGGGCCTTTAAAATTATTATAAGGTTAGATCTAAATATATGTGTATACAACTCTGAAGATGCTATGAAGATCCTTAGTCAAGCTCCAAAAGTCTATGTAAATAACTCTAAAGATGCTTCGAATGAGCTAAAAAGATGTTATATTGAAGTTAAGAATAGAGTGAGTGTATAAATTTGATTTAACATACATAATATGTATTTTAACACACATTATAGTTAAAATTTGAGTCATATAGGGGTAAGTACCTCAATTCAAGTTTGCAACTAGACTAGTTCTAGATCTTGCTTGGCCTAAAGAGGCATCATGAGTTGTTAGAAAAACATATGAAGAATGGGTGATATTATTTAATCATGATATTATATTTAATGGAATATATATTAATTTTTTATATCTTAAAAATGGTTATAAGATATGCTTCAAGACATAAGGTGACTTATATGTCAAGGCATAAAAAAGCAAAAAGAGAGATATTGTCCAAATGGTGCATTAGGATCAATTTAAAAGACATAGGTGAGTAGTTGAGAATTTAAAAAGGTTATTAAAAAAAATTATCATGTGTATAAATTTTCAATTCATGATCTACAAGAAAATACTTAAAAAGTGTTTCAAGGTCTTTCATGTGCACATAATGAAGACTTTTCTACTAGAAAAGGTTTTTTAAGTGCTCAATGGCATGTACAACATCTTCATGAGTATATAATATGTTCATGGTATATTAGTAATGGTTATATATCAAATTTACAAATAGTTTTTTCTATAAAGAGGAGCTAAGTTTTATAAATGATAATTAAGAGTGGAAGTTAGCCTAAACCCTCAAAGAACCCTAACAGTGACTTGATGTCGAAGATCTTGTTATAAATAGCTCCAATTTTTTTTATGTCTATTTAATTGATTTTAGGTTGTATTAAATTATATCATTCATCTCCAAGTGTCTTTGGTTTCTTAAGTGAGTGAGGAAACCCTACAAAAAGTACTCATTTCTCATAGATTTGTATTAGAAAATAGAGTTGCCGAAGTAAATTTTACTAAGTAGATGAAATTCAAAGTGTGTGACTTGAATTTTTTTCCATGAAGTTTTATGTATAGGTTATATATATTAGGTGTGAAAATTTGGTGATCCACATTGGTGAGTTATTAACAGACCTAATGGTGTAAACAGTAAGAAAATTAGGCATAAGTGAGAAGTTGATTCCTGATGTGTTTTCATGTAATAATGATGATTTGAAGTATATGATGATGTTTATTTTGAATTTAATAATATACACATTATTTTAAAAATATTTAAACTTATTTTAAGAGTTTGGAACATTGAAGCCAAAATAATTTATCTTACTGATTGAAATTTGTGAGAGAGAAGGTCAACAAATTGGTATACAAGACCAATAGTTTCTATAAGAGATTATTATATATTGAGCTGAGTTTGATATAAGTATGATATAATATCTTTTTCATGAATTAAAATCCCTTTAATATATTCAATCAAGTGTCAAAATTTCATGTTTCCTTGACTATGTTATGGAGTTAGTTGGCAGTTTTGAGTGAGCATCTTATAAAGAAGAGTTTGAGCCTGTATATCCTAAGATGAAGCATGTAATAATTTTTGTGATGAACCTAAGGTAATTATATTTTTTAATATATTAATTATTTCCATTTTATTTTCAAATTGTGCCTTATTTTTTCAATAGATTTTGTGTATATGCACAGACCTTTTATGAATAATATTTTGAGAAAGGGTTAAAACAGTGATTGGACATAAAAGGTGTTATGGAAAAAATTTAAAGTTGGATAATGTATATTTTAGTTAAATATGGTGTTTTCATTCTTTATTAGGTGTTTTAATATGCTTAAATAAATATTAAAGGGTAACATGTTGCTAAGAATGTGTATTAGGTCTCTATAAAACCTAAAAGAAGAACAAGGGATAATTAAGCTATGGATGACCTATTTTATTGATTTATTCATGATTAATTCATGTTATTTTAGTAATATAATACCTATTATATTTATAAACTAATAATATAAGTATGTTTTTACTAATAAAAAGGATATGATCAATTGACTTGTATAGATACTAGTCATTTTATGCCTATTTATTAATATAGAGAGTGTAGAGAACAAGAGAATGATATAGAAAATTTGTGAGAATAATTAGGTCATGAAAAACATAATATAAATGTCATGAATATATATATATATATATATATATATATATATATATATATATTAGATTAGAGGTAAAAGCAGGTTTTGAAGGGGGCCCGAAACCCTTTAAAACAACAATGCCCACAGGCAACGCCTAAAAAACACTACAGAGAAGTAGCAAAATCAGGTTTTGAATGGTCCTAAAACCATCAGAGATACATCTAATCTAAACCCAGATACAGAAGTCTGGAGAAACAACAAACAAAAGCTAATAAGCGAAAAACAAAGAACTGTACTAGTTTCTTTACCACCAAGAAGGACCAGATTATTCATCCAGTTCCAGAATCAAGTTCATGGCTTCTTTTTCTTTCACAGCAGTTTCCTATGTGGTAACCTCCAGTAAAACTCCTTTTTGTGTATCTTTCTTTCTGTAACTTTGCCTTGTCCTTTTGCTGGGACCCTCTAGTGCTTTGGTCTCCTCATTGGCTCGTTTACCTATATTGATAGCTGCTGCACAAATGTTAGACGTTACTTCATCCATTTTCTTTCTGTTATCCTTTATTAACTCCCGAAGGTTGATTTCATAAGCTTTAAGCTTCACAGGGATCTCGCTTAGCTGAATTTCCATGTTGTTTACTTTGTTCCAAGCACCTTTCAGAGACTCTTCCAAAGTTTCCACTTTTTTCTTGAGTTCAATGATCTCCCTACATAGCCAGGAATCTAATTGGGAAGAAGACTCAGCTTTACTATTAACCCAAGTCATAGGGATGTAAATTTCATCATTCTGATTCTTCCTCTCCAATCCTCAGCTTTTTTATTCGGGCTGTTCCTATCTTCTTCAAAGACGTCATCTTTGCTCTTTTGTTCCCGCTCATTGATTCCTTCTTCAATTTCCATCTCCATATTTTGAATATCTTCTTGGACAGATATTTCCTTTTCTTTCTTAGAAGTTGGGTCCTCAACAGGATCTTCCTAGACAGTGTCTTCCTCCACCACTTTTTGGTTTTCCTCCAACTCTTCTTTTCTGGTAACAGAATCCTCCTCAGTATTGACTTTATCCTTTTCAATTTCCTCCGATCCTTCTACATCATTACTAGAGTTGGTTTCCCAACTCTCCGTTCCATCTTCTTCCTTTGATTTTTCCTCCATGGGTTCTTCAAGTCTCTCCCGACCCCTTTCTTCTTCTACATTCTGTTTGTTAGGACTAGGGGTCTTAATTTTTCCTCTTCTGCTTACACTTTCTTTCTTTTTATTCCCTGGCAACTTATTTTTCGCCTGTTTGGGATACTTAACCAGTGCCCTATTCTAGTAATAGCCTTCAATAAGCAGAATTAGGCCTTCATGAAGAATAGGGCACAAATCCTTTTTTCTATGAGCATAAAGGCTTTGAATCAGGGAGTAGCGAAGATAGAAAGGAAAAGACAAGCTAACCTTATGCTTGAAGTGGTTGAGGAAGACAAAATGGAACTTATGCACTCATTTGCTTCTACCGTCCAAGATGAAGTACTCCCTTATACAGCTTAGGACGTCCCTCCATATCCCTTTAATCTGATCCAGCTCATAAAAATCCCCATTTTTGACCAACTTCTGCTCCTCCTCATCCGTTTTGGGGAACTTGCAAAATGCTTCATTCGAAATGTTGGTCTGCTTTGAAAATTTGATTCCTTCCATTGACAACCCTGTAACCTCAGCAAGAAAATCCTCAGTTAAATTTATGGTTATACCATGCAGGGTGACCCTGTCGTCGGACCAATTTTTGAAGAAGGCCGTCGTGATATGTGGCTTAGAGCCATGGAGTCTTTCCATATAGCTAGTTACATTTCCTTTCTGCATAATTTTCTAGACTTGGGGTTTATCTCTCCATTCTGCACAACTCTTAGGCTCCTGCTTATGGGGTTCTCCCTTCCTTTCTCGTGCCATACTCATTTTCTTTGAAACCCGATTACTATGGATATTACCCTGGATCCTCCTGCTGTCAAGTTGATTGGGACGTTGAATTTGTTTCTGGATTTTTAGGATCTACTTCTCCCTATAGAGGGCCTTACTTTTTAATAATTGGGTTCCTTTCCTCGTGCTACCACTCCTCCTACTCATTAGGATTTTATTACACTCCAATCCTCCCTTCTTTCGCATGTGTGGCATTGAGACGAATGATAGCCCTTAAATCCACGTTCCTTACTAAGGTTTCATCCCACCTCACTTTTTGCCCTTCACAGACAGCACAATTGGCAAGCCAATCTGCAACTCCATTGGCTTTGCGATAGGTATGGGTGATTTTTATTTCTTCAAATTTGTTCAATAATGTTTTCATCTCCTTTACCTTATCCTCTATGGTCCAAGACACAATATTCTTATTATTAAGGATATTTATAACATTCAAAGAGTCCCCTTCAAGCCACAATTTGGAATATCTCGAGTCCACATCTAATTTAAGGGTCTGGAGGGCAGCTGTAGCTTTGGCAATGTGGCAATTAGATATACCAATGGGAATTGCAATAGCATCAATAACCCTTCCCACATGGTTTCTCAGAACACCACCACAACCAGCATTTCCTAGGTTCCCTTTTGCTGCACCGTCAAACTTACCTTTAATCCAATCTTGAGGTGGACTAATCCAAGTCACACCTGATCTGGGGTTTTCAGGTTCACTAAGAATAATATCCTTCCTCAGAGGATTATCCACATTGAGATTAGATCTTGGATTTTTTTGAGAGGAAAAATTTTCCTTTAGAGCTCTAATGATGTTCTGGCCAACCACCCATCCAGGGAGCTCTTTGTTTCTGAATATTCGGTTATTTCTTTCCTTCCAAATTCCCCACCAGACATGGGGAAGAGTAATTTTCCATAAGAATAGAACTTCAGGGTTCTTTGAAGGGCAATACCAGCTTTTGAGAGAAAGTTCAACATTCTTTTGATGAATCCATGTAATGCCCCACAGATTGAGAACCTCCTTCCAAACAAGCTGAGTGAAGGAACAATTCACAAACAAATGATCTCTATCTTCAAGGTCTCTCTTACACAAAATACACTTGTTTACAATATTGATTCCATGTTTCTGTAAATTATCCAGAGTCATAATTTTATTTTGGATAAGGGTCCAGTAAAAGAACTTGATTTTAGCGGTGAGTCCCTTGATCCAGGCTCTTGTCCATAACGATTTTCTGCCATTTCCCTTGGAGATGAAGATGGAAGAAACTTTAAACTGTCCACTTGGCTCCTGATACCAAACAATTTTATCTTCTTGATTGGGATATAGGGAAATATCATTTAGGGATAATATGTTATTATTATGAGTATTAAGGTTAGAATATGTAAGCCATGAAGAGGGCTAGTTAAGCAAAGAAGGCTAGAGGCCAGTTTGAGAGGGACAGAAGTGAGTGAAGAACTAAGAAATAAGATCACAATATATTGTATGAGAAAAAAGTTTATTTTAAGGTGATAAAGTGTATCATGTGTCTAATTTGACACTAAGTCATCTAGGTGGTTGATGCCTCCTTGGAAGCGGGTGTTTGTTAAAGCCTAGTTGATTTGGTGTTGAGTTAGTTGGGGTTGGTGCTTCACTAAAGATTGATATTTGTTTTATATTAATGTATTAAATTTGTTCAATCAATGTATTTTATTCACTTTAATGTTTTATGATGTATATGTTATGGACATATATTTCATTCTCTTATTATTTGATGCTTATGCTTTTTAAAATAGTTCATATATGTTTAAATGGAATTGAGTGAAAAGTTTTTAAGATTGATTCACCCCCCTCATCTTAGTAATTTTTCTTCCAAAAATTGGTATTAGATCCTAGTCCTTTTAGTTAGGTCTAAAACCCTAAAAGAGATCCTAAGAAGCAAGGATGACTAGTTGATAAGCTCAATGTGGTTTTTCTACTAGTAAGGCTCCGTTTTTCAATGGATTTAATTATGTCTTTTGGAATGATATAATGAAGATATATCTAATATCACAAGGAAATTATATTTGGTAGTTATTTGTGGATGGATATATTTCACCTCCTATTCCACCAATAGATGCAATAGTTAAGAAGGCTAGTGAAAATAACTCCAAGGCAATGAATGCCATTTTATGTGGCCTATCAGAGGTAGAGAATGTAAAGGTAATGCATTTTATATCATACAAATAAATATGGGACAAATTGAATAACATATATGAGGGATAAACCAATGTTAAGTTGGAAAAGTTTTAGACCCACCAAAGATAGTTTTAAATCATGAAGATGAATGAAGATGAAATAATTATAGCTTACCTATTGACGATTGATGAAATTGTCAATATTATTAGAGGATTTGGAGAAGAAGTGAAAGAATATACTATCATCTAAAAGGTAGTAAGATCACTAACTCCTTAGTTTGAATATAACATTTTTGTATTAGAAGAGATGCAAGATTTGGATAAGCTAGAAATGGATGGGTTCCATGGTATCTTGACTACCTATGAAATAAGAATAAATGAAGGAAAACATCCTAAGAAGGAAGCAACTTTCAAAGGTGAAAATAATTCAAAGGCCAAAACATTCAAGGATAAGGTATGTTCAAATATTGATGATGATGAACTAATAGATATGTTTGATAGGAAGTTGAGGTTTGGTTCATGAAACTACAAAGGTAAGTTACCCTTCAAATGTTTTAGTTATGGTAAGATGATAAATCTGAGCATAATGAATAACATGATAAGCATCATGAAAATGATAGAAAGGCCTATAATTTTGAAAAAAATGAGAGAGATTTTAATAATAATGAAGGAAGGAAACTGTCATTTAAAAATAAGAAGAGTTTATATACCAAAGAATAAAACTCATCTGATGTAAGTGATTCAAAAACATCTTTTAATGATTATGGTAGTAATGAACCTAAACATGATAATAGTGAAACTGTTTGCATGGCCATAGAATTAGGAAAAGAGGTTTGCTTAAATAGGAAATGCCTTGTGTTTGATGCAAAATAAGATGAAGAAGTATACTATGATAGTGAAGAAGGAGAAGTTGAAGTGAATCTTGAGGCATAGCTGGTAAGTACTCTAGTGTGTTTAAAGTTTCAAATAATAAAGAATCACAAACTAAGGTAATTATTCAAATATTATGAGGAGTAGATTGGATTGTTCAAGGAAAGGCTAAGTAACACTTCCTAAGAGTATGATGAGATCATAAATCAAGCTTAAGAATAGATGTAGGTAGTCAATATAATCCTAAAAGCTAAAGAGGAAGATTGTATTAGATATGAAACTAAAATTTTTTTTTTGAAAGTTGAGTTGGATCAAGAATCTAGAAAGGTGAAGATATTTGTTAAATTTGAAAAGAGCAATGAGGCTCTAGATGATATCTTGAGTAGCCAAAAGTTTACAAGGACAAGTTAGGTCTTGGTTTCAAAGAAGACCAAAAGGAGGCACCTCAAGTCAAGAAGAAACCTATTGAAGATAATAATGTCAACATGAAAATATTTATCAGACAATCTAATGCTATAATGTATGTTAGTTTTTTCAATGGTTACTATTTTATATCCAGTCAGTTTTGTCATAGAGCAAGAGAATGTAGAAGACCCTCCAAGAATGAGTACTCATAGATTTATGGAAAGAGTGACAATTCATATCAATAAAATTATATGTATAATATGGTCTGTTATAGCTATCATAATATAAGAAACATTAAAATATTATGTCCTAACATAGTTTTAAGGTTATCAAGTCAAAATAGGAACTTTTATGCTCCTAGATTACAATAAAACAGATAAATGAATGTATGGAAACCAAAGTTAGTAAATATAAGTCATGATCAATATACAAGATCAAATAGATTTATCAATAAGATAGAGAATGTATCAAGTGATAAATAAAGTAAGGAATGTTTGTTATCCACTCACATTGATTATCAAATGGATGATGATGAGATTAAGCCTACAAGGCCAACCAAGTCCAAAAGGAAGTTGAAGAATGTTAAGTCTTGTGAGAGTATGGATATTTAGGAATCTCTTGAGTTCATGTTATTTCAGTACCTTATGAAAAAGGGTGGATCCATTAAGATTCATGGAGACATTATTATATCATCAAAATCATGAGGTTGCAATCAAAGAAGGTTTCTCTTTTAGAAGATTTTAGGTTTTCTATATTACAAGTAAGGAGATGGAGATGGATATTACTCATTCCTATGATGGTATATTTATGGTTTGAAGTGTAGTATGTAGCTTGATGATAAATATAAGTATGTTATTAGGTATCTTAAGTCAAAATATGCAAATAATTTATATATAAGAGGTAAGCTTTTATCTATATATTTGAGTAGTTTACTTTGATCTATGAAGACAAAGGGCAATTCATAATTATATAGTTACTATCAAGTATGGGATAGAGTTGTGTATGGTCAAAAGTTTGATCCTCTTCTATCATATTGAGGAAGGTAACTGATATGAGTCTCTAATCCTTTTAAAGAAGATATGTTCGGTATAAGGGAGAGCTTGGTATCTCTACTTATCAAAGCAAATGATTATTTTTTGATATGCATGGAGTTAAGGAGAGATTGTGTCTAAGATGTTTCATAGACTCTATTTTTTGAGATTTTTATGGATTAACTGGGAGTGTAACATGATTGAGAGAAGTTTCTAAGAATGGTTTTCATTGGTGGTTGTCATAGTTTTTAAATACTATGTGCCATCTAGTGTCTTTGAGAGATAATATCAGCTCAAAGGGAGAAATTATGATCTTAGTAGTTACAAGTGACCCTTGAAATCTAATATTAAAAACAAGCATGGTATATGCTTGGTATGATGGGCAGCTTTTCATACTGTTTATTGAGCTTGATTTATATTGAAGTGGTCTTGTAATCTAAGTTCATTCTGAAAGACATAATAGTTGTGTAAAACCTTTGTTATTAATGTCAAAGGGGGAAAAAGATTAAAAAGGGTGAGAAAAATAAAGAACCAAGTCTAAGAGATTATTTCCATCAAGAGTGGTTGACACATTTTTCTGAGTGTGTTTGCCATTAATGATAAATGGGGAGATTATTAAACATTATCATTGATTAAGGAAGAGAATGTTGAGCATTTTCATTAATTATTGAGTTTTGATATTAATTTTTTCATTGATGTTAAAGTATCTTGTGAGTGTGCATGGTCAATTAAGATTTGAGGTATGTGTATGATGAGTTATATTACCAATATAGTGAGTTTTATTATTTTATGAAAGTAGTGATGAGAGAGTGTTCTGATGTTGATGTAATATTGAGTGATATCATTGAAAATCATCATGAGTGAGTCAAGTTAGTAGTTCAAGTGTCTAATATCTTGAAAATATTTGTCTATACCTTGTGAGAAGGTATGTGCAGGTAGCATGATGAGATGAGTGAGCTTTGAAGAAGAAGTTATATTTTTCAAAGATCTGTGTAAGTAGTTCCAAAGATCCTAAGTGAAGCTATGAAGAATACCTAATAGTGTTTGAGCATGATATAGGTCATTATATTTTTTACATGAGGTTTTTATGGAATTTAAAATGATTATAAGGTTAGCTTTAAATATATATGTATGCATCTTTGAATATGTTATGAATATCCTTAGTCTATCTCTAAAGATCTATGGAAATAGCTTTGAAGATGCTTTAAATGAGCCACTAAGATTCTCCATTAAAATATCCAAATAAGAGTTAGTGTATAAGTTTTTTTGAGCATACATAATAGGTATTGGAAAACATATGATATTTTCAATGTGAAGCCTATAATGGTAAGTACTTTAGTTCAAGTATACAACTAGACTAGTTCTAGATCTTGCTTAGCCTAATGAGGCATCATGACTTATTGATGAAACATATTAAGAATGGATATTAGTATTTATGAATGATATAATATTTCATGTCATATATATGATTTTATTAGAGCTTGATAGTGGTTAGAATATAAGATTCAAGAACTAAAGTGACTTGTAAGTCAAGGCATAGAAATCAAAAAGAGAGATGGTTGATAGATGGGGCATCAAGATTAGTTTTCAAGACATAGGTGAGTATTTGATAATTTAAAAATGTGATTAAAGTTTTCTTAATCATGTGCATTAATTTTTAGGTCATGATCTAAAAGAAAAGGCTTAAAAAGTGTTTCAAGGTCTCTCATGTGCACATAATGAAGATTTGTCTTCCTGAGAAAACATTTTAAGTGTTCATTGGCACATGTAAGATATACATGAGGATATAATTTTTTCATGTTATATGAGTAAGGTTTATATCTCATATTTACAAGCATTTTTTTTGAGAAAGAGGAGATAAGTTTTATTAATGGCCATTAAGATTGGAAGTTAGTCTAAACCCTCAAAGAAACCTAACAATGACCTGGTGTTGAAGATACTATTTTAAAGAGATTAGAAAAATTTGATATGGATATTTAAGTGATTATAAGTTAAATATAAATATCATAGGAATATATATGTATGATTGGTTTCTCAGATGAGTGAGCAGACCCTACAAAAAAGTGCCTATTTTCTAAAGATTTGATATAGAAAATAGAGTTGACTACTTAAAGTTACTAAGTGGATTAAATTCAAAGTGTGTGACTTGAAGTTGTTTTCCATGAAATTTTATGGATAGGTTATGTATCTTATACATGAAAATTTGGTGATCCAATTTGGATAGTCACTAATAGACCTAATGGTGCAGATAATAAGAAAATTAGGTAAAAGTGAGAAGTTGATTCCTTATGTATTTTCATGTAAGATTGATGGATTGAATTATATGATGATGTTTTTTAGGAATTTAATAATATATAAATGTTTTTTATAAGCTTTTAATTTATTTTAAGAGGTTGGAATATTAAATCCAAAATGGCTTATCTAAATGAGTGAAGTCTGTGAAGAGAAGGTCAATACATTGGTCTACAAGACCATTTGTTTCCATAAGATATTATGATCTATTAGGTTGAGTTTGATCTAAGGATGATAGAATATATTTTTTATGCATTTAAATCCCTTTAGTTTTTTCAACCAGGCATTACAAGTTCATTTTCCCTTGATTGTGTTTTGGAGTCAGTTGGCAATTTTGAGTGAGAATCTTACAAAGAAGAGTTTGATATCCTAAGTTAAAGCATCTGATAAATATTTTTATGACCCTAAGGTCAAGAGGTTTTTGAATATATTAATTAATTCCATATTTTTTTGAAAATTTGAGTTTATGCCTCACTTGTTCAAGTAATATTTTTTTTATATGCACAAGCTTGTTTTAAACATTATTTTAAGAAAGGGTTCAAATGGTGATTGGACCTAAAAGGTGAACAGACCAAAATTAAAGTTTAATAAGGTATATTGGAGTGTAATATGATTTTTTAATACCATATGAGGTGTTTGAATATGATTCAAGAAAAAATAAATGGTAACATGTTGTGAAAAAGGCCTATTAGGTCTCCATAAAGCCTAAAAGAGGAATAAGGGCTAATTAAGCTACGATAAACCTATTATATTGATTAATTCATGATTAATGCATGATAATTTAATATTATAAGACCTATTATATGGTTTAACTAATAATATAAGTATGTGTGGCCTACTAGTAAGGATATGATCAAGTGATTTGTATAAATATAAGGTAGTTTATACATATTTATTGATGTAGAGAGAGTAAAGAACAAGAAAATTTTATAAAACTTTAGTGAGTAGAATTAGGTCATGTGGAATATCAGATAAATTTAATTAATATTTATATAATTTTTCATATGAGGATTAAGGTTAGAATACCTAATCAATCCATGAAGAGGGATAGTTGACCAAACAATACTATAGGCCAGTTTAAGAGGGACAGAAGTGAATGAATATCTAAGGAAGAAGACCATAATCTATTGTATCAGAAAAAAGTTTTTATGAATGTTATCAAGTTTATTATGTGGCTAAGTTGGTGTTGAGTTATCTACGGGGTTGGTGCCTCCTTGAAATTGGGTGCTTGCTAAAGTCTAGCTGAGTTGGTGCTAAGATAGCTGAGGTTGGTGGGCCCTGTGGAGCTGGTGTTTGACTAAAGATTGGTGTTTATACTATAGGAATATAGTCCATTTTATTCATAAGTGGGTTTTATTACCTTTAAGGGTTTACCATTTATATGTTTTGTACATTTGTTTCATACTCTTACGATTTAATAATTATGCTTACTAAGATGTGCATGATTATTATAATGGTTCATATATGTTTAAGTGGAATTGAATGATTTTTTTTTAAGACTAATTCACCCCCCCCATCTCAGTCATTTTTATTCCAATATTATATAATATTAATCCATGTATAAAAAATGTGACTCAATATGATGAATTAAATTTCATATAAATAAATATATAACTTATATTTTGTTAGAGATATGCCCTCAATGTACGCATGACCTAAATGTAGAAAGGCATCCCTCAAATATAAAAAAAAATCATGCATTTGTATTTCCATGTATCATATGTAACCTAAATATATTTAATAAAACTAATGTATATCATGAAAATAATTTACATATATAATGGTTATGTAATTAACAATGTATAAGATAAATAACATAATTTCTTTGTGTACAAAACATGTCATACACATATCCTGATTTTGAATTTTTTTATTGTTGGAATTTTGAATTTTTTTTTGAATTTTTGAGTTTAATTATGATCTTTGTAAAAATATATACCATTATTTTGATTCTCATAAGTACATTATTTATTTTACATGTTAGAATATTCAAGTTCATTGACATATGCATTCACACATATTTCATTCCAAACATCTTTTATATTTATAGCATGGTATGTATAACCAAACACAACATATTATGGAATTTATTTATTTGATATTAAATATATTCCTCATAATCAATATCATACACCTCAATTTTAATCATATGGGTAGAATAATTAGATGTCATTGTGCATTAATTGAATAAATAGTTTACTCTTACTTTTATTGATTTGGAGATGTTCCATATGTTGAAATGCAATAGTGTTATCTTTGAGATCAAATATAATTTGTTCATTAATGTTATAAATATTTGAATCCATTGATCTTACCTATGATATACATAATATAGCATTGTATAGGATCAAATTAGGGGAAATGTGGAATAGAGTAGAATATTATCTAAGAGCAAGGGCTATGGAAAACTCTATGGATATAATGCATAATTTAGATAAAGTAGTGGTACACAAGAGGTTAGTTTCATATCCAAGATATTTTTAAAATGCCATGCCACATACATTAAATTCATAAGTGGTACAAATCATGACATTGATTCATTATTTACCATATATATGAGGGATAACAATCTAAGGTTCTAGGAATGATGAAGGTTTTGTGGTTGCCACCTTTAAAACTAGGTTTCTAGTATTTGTATTATTAGGTACATATTTATTATAAAATTACTTGTTAGGCACCTCTTTCTTAGGAATTTCTTTATCCTTTAGGAACTCTTGTTTTGATAACTCGACCTTGGGAGATGGAACTAAATTTTTATTAAATTTTTCAAATTTATAAGGTGAGCTTTAGTTTGGTGGTGATTTGATATATGTATCTAAAATAAGGTCACCAATATTATTAAAATATTATATTTTATTTTTAGAATCATAAAATGTATTTGTGGGATGTCTGTGAACTCTATGATAAACATAATATAATTTTTATCTTTTTATGGGATGTGTATGAGGTAACATGATTAATTTGTTTTGAAGCATGTTCCTAGGTTTTTTAATTGTATATGAATTAAAATTATACCAATTTATTGATTCATTATTCACAAACACATTTTTAAACCCATGTTTGAGATGAAATATTTTGAGACATATAGGTTTTGAATGGAGAGACAAAGATGAAATTTATAATAACATGCTCAATATTTTTGTCATGTGAAAACTTACCTTCAAGTGACATGATCTTTAGACATAAATTTTTTATTTTATCTTGTAATTCCTCTATGTAATGCATCATAGTAAGCATATATTATCCAATAATGGTGAAACTATGAATAGATTCATTCAATGGTTGAGTATTATTATAGAAATACATATTCAATGAAAAAATTATTATAGGTTGGGAAGATTTAACTTTATAAATTCAAAACCTATATATTTTAAATTTAATATTAATGAAAAATTATACAAGTGTATGCACCTTATTTCTTGGTATTGTGGTAGCATAGACGTTTGTATCTAATACAATCCTTTGGAAAATATATGGGAGGGATGGTAGATACCACTTCATTGAGGTAAAGGAAAGGATAAATAAAAGGAGTCATAAATGGAATCAATTCAAATTGAATATTTTACAATATGTGTTACTAAGGATAGATCAAAATTCATCATTGTTAATCTCATTCTTAATTTTAGTATAGAAATGTTTAACCCACTTAATTGCATTAATTATAAACACATTATATTTTTTATGAAATAAACATTTAATGATGATAAAATTATCTTAAGTCACAAGGTATAAACCATAAACATCCATTATTACTATCACTTAATACCCAAATAATGAAATCCAAAGGGTGTATATATGCAAAAAATCAATCTAATAAGGCCCAAATAAATAACTGACCACTCCAGGAAAACCGTGATGAATCTTGGGAAACAAAAATAGGTGTTTGATAAATATTAGTAGATAAATTAAACTCAAAATTTAATTTGAAAATAAATATGTTCTTCACTTGTTAGATCAAATTTAGTATAAATAGATAAATATTAATTATGAATAAAATGTTATGAACTTTAGGGAGAAAAGAGGTTTTTGATACAATATATACAACTAATAAAAATATTAAAGTAGTTAAAATTAGAATTGTTTTGAATAATATATTAAAAAAAATTTATGAGTACAATCTACAACTATAATAAGAGAAACCCTAAAAGGAAAATAAGAATGAAACCTTAGGGAAAAGAGAAAAAAATAGATTTGCATATTTGATAATTATAAATTAGAAATCAAATGTAAAATTAAAATCCTAATAGGAATCATATCTAAAACCCTAAAAATTAAATGATAAAACCTAATGGATAAAATAATTAGGGTTTATCACTCAAAATAAAGATCAAGTTCACTACAATTTTTTACTTATTTTTTTATTACAATGATCTAAAAAACATAATACTATTGAAATTCATATTTATTTAACTCAAAAAATATATATTGTGGGTATCTAGGGTTGATATGGAAATGAATAAGCACAAGGGTGATAAACAAATCTATAGAAATCTAATTAATTGTAAAACATAGATAGAACATATAATAAATTTATTATGTTGAGATATGTTAAAGATAAGCTAGAAATAACAATGATCATGGAAACAAGTGACATAACTAGTTATAAAGATAATACATATATTTAACTATAATATATGGGAATCATATTGAAAGAGTATTTTGGAATAATCACCAAATTATGGATGTAATTCCTTTGTAGCCTTAGACACTTGTGTTAGCCTTAGATGGCTGCATTGATACTAGTATATAAGTTGGACATAATTTTCCTATACATAATACATATTGGAATAGGATAAAACCACATTAATGATTTTAGGTTTTATATTGCCTTCACTCAAGTGCATTGAGATCTAGGTCATGGATTATCGCTCCTTCTAAAGTAGTAAATTACTAATTCTTTATCCTCATAGTGGTTGTGGGAAACATAGGTTAGTGGGAACATAGTGTCAAATTTCCCCCAAATACCCATATATAAATGATCACTACCTACATATATAATACTCTAAATAGGTTCTTAAACTTATATAGTTCTCCCATACATGTTGGATTGTGTTTGAATCATGAAATATGTGGAAAGCAAGTACACCATTAACCTAACTTGTAACTTGGAAAATCAAGCTCTTGGGATTCTCATTTAGTACTTTAGACCTATTTATGTGATGTTCCTATAAATTATATCATAAAAAGATGAAATAGGAAATCTTTTCTTTATTGAGTGTTTAATTGAATGTTGTTGATTAGTTGACTTGGTCTGTGATAGGTGTAGGTGAGGTGTGAATGAGGGTTGATCATTTATTTATACTGATCCTTTTGAATAAATAACTCACATTAAATAATATAGGTTGACCATTAGTATATGTTTTATTTTTAAATTAAATGACTTTAGAGCACTAGACACTCACACATTAGAGCAAGAAACTTATGTTGATGTAGTTGTTTACTCAAGATGCAAGTGTCCAAGGAGAAGGAAAAGAAGTACATACTCAAAACTTGTAAAGCCATAAGATAATTTGGTTTTAAGAATTATTTTCAAGATATAAGGTCTGGGATATAAAAATAATACTAGTCAGATTCATATATAGGCTAAGGTGCATATGAGAAATTAGACATGAGATTTATATAAGTGAGAAAGATCTAGAATTAAGAGGAATAACAAGGGTTTGAGTTTACCAAATTTAAAATACTAAGGTGATATATATTTTATAAATGGTGTCTACATTTCCCCCCATTTAATATAGTAATGAAATTACTAGTTTAAAGGAAAGGAATGTGTACCTAGGTGTGTATAACACACCTTGCCTTTACTTGAGTCCATCTTGAGTGTTTTTATAATGAATAACCTATAACCAACAGAAGGTTAAAATACATAATCAGTACATATAATATGAAATTTATAGAATTTGAAATGAGTAAAATTAAAAAATCATGGTTTTGGAGTACACATATGTATTGATGTAATTACCTTACCTATTGGTAATTTGATTTGAAATATGTATCATTATAAATCACTAAAATTGAGATTAAGATAAATATATAAATACAAAAATTTCATATATATAAGGATATAGATATATATTTATATGATATTATGCACCAATCTTGGATCAAAGATGAATTACCACCTAGCAATCGAGACTAGTGTAACCATGCAACCCAATCATACTTATATCATAGGGAGTGCAAGTGAACCATGTTAACTCACACTATAAAATAGTGAGGTTGGATGATAAAATTAAGGTCAACCTAAAAACATGGAAATATTGACTATTTTGATAATCTCAACCATGCTAAAAAGTGAACCTAATACTACACTATATTGGCTCAACATAGTTTGTAAAAGTCTGACCTAGTGGGTGGTAACAGTCCTGGAGAGTGTTTAGAATCTAAAACTAATTTGTATTTTGAAATATTTGTCACACAAAAAATAATATATTAACCTTATATATGTCTCATGTTCAAATTATGATTAATAATGGTACCAATGTATATGATTCTACCATAAATGTGTATCTAAATCTTATAATGGTGTGTTTTGTCCATTTTAGAAATTTGAAGTGTGAAGAGCATGCTTCTAAAGCATGCTCCCATAATATATGGAGAAATATGAAAACTTATATAAGTGACAATGTGGATAAAATTTTTACAAAACATGCCCTTGACTATAATATGGGTATACTTAATACTAGATGAGAGTGGAGGACATGTTTCCAAAACATGCCCTCACTATATATTTAAAATTATGAATATGTGGAAGCCATGTATCTATGACATGCCTATAGTGAATATGAAAATTTATTGTGTGGGGAAGCCATTCCTATAAGGCATTCCCATACTAATATTCCCCCCTTTGATGTGAGGGAAGAATATAAACTGGTAGTTACCTCACCTCAAAAGGATAAAATAACCATATAATTGTGAATGAACCATGTAACATATAAGAGAACAGGTTTAGGTAAATGTATCATTGAAGAACCATAATGTGACCACATAAAGGCCTAAAATGCATGATAATATAGACATACAAAGGAATTTTAACTACCTAACAATGTAAATAATAAGTTAAAATACTTTAATGATCCTCTCCAAATCATGAGCTTACAAAAACTAAGGATACTTTAGAAGTACACTATGAATATAATATGCATCCTCCACCTAATAAAAATTACCACCCAATATATATTATTGGTACACTTATTGGCACCTCACCACAAAATCCTATGATAAATTTGATTATAGTGAGATTGTCAATGATGATTCATATTCTCATGCACTATTCATATGAGCCTATATCAATGAGAAACCCATACATAGTGTCATGATCAAAAATTAGTCAAGTGAGAATGTGTGCATCATGACTATTATTCACTCCATTGGATACATAGAAAATAATATAAAAGATACATAGATAATAATTTATGGATTTTCTAGTCATGAATAGAGTACCCTCAGACACATATTGTTACCTCTTCAGGTGGGATCTACCATAATAGCCACACAATTATAAATTATATATAATAATGGGTTATTTGATACATTAAGACACCTTAGGATGTAAAACATTTTTAAAATATAATATTTACAATTCATTGATACCTTAGGCAGATACATTGTAACAAGGTACTCATAATTATAGATGTATGATATGAGTACCCTCTAAAGCTAGTTGTGTCTCCTCTACACTCACCACAACAAAAATTGGTTGATACACCCATAAAATATTAGTATATGGTATATTTGTTACACATATTCAATATATTTATATACATCCAATTTATATTAGAGTATCTGAGTCTAATAAACAACCATATATTTGGTTCCCATCACATCAGAGAGTTATTCAAGGCTCGTATAGGCCACCGTTTTGTATGGAATGTACTAGGTTGTTACCATGAATCATATATCATGTTCCATAGTGAAAAAAAATAGTGAGGCATTATCATACTATATAATAGACCCCATAGAGTTCCCAACCTTTTACCTAATAGACACATAATATTATAAGCAATTATCAAGATAGTTACCATACAACATGTGATACCTTATTAAATTATGATATGCTTACATATAGTATAGTTTTATCACAATGGGTGACCCTTAAAATATTATATACATACACGATCCATAGTACTTCCATTAACAATATCATCTATTAACACTTTTCAAATCACAAATATTATTAAAATACCAAAAACACAAATAATTCATAAAATCCAAAAAACATTAAAAATATTTAAAAATAAAAAATCATAATCTTAGGATGGAATTATTACTATATTACATAATTTACCTATGTTATTTTTCACATGTTATGTACGTAACATATTATTTTCATACACACACATTACATAGTATATGATCATGATGCAGGATATATATGTTACACATAGACATATAGATGTTGGGTTTTGCTCTACTCAATGACCATGTCGATACTAGGAGCACCTTATTCCACAAGTTTCACTATTATAGGTTATATATTTCAATAAACTTTTCCCATGTTAATCTATATATATTTATTACATGTGTCTTTGTAGTTAATCATATCTTACATTGTAGTACATGGAAATGTTATTGTACTATGATGTGACATTGATACATATGGATGTTTTAGTCTAGTTTTTCTTGTTCTTTACTTCATAAATGTTTTTACTCTCTTACATGAAAGGATATATTATTATTATCTATTGTGTGTGGCCCCTTAGCATTATTTGTCACATATTTTATGTACTTTGTATGTCAAATATTTATGTCCCTTGCATGTGGCCCTTGGCTTTATTTGATGTGATATTTTTATGTTCCTTTTTTGTGACATGTTTATGTCCCTTGTATGTGGGCATTGGCCTTTATTATTGTGAGATATTCATTTCCATTATATGTGTCCCTTATCTTTATGTTTGACACTAAATCTTGAGCTTGTTAACATTTATGATTTTTTTGTGCTCGCTAATCTTTCCAACATTAAGTGGTTTCATGATCTATATCATGTAATTTCACTAATCTTATTCAATTATATTTTCAATGGTGGTCACTACTATGTGATTCATTGATACATATTTCTATACATGAAACCTATATTAATTATATCACATATGTTACATATATTGCTTAATTGACATATGCATTAATATAATGACATAATCTCCAAATTTATACATTATTATACATGATGCTATATTTATACATGACATGATATAATTAACTCTTGTTTTGAGATGAGCTAATTATAAGACACATACATTGTCTAAAAATTAGTAGAATTGTACTTATTTTTTCATAGATACATAATCTTCAATTAAATTAAAATAATACTATTGTATAGATTTCAAATATTCAAATATCATAATATTTTGGTTACATGAAAAATATTGACACATCAATATATATTATGGGGGCATATGACATGTATATGCAGTTAATTTATAGATACTTGAGTACATATTAATAGAAATTAGGTGTATATGCATGTTAATGTTTACACATTTTATAGGAACATGAATTATAGGGTTTCACATATACATACATATGAGATAAAGGTTCTTATATTTATCGTATAGATGCATATAATTATATATTAGTTAGTACAAATTTAGGGGGCATGATACTAGTTCATGAACATTTAAATAATTTAATATTAATGAGGCATGATACTACTTCATGAACATCCAAAATAATATATTTTAAAATTTAAATGAAATATGTTCATCATTCTAATTCAAACTCATTGACACCGAGGTCATGATGAGGGCATGAACATTGTTAATTTTATTTTTATCGTGCATTTTTTTTACATTGAATGAACTTGGTTGAAGCTATACAATCAAATATGGTCTTATGATTATGTCATGAAAACTTTTCATTATATTTTTATCAAGATCACAACTATGTAATTGAATGAATAAGCCATATGCAATGGTTGATTTAGTCTTACTTATATGAAACCTGTCATGTGGTTCCCTTTTGTTTTCTAAGTATTTATTTAGATTACTACATCATGTAATTATCCCCACATTTATAAGGTTTTGGACATGTTCTATTCATAACCAAATGGATTTAATAGTTACACAATATTTGGGAACAATGTCTCCATTTATTCATGTGCTTCTAAAAGGAAGCTTAAGTTCTACAATGTTTCAACAAGGAAGTATCATCTCCAAAAAAATTGTAACGATGACATGGTTTTCACCAACATAGGTATACTCCTTCCATTCTTTTTTATTTTTAAATTTCAAGTTCTTACTTAAAATTAAATATATAGACATTGATTACTACATGTTTATTACAAGATTTTCAATTGAGTGACCTGCATAATTAGAGCTTCCAACCAAATACAAAATGTGTTGTACACATTTAGGTATATATTTTATCATTACTCTATCAATTCAAATACTATGATAAAAATGGGGAATTTTTAGAAGTTAAAATATTTTATTAATTAATTGACAATTAAAATCTTGATATACATTAATATGCATTACTTACACACATAAATATGATCCTAACGTACCATTTTATCAAACCTAAATGATACCCTATGATTTTGATCCTTATGTTCTATTATTAGACACCTAAAATAACATCACTATCTATTTAAAACCTAGCTAATAACCTATAAAAACATTTATATACCTTCAATTTAGTCTTCATATGCATGGGTCATTAATGTAAAACTAGGTCACTATCGCTAGTCGATACTAACATGATCTTGATGTTTCCAAACCTCTCCCACCATATAATACTTTTTAAAATAAAATTTATCTTTATTATGATTTGATATACCTAACATATTGGTGTCATGATATTCTTAATAATTATCTTAATGAATGAATGAAAATTTGGGAAGAATAGGGAATATTTTCTTAATGTGCAGTAGTGTATAGATGTGTACTAGATAAGTTCCAAGTCCCCTATCAAGTGAGGCCTTTATATATATATATATATATATATATATATACATATATATATATATATATACATATATATATATATACATATATATATATATATACATATATATATATATATACATATATATATATATATACATACATATCTATATATATATATACATATATATATATACATATACATATATACATACATATATATATATATGTATATATATATATATATATATGTATATATACACATGTATATATATATGTATATATATATATATATATATATCTATATATATGTATGTATATATATATATATGTATGTATGTATGTATGTATATATATATATATATGTATATATATATGTATGTATGTATGTATATATATATATATATATATATATATATATATATATATATATATATATATATATATATATATATATATATATATATATTTGTATATTATTTTTCATCTTCATTTTTTTTTATACTAGTGGGAAAAAAGACTACATGTGGCCTTCATCCAATACATGGAGGAACATGGAAATATCTATATCCAGGGTTGATATATGCTCAGCCATTTATATATATATATATATATATATATATATATATATATATATATATATATATATATACTTAATCATTTCAATATTAATAAGTCCTCAATTGGTCTTCTTTTCATGAAATTATTATAGCTTTGGGCATACTAACATATCATATTTAACCAACCACTAGGGCTACCTATAGTTGGATAGACAATATAAAACCCATGAAAAATCCTGAACTTATCTAGTACACATCTATACATATATAAAGGCTTCACTTGATAGGGGACCTAGAACTTATGTAGTACACATCTATACACTACTGCACATTAAGAAAATATTCCTTATTCTTCCCAAATTTTCATTTATTCATTAAGATAATTATTAAGACTATATATATATATATATATATATATATATATATAATGAATTAATTAAAATTTGGGAAAAATAGGGAATATTTTATTAATGTGCAGTAGTGTATAGATGTGTACTAGATAAGTTCCGAGTCCCCTATCAAGTGAGGCCTTTATATATATATATAAAGGCCTCACTTGATAGGGGACTCGGAACTTATCTAGTACACATCTATACACTACTGCACATTAAGAAATTATTCCCTATTATTCCCAAATTTTCATTCATTCATTAAGATAATTATTAATACTATTTGAAATAATATCATATCTAAGTCAAATCACACATTTTAAGTAATAAATCTAAATCATTAGCTACATTCATATAGTAGAAGAACATAATTACACTATCACACAAGGTGGGAGAACTATATGTGGCTTGACTTCCTTCCTTTTAATATCAAATTCATTTACAATGGCCAATCATCAAATTAAGGTGATTGAGATCATCTCAACTCATTACAATTTTATAGTTTTTGTAATTTTATAGACCTCATAGACACATATAGGGTTTTAAGGTGGAGACTAGTTTATATAGCTTCATGCATAATCAATTTTAGGCATCACACTGACATATATTCTAGATACATGAAAATCTAACCATATGGTAACTTATTCATCTTTTAACACATGTCACTATGAACCACCACAAGTCAATACTGATCTAACTCTGATGGAACCAACCATGCTTAGGCAAAAATATAGTTACAAATATAGATGAATCACATTTTTTCTTTAGTCTTATCTCCATTTTAAGAATACAATCATAATTAGATAGTCAATAAAAAAACTCGGTACTCATACCTTAGCTTTAATTAATATATTTAACATATTACACTTGTCAAATCATTACAATTAGTTTCATTATTTTAGATTCATATGTGTTTTAATGCCATATATATCCATTGGAATTAAAAACTAGTTTTTATCTTATTAGTGTTTTAAAATCCAAATTAGGGTAAAACAATAGCTTTAAGACTTCAATAGATAGAGAATTAAATTAAAAAAAATGTGTATACCCCTTGAATATATTTTATCTATGTACATGATAAAATTTATTTTTAATAGATGATGAATAGATTAGGTTATATGTATATATAAACTCCATATAATTAAAATTGGGACACATTTGTAAATAGAATAAAAATGAGTTAAATTTAAAAATAAATGCACAAAAAATTATGTTATGGTGGCATAAAGGACCCACATGAAACTTAACCACTTTTGGATTATTTTTTAATTTTTTTAGACCACTTATATAATGAATAAGAAAATGGTCAACTCATAAAAATATTGTGAAATAGACAAAAATATGAACTATATGATGATTGGGTGGATCTCAAGGCAGACAAATGTTAGATGTATAGGTGCTCATGAGGAAATTTATTTGACACAATAATATAAATTATTAAATTTGAAATTAAATTGGGATAAAAATATTCAAAATTAACCAAATACGCCAAATGTACCAAGGCATGACAAAGACACCATACTGACATGAATTGTAAAATAATTAGATATCTATAATAGTGTATTTTTTACATTTTTATTTTATTTTTTCTAATGGTATACTTATTTTTTTATGTTGTTTATCATTTTTATGTATACATATGATTATAATTAATGGTATACTATAAATTCTACATGGTTATAATCATTAACTTGTGCTTTTTGGGGATTATGGATATGTTCTAGATACTAATAGATGTAAACATATTCATAATGTTATTATATTAGTGGGATACACAAAATGACACATTAAAATGGGTGGTATATGGTGATATGAGTGAAACTTATGCATAATTTTTATAACATTATAGTATGTCATCATTTCTTGATAAGGCTAGTGAAATTATTTATTGCATGTATGTACGGGTAGTTCCCCATTATGAAAGCATGGAAATTTTTAAAAATAAAAAATAATTTCCCCAAGTTAGGTGAAGGCTCAGGGTACATTTCTAATATATTATACTGATTATTTGATATTGGATATAGTTTTTATGGAGAAAATCACATATAATATGAGAAGATGGATATGTATGTGTCTTAGTTATGAAAAAAAGTTGGACACACATTATTCGTTGACCTAGATATATCTAGACATGTGTGATCATATTATTCATAATTTTCAACTTTTACACCCAAGAACACAATTGGCCTTGCCCCTATATAGGTAAATATATAAAAGGGTTATGTAAGGGGTATGGGTAAGGGACATGAAAAAAAGTCCTAGTTTTGAGACCAAAACATGGTACTTAAAATCATATAACAAGATATAGGTGTTGGATAGAGGTAGGAGTGGTGGAGGGAGATGATAGTGGTGTTTATACACTAGAAATGGTATGGATTTTGATACAATATGATGCATAAATAATGTAGCTAACATAGTGAATAAGGGAGAGGTAGAACAAAGACCTAAGTTTGGTGGAAAAAGTGAAGTTTAAGGTGATAAAAAAGAGGTTATTTACTATATTAGAGATCTACAGAGATATGTGAAATACATGAATCTAGGATTTTCAATTTTGATAGTACATATGGGTAAATAGGAGTTAGCCCTTAGGGAAAAATAGAGGGATGATGATAAGGATGATGTAATACTTAGTGGTTGATATGATATAGATTTCATACATTAAATAGAACATCCAGTTAAATACTTTTAGGTTATATTATCATTATGCATCTTTTGCTTATATATAGTCATACTATAAAATAGATAAGTGATGTAAGTATAGATTAATTCTGATATATAGATTTATAATGTGTGGTTTTAATGTATGGAATTTTTAGATATGATAATGATGTGCTAATAATTTACTAAGGCATCATATCACAAGATACTATATGGTTTGATTCCTTAGAATGATATAAATATGATGTTATTTCTTGTGGAATTAATAGCTAGAAATCATATTGGTACATGGGCACTAAAAAGGTGAATAAAATACCCAATTTAATTTACATTTAAAATTAATTTTGTATGGATATATGTTTCATATATGCAATAGGTGATAACTACCCAAAAAATATTATTGAGAGAACACATAACAAATGTATCCACCATATTTGTAAGTAAGTTTATAGAGCTATAGAGTACATTGGATAGGTAGATAGAGTGGTCAATGTATTTATAGGCTTATGACTATCATTGACTCAAATTATATAAAAGACTTCACCTCTTTTCCCTATCTAATCAAATAAAACTATATGATCTTTTTCTTAGGCACTCTTATGTTATAAGCATGTAGTAATATGAAACCTTTGAAATCACTTGAAATTATTGAAGGGAAAAAATAGAATCATGATAGTCCACCTAGGACTTGAATAATGCCTTGATACTTTTTGTTACTTCCAATTGAAATGTCTTAGGATGTTTTGCATATATATACTTATAAAATTTAAATTAAGGAACTAATGAAAATAATGTGACACAATAAATGAAAAAAAACTAATAAAGACATGTCCACACATCAAGAAAAAAGGAAGAAAAGGATAAGAGACCACCCAATAAAAATGAATAGAATTAGTGGGTTTCAATTATGTTCTGATAGAATTGGCATTCAACAATTAAGTACAACACATAAAAAATAGAGGAAAAGAGAAGATGAGATATCTAGGGACAAAAAACACATAGGAGATTTTAAAAATAAAATAAAAAGAGAAGCATGTGACTTAATGGAGAAAGGTGAGGAAAAATCACATAGGAAAAATCCAAAAGTAATTACTTTAAACCAATGATATATATGATCAAGGCATGATAAAAACATTAAAATAATAAACATTATACTAAAATTAGGTTCTTACATTATTCCCCACATTGATGTGTATGTGTTCATCTATTTCAAATTAAAAACAAAATGAAGAAATGATACTTGAATACTACTTAAGGGATGAAAGATGAACTCTAAATTTTTGGATTAGGTACACCCATGCTTTATCATCAACTATAATGAATCAGAAAGCAAATAGGAATTATAATAAGTATATCAATGCCATGGTAAATCCATAATCAATGTAAATGAAATAATTTAAACTAGGCATAAGCAAAGGAAAAAAGACACATAGTGGTACATGAATCATGTTGTCACTTATAATTTCTAAAATTTAAATAATATAAACTAGAATTTGTAACTACAATAAAAAAATTGGGTTTTGACTACTAAGGGGAAAACCCATAATTTTTTATCATGTAAGTAGACATATAGTCAGTGGTTATTATTTGTAAAAATTTTGACACCATATTAAATTAGCTATAGAAAATAATCTAAAAGAGATGGACAAAGGAGGTCACTAAATATACAATATAAAATAACATTCAAATCTAATTTATGCATATAAACACAAAAAAATTAAATAATATAATGGATAATTAAGGTAATATAATAAAATGAGAGAAAATACTAAAATGAGACACACTTGGGATTCTAAGATTGGAATAAGAATCTGGAAGTGAGTTTTTTTCACCCTAAAAATCTGACTATAGTTAGGCACAAGGAGAAATTCAATGCTTAAAAAGTAACTATAAATCATTCCCATAATAAATTCACAAATTTATACCTCTGTAATTTATGACTCTATTATTAGTCAATAAATATATACTTCACACAACTTTAAAATCTCTAATTTTATGGACAGGTCCATAAAGTGATGTCACATAGTGTTGTGTAGTTGCTTTATATAATCTATGGGTGGAATGTCATATTTCATCTTCTCTTTTTATTGATGAGCTAATTTTACACAAAATATTTTAAAACTAAATGGAAAACATGAAAAGGGTTATCTATTTGAGGTAATCTCAAGGAGCTATAATTACATATTTTGCACTCTTGGAATAAGATACAATTCATTTCTAGTGTAGTGTGAATGGAGTTATGGGACTAAGACCTCTATCTTATCTCCCTAAGTTTAATCCAACTATTTATCATTTTATTAGTCCTTATTTTAGTTTAGTATGTTCTTAATCATTGATGGGAGTCTTTAAAATCATAATTAAACCTTTTTAGAGTTTGTCCATACTTGAAATGATTGAAAATTCCTTTTGTTAATTGTTATGTAAATGCCTTTGGAAGAACTTGTATAAATAATATTCCTAAGATTAAAATTATAAAACTATTGGTGCATGATTTGACATTAGGAGAGATAAAGAATTTGGAGAAATAGGCCCAAAAATTTGAAATAAAATAAATGGGTCCATCAGGGAAAAAATGAAAGGGATGGATTTGGTGGCTCATTGAATTTGTATTAGAAAAATTCAATGAAACACCAAATTCATCTAAGGAAATAAAATAATAGAGAACATAAATATGGAGCAAAGAGAGGAGAGATTAGGAGATCAAAATTATTATAAAAAACATAAAATAGGTAAAATATAATAAATAATAAAAATGGGGTCATATGAAGAAGAAAATATAGAGATAAAACATGTAAAATAAATAATAAGTACCAAAATTGAACTGATGGTCCACTTGCATAAAAGACACCAAAAACATTGCAATAATAAGGCCTGTACTAAATTTATGTCTCTACCTAATTCCCATACTTTTATGTGCATATGTTGTATGAATTCATATGTGTATCAAAGTAAAATAATAATAACAAATTGAAGCATTTACCTTGACTTAGCTAGTTAAGGAAGGGAGGAACATGTAAACGAGTCCACCCACATTGTGATGCTCACAAAACTATGTTATACTTTTTATTAATGGTTATTTACCAATATATAGTTAGTGTCATATCAATTAATGAAAATATGTTAATTTTGAAAATAATAATTGAAAAATGAGCATGTGAATGAATATACACATTTTTATTCAAATTGTGTCTTCATAACTAGTTAATAAAACTTTCTAAACCTCATTATGATTAGAAATTTTGTATTCTATGATAAATATATTCCACTTATTGATCATATAATTAGATAAATGTTTTCTATCCATTTGAGGCACCATAAATTTGATCTAAATTAATTAAAATTGATAAATATTTATTATAATTTCATTCATTCTTGTTGAATCTTGAAAAATATTTTACTAAATTGCTCAATTTTTTAAAATACAAAAAAATCTAGGACATGCATGCCCATTTTGAGGTGATGGGTTAGATTACTTATTCCTAGAAATAACTCATCTCAAAAGATGGAGTTGCATGCATCTTGTGTCAACACATAATATATCCAAATATATTATAATCTCTATAAAATAACTAAGACATATCGATGTAATCATTGTAAAATATCATCATTATGCTCAATAATAAATACAATTGAATGGGATGATAATGAAGAAAGAAATATGACCTAGTATAAATGGTAATAAAATATAGTGTCATGTTATTTTAAAATAATATATAATAGATAATATTATGTAAATCTCATTAAGTATGTGCATTCTCTTGTGAGATTTAGGTAGTAATTCATACGAGATTGAGGTAGTAAGTGGAAAGCAATATACACTAACATATCAATGTGATGGAAAACAAGGGTATGCACCCAATGGTAAAATTTTAACGCATAATATGTTTTATAAAATCAAGGATAAATTTAGTAGTAAACCTACCTAATGGAAATTTATACATCGAACAATCCATAAATATTGAACGAGTATAACTCCCCTAGTGGTAATGATTAGTATATTTAGTATGATTACTATTATGTCATCATCATTGGCATAAGATATAAATAACAATAATCTCATGATAAAATATGGGTATCATGCTTCCATAGGGATCATAGGCATTAAATAAAGATAAATTTTTATAATGGGTAGAAAAAAATTTAATGCAATGTATACCCCCTAAGGGGTACAATTCAAGAAGTGTAACCTGTGAGAGGGGAGAAATTTTCAATGTAATATATCATGGTGTAATTATATTATGAAATTTTAAATAAAATCATTGAAAGAAATGTTATGCAATGATGTCTTGTAGGTCACTATTGTGATAAAAATAAGTAATAAATGCCCTAAAAGGTGTAATATATGCCTTGATATTATAAAAATGATTTTAGCCATCCATATTGTGAATAATTATGAAAATACATTTTATTTATCTTGGTATATAAAATAGGTCAGCCAAATATCAAAATTAGGTTGTAAAATATGTCATTTAATTTTTTTCATAGTAGCTATAGAATGGTGTTAGAGTGTACATATCACTTAAAATTACAAATTTATAAATCGTTAATATTCTCAAGCCTTTATATTCTATTAATTTTTAGATTTGACATATGAACCATGGTGGTTAGACGGGACTTGATTCTAATCTCCATGTTGTTTGTATTGAGTGAGGATTAGTGTTTTTTAGGTAGGATATGGAGGAGGTATGGACCTATTATGGTCAATTTTATCATTTTTCTCAATTTTGAATTGTTTGAAAATATCCATATTTTTATTTGGTGCATTTTAAGCCCATTTGGAGTCTTTTTCAAGTATTCCCCATAAACACTAAAAGTGTCCCCTATCTCTTGATTTCATCCCATGAATCATTGAGTCAATCCTATAAACTAGCAATTCCTCCTAAGAACTACCAATTATGTCCTATGTAACTATGAATGTGTACTATGTAATATCAAATATATATTGACTAGATTTTTATTTTATATACAAATGATTTGGTATGTTTTATTTTAATTTATGATTTGAGGATATAATATGTGTTTTTTATTATGGAATATGACACATGTATGATATTGGAGACAAAATAAAGATTAGGGTTTAGTTTTAGAGTTAGTTATTAATCCATTGGATTAGGCCCTTATAGATTCTAATAGTTTGGGTCATGTAGATTGAGTATCACTTATTCCTCAATGTTCACAATCCTTTTAGAGTGGTGGGATTTGATTCATGTAATTTATTGTTCCTAATAGGGTATATTATAATGACATTAGAGGATTTGTGTCACATATTTCACATATTGATCATGGGATATGAGGTTATAGTTGGTTCATTTTATTAATCTACATAGTTTTCTACTAAGAATTATTATAGGGATGGTCAGGGATGCTTGGAGAGAGATACAAATAATTTATTTATACATAATATTATGGCAAGTATCACTTCATATATATATATATATATATATATATATATATATTTATATTACTTTTCATCTTCATTTTTTTATACTAGTGGGAAAAAAAATTACATGTGGCCTTCATCCAATACATGGAGGAACATGGAAATATCTATATCTAGGGTTGATATATGCTCAGCCATTTATATATATACTTATATCACTTCAATATTAATAGGTCCTCAATTGGTCTTCTTTTCATGAAATTATTTTAGCTTTGGGCATACTAAAATATCATATTTATCCAACCACTAGGGCTACCTATAGTTGGATAGACAATATAAAACCCATGAAAAATATTGAAGGAATTTCATGTCATTATTATGTTTATATATACATTCAACATATTTCAAGATAACTATATAGTGTGGTACCCCTATAGACTTCATCATGGTTTGTCTAAGGATGATCATATGATGTGTTATATTATAGTAATTAAATGTTATATGGACCAACACAAAGGTATATATCCCTTTTAGTTTGACTTTGTAACTCATCATTTAGGAATATACTAGGATAAACCTTCAATATGTTATGTTCATAGGTGTCCTTTAAGATGTGTACTATGACTTTGTGAGGTATTGGTCCCTAGCACCAATGATATAGAGAATAATATTTTGAGGGAGGTATATCCTCCATTATGCCTAAATTCGATAAGGAATGTTTTAAAATAACTATAATTCATGGTGTGTGAGAACCTAAATTCTTCCCATGTTTCTTCCCATAGTAATAGTGAGAGACAATGATAGTGGAGGTGGTGGGAGGGTTGGTGGTGATATAGGAGAAATGTATTTTCACCTAAGGTATCACCATATGTAATGTAAAAAATAGTATTTATAAGAGTGGATGGTGTAGTAATAGGACCTATTATGTAACTAGGTTCTATAATTGATGCAGTACCCATAAATGATGGAAAGTATGTAGTGTAAATATTTGTTCATTTATGTATTATAGTTTATTTTTTAAATATTTTAATAATTTTTTCACTATCATTTAAATAAATTATCATTATTTATGTATTTATGAACCTTTATAATCAAGATATCCCTAATAATAATGGGCCATTGGAGAGGGATACCTATGAGGTAGGTGATTATGTATACTTTTTTGAACACATGGCATAGTCGAGGTCATGTCACTTTGTATAGTTGGAAAGAGTTCACAATGCAAATGCATAGTTAATACTATTTAATGAAAACCCACCATTGATAATAGAATAAATGATAGGAACTATGGTCTTATTTTCAAAGTATACTACATTCCTTATTTTTTGAGATGAGGAAAACAAATGAGCTTTATATAGAAACTTATATGGACATGGCCTATTATCAAGCAAGATTATATATGTTGGCCCCAATATTATGTGTATGAAATTATTATGAATATTTTAGCTAAGTATAATGACTACATGAGGTATGCATAAATTTCATAAGAATATCCATATAAAAATACATGTATGTTGGGTTGTGCATGAGAATGAAGTAAATACACAAAAAGTGCATAAATGCATATGGATATAAAGGTTTCATGAAGTATACGAAGTAAATGGTTTGTGGTAATGTAGGTATTAAGTATAAGTACATGTGTTAATAGAAGATACAAGGCACACATACATGATAAACTAAAATATATTCAAATATGAATATATTCAAAATATCCATGGTAGTTTCTATAAGGAGTCTACTTGGATCTTGTTCTCATGAGTATGTTGGTGAGAAAAAAATATAAATAGGACCCCTATCCACTAATTTTGTACATCTTTAATATTGGGAATTTTATATATTTCAACATATTTTATGTTTCTTAAACATTGTAAATCTATTTAATAATAAATTTAAAGGTTTGATATACTAGGAAAAATTATATGTATGCATAGATAAAATATATTAACTTTTATATGTTGATTGATTAGTAATGAAGATAAATAATTATATAGTTTAGTTGTATACTTCGTAGTAATTATACATTAAAAATTGATTGATATTTGATTATTAGTTATATTATATGTTACCATTAATTATTGTAACCTTATTAATGGTATCATGTCGTGGTGTCTCTTATATTCATTAGGTGATTGATTAATATTAAGATCAAATAATATGCGAACATGCTTGAGCTTGACTAGGTTTTAGATTTTTTAGATTTTTTAGATACTTTAAGTATCCTATTTTACCAAATTAAAACATAAATATGGTTTGTAATGGGACAAACATTAGTAGAACAAGGATTAAAACTTAAAGCAAACACATATATTGTTATGATGGGATAACATAGGGTTAGATATAGGGATGAGAGTGATGATTAATTATCTATAGAGTATCATAGAATGTGTCTCTATGTATGAGACATATTTGGTTAATATGATCCTATACAATATATTGTTGTGAAATGTGTGTGTGTGTGTGTGTGTGTGTAACATATTTGGTACATATGACCCTACATATTCTATTTTTGTAATACACATGCACGTGTGTACATACACACACCCACACACACACACAATGATATTTTTAACTTATTATTATATTTTAATATTTATATTTGATATTCAATTTTTTCACTTTTATTTTATAAGAGTTTAAACTAAATACATGTATGTTATAAATGAATGTATGAAAAAATAACATGTAATGCAAAAATGTAACATAGTGTGTAATGAAAAAGTAAAAATATGTGATTTAACATATGTTAATGAGGTACCTATATTACAAAAAATGACACATGTGTTGAAGGTCATCGTAGGTAAGAAATAAAATTACCCAATGATATGTGTACAATTAGATTCATATAATTATATAATAAATGTAAGCATGGGTCAACAACTTGTAGTAACTAGAGGAGATGAATAATTTTATAATAAACTATCATCTTGATTACAATGAATTATTTCATTTAAACAAAAATAAATATAATATGGGATGATATTTGATGACTCCTTAGGTTATTTATATATTTTTAATGATATAATCAGTAATAGACTTTCACTTTAGAACCAACATAAGTTTTTTAGACATAACATTATTGACCATGGGTTGTTCTAATTTATTTTTAGTTATTCTATTTGGTGAGATTGAAATTTTATTACCTTATAAATAAAAATACATATGATAATGAGCCTCATAAAGTTTTATATTTGTTGATTGTCACTAAGGAACACCTAATTTAGAATTATATTTTAAAAAAGAATAGCCCAACATGGCATGAAATATAGTAAGACACATTTAGGGATTGATATAGTATAGATAATTAAATATATTCCATTGTAACATGTTATGAAAAATAATTATTATTCAAATTTACAACATCATATCAGAGTGTCTTAAAGAAAGGCATACTATAGACACCCAAAACATGCCACAACTATCTTTTGACTAGACTTCAAACTGATTCCTACCAAGCACTACAAAATAAGCCTAAGAATCTATAAAAATATTGATTTTGTCCATGAAATATTCATCAATAATCATAATAAATATTGAGGCATCCCTATTTTGGATACTAGCCCATATGAAATAATAACCTCTCACAGATTCATCCTCAGTCACCTTGCAACCTAACAACTAGAAGTTTGGCCTATGGATCCATTAAGTAGGGCACTTGATCAATATTGAAAGAGATAAAATGTTAATCAAAATAAATTAAATAATTAAAAAATATCAAATGCTTACTTTAATTATCTATTTAAAATTAATGAATATCTAAAAATCAAAATTCTAAAAAACAAAATATCAAGCAGTTTCAACATTACCTTTATGAGTTGTCAAGCTCTTCCAAAATATCTAATTTGAGAGCCATGTATAATAATTAAAAAACATAATTAAATGTAAAATTTTAACTCAAATTGAGTTATCCTCAACTCACTAAGGGTTAGTTTTAACCCATTCCATGTTTAAACTCAACCTTAACTCACCTTGGGTGAGAGTTAATTATTGAGGCTATAAATACAAGGCCATGCCTATTTATTTTTAATATATCTTGGTACAATGTTATAAAGCTCAAATATTTGAAAATAAACTTTTTAAGTAATGTTAACATTCCAAATTCATAATCCAAGAAGCCAAATTAAGGTGCCAAGGAGAGAAGGAGCAAAGCAAGCTTCATTGTCAAAGAATTCTTGATGAACAAATTGAGCAAGCCACTTCAACAAGCCATTTATAGCTCCAAAGAAGGTAAAAGAATGTTTTATTTTGACTCATAGTTGTGTTTTCATATTCATGTTTGTTACCAATTCTTTCAATAGTGTTTACGATACAGGTGTTAGTATTTTAGTGTGTTATTTTGATTTTTCTATCGGACTAACATAAGACTAACCTCCCCTCTACATAATCCTTGTTCACATGATGGAATGCCTAGTGGGACAAATCATCTTGTATGGCCAAGAATATTGATATGATATATATATTTTTCCTAATGGATACATAAAAAACTTAAAATTTCAATTTTTAGCTTCATTTTTTATGTCTTATTATTTTAAGCAAGTTACACGTTACAGGGATCAATGCCAATTTTCCAGATCAATGTTGATTATATTAATCGACCATAATCTCTATGTAAAAATAGAACAAGGTAGGTAACATAGATAATAATAGTTTTGTTTGATTTTTATTACCTCCATAATATGTTTGGTGATTTGCATATTGTTTCTATAACCCATTTCTTGCATAATACATGAGATGTTGTGTTTTAAGCTCATTTATTAACTATTTTTACATAAAAAAGAACTTAGTTTTTATGGGTTTTCAAGAAACTTCAATGATGTTCCATAATTTATGTTGATTTATAAAAATGACATAGATGTCTATGGATCAGTGATGATTGGTATTTGAGACAAAAACTCAAAAACACAATAGGTAAATTTAAAATGTCATTTTCTCTCTTGATTTTGAGCTTCTAAGAAAGCAAACCCTCTAACAATTTACAAGCCATAAGGTGGAAAGATAAAAGTTTAAGCATGTTCAAATCTTATACATTGTATTTGGTGCTTAAAATGTACTCAGTTATTTTCATCTCTTAGTTATTTTTGATGTTTTTTCAATTATCAACAATAAAAACAATGGGATAAACTTCATTACATACTTCATTTTGGTGTTATAAAAATGAACTCTCACTTTAGTTCAATATTGATAAGATTTTTTTATTTTGATGCTTTGTTGTTAAAGTGTTTGTTTAGAAAAATGGGTGTTGAGTGTATGTTATCCCCTCGTCCCCTTTAGGGAACTCAGGTGATAAAAAAATCTCAATATTTACATTTGTCACTTTGGTCTAAAAGTGTGGAAGGTAAGTCATGAAGGCACTCCCCAAATATGCATGATTTAGGTGACCCCAAAATGACCTTAAAATCCTTCCACTTGTCTTTATTTCATGTATTTTGGCTTGTGAGTGGGAGTTCATCACCTCTTCATGGGTTCTCTAGGGAAGCATTGACCCAATAATTTATCTCCTAGCATCGTTTCAACCCCACTCCATGGTGGGGTATATAAATTGAGGGTGACCCAATAAGACACTTATTTTGAGTGTTAAAAACAAGATCTATGAGTGTTACTCAGCCTTAGAACATAGGAGTAACTCAAACATTGCACTACACTGGGCAATTGATGGATATAGTGGTTGTGAAAAGGACAAGACCTTTTCACAACAAGTTAGTTGACATGGATCCAAATTATGTGATTGTTCCCTAGTGTTTACCACATATATGGGATAATTTAAAAATGATTAAAATTTGATAGATTAGATAACCCCACATGTCACAAACATACTATTGATCTAAGATGAGTAGTGCAAAGTTCCATGTTATCGTACAAACTCTTGAGAGAAGAGGGTGCATAAAAACCACACGTTTCATACACTTTTAATTTTTTTATTAACAACTAAAAATATTCTCAAGATCAAGTATATAGATGAATTTGACATTATGATGTAACCTTGTCAGTTTTAAAATATAGGATGTTACACTTAGGTGATTTTTATCATTTTATTCTTTTTTCTAGCATGATCTTGAGTCAAAACTATTTGTTTGTCATACCACATAAAAAATGAGTCTTGTTTACACATCAATCCTTTGTTTGAAGAGACATATGCCATATGTTTGCACACCACATTTTGACTTTTTTATTTTTCAAACTTTTGTGTGTGTTTGTGTGTGTGTGTGTGTGTGTGTGTGTGTGTGTGTGTGTGTGTGTGTGTGTGTGTGTGTGTGTGTGTGTGTGTGTGTGTGTGTGTGTGTGTGTGTGTGTGTGTGTGTGTTACTTATGTAAATGGGGCATCATTACACTACTTGTTTCATCTCAAACATTTGCCTTGGATTTTTTAGTCCAAACCTTTTGACATTTCATTTGTTGGAAATCACATCATTACATTATCAGATTTTTTCCCATCTCTTGCCATTTTTGAAACTATTTTTTTAACCTTTTTTTATGTTTTTCTTGTTTCAAATGCATGGTTATGCTACTTATTTTGGTCTATGCCTATTACCATCATTCCATTTATTCTTGTCTAGCTTGTTGTCTATTTTAAAAAACCTAGTATTCTAAATTAAGTTAAAACTTAGCCTTGAAAATTTTAGATCCAAATATTATATATTTTTCCTTAGGCCTCATGTGATTTTGACCTACACATTTTCCTTTCACTTTTGGGTTGTGTAACTTAGACTAGTTTCTTGCTCAAATTTAAAGACTATTTTTGTGCCTAAATTTGGGGAAGTGTTCTATCTTCCATATGCCTAAATTTCAATGTTTTGTGTCAAATTATCAAGTTTATGTTTAAATTTAAATTCCTAGCTTGTGTCAAAGTGTTTCATATTTTTTAGATTAAATATTTCCTTTTAGACCTTGTTTTATTTAAAGTCTAACTTTTGTGCCTTATTCCCAAAAGACCTAGTAATTCTTGTTTTGATCCTAGCATTTTTGCCTTCTTTTCCAAAATAACTAGCAATATTTTGTTTCTTTATACATAAATTATAATTATTTGAAACATTTTTTTACCTAAGTTTGGCATTCTAGTTTTTATTCATCCACTTGACCCTTTTGTGTAAGACATTTGACATTTGATTATTATTACCAAGTTTTAGCATTAACCTTTTTGGAGATATAACTCCATCCTTACACCAAGTTAGACCAAATTTGAACCATTTATCATTTGGACATTACTTTTAAGAGTTTATAGAAACTTAGGCCAATATTTGTGAAGCATTCATCATCGAGTTGGATATATCTCATTACACTTGAACTAAAGCCATGTACAATCCAAGTTTTAATAACATGGTCACATAAGATGAATTTGTTCAAGACCATATAGTGACGATGTAGTTGTTGAGATAGATCCTTATCCTCCTTATAATATTCAATATAGAGAACAAATCCAAGATCCTCAAGCATAGTATTTAGTGACACCTTCTTTGAGTTGATTAATGTACCAAGTTTGCCCTTTTAATGCTAATAGTACCCAATCCCATACCTATTCCATTAAACCTCTTTTGGATTGTATGATCAACCAAGCTCCACATAATCTAAGTATTAGCATTCTAGGACCTTGTCCTTTAGCTTTTGCAAGCAACCAAGATCCATAATGTCCTACCATTACTATTCTAAGACCTCATCCTTTGGCTCATAATAGCAACCAAAATTCACAATGCCTTACCATTACTATTTTAGACCCTCATCCATTGGATTATTTTAGAAACCAAACTTCACAAAGCCCTTCACTTACCATTCTATGTCCTTCCAAATATGGTAACTCAATATCCTAACAATGTTGCACTAATGCGACTAGACAAGTCATAGTTACCATCCTAGATTAGTAACTAATCATTTTTAAGACCATCTTAAATGAGCCTATTTACATATAAATTATTATTCGACCACAAATAATTCTTATTTCATTTACAAACTTACCTTATTTTATAAAATCGATGCTATCCTTTGATCCACAATAGATCCAATTAGTACATATCAAATAAGCCAATCATTCAGAGACCAAGATGTGTTAAAAAATGGTATTTTAAAACTACTTATAAACCAAGTCCAAGAGAACCAACCAATCCAAAATATTTATATTAAAACACCTATTTGTGATGAGTCAACCTATGATGAATCACATTTTAATATTATCCCTATTGTTGAGGAGTCTCACTCTAATAAGCCAGTCTTTGTTAAGTCACTTCATAATGATTATAACCACCTTTAGGTAAATTATTATCTCAACCATTATCCTATTTTTAAAGAGCCTCCATCTGAAAAGAAAGTCTCTATGAAGTTATATATTGACCTTTTTACCCTCACTGAGGAGTCTTACTTTAACAAACTAGTCTCTATGGATTCACCCCTTGAGATGCTCCCTCTCTTTGAGGGGCTTCACATAGATGAACCAATCTATGTTGAACCCTTATTCTATCAATATATTTTTGAAGATCCCATTATTCCATCACATTCCATTACTTTTCCAATACCAAACATTAAACAACACATCATTGTAGAAGCATCCACACTAGTTGAAGAATGAACATTAAAGTTAGGTTTCATTATTGAATCAACATCAGAATTTAGCATCAAAAGAAAATATAATGTTAGTCTTGACATTGGATTTAGTCCTTTAAATCAAACTCAGCTTGAAAATCAAAATACATTCATGAATGTTACAATATTGGTTACTCATGCCTTGTAGATCAATTTCAACACATTTGTGATCTTTCCATAGTTTTTGAGGATGATTAATTTAGATTTGACATAAGTTCTAGTATATTTTACATAGATTATGTTGCCTCTTCCCATTCCACATGCCATTACCACCACCCAAAATTACCATTATATTGGCATTCCACCTATTACAAGTGTTGATTGGGATTGATAGAATCATACCTTGTTAAACTGCATCCATGGAGACATATAAATTAAATAATGTCAAGGGGACAAAGAACACATTCATGTCAAAGAATAATAATCTCATAGTTAACCCTTTTTTTGAGGTGCTAGGGGGAAATCAAAGTCAAAACTCAACGTCTTCTAGTGAAACCTTGTTTGAGGTACTAGAAGATAAACAAAATAAAAAGTCATCATTCCTCAATGAAACATTATTGAAGGTGTTGTGGGAAAATCAAGACAAATTTATTGGTGAAAACCTCAATGAGGTGCCAATAGTTGACCAAAACAATTATTCATTATTTGATGAATAAATTCTTAAAGATAACATCAATACATATTTCAATCTATAGCATAATCAGATGGTAGCTACTCTCAAGCCCAAATAATAAAAAATATGGTGGTCTTATTGAGAGCATATTTAGAGGTTGTTATCCCTACCATAACCAAAATTATGTCAAATATATAATAAATAACATTGTGTGTGCCTAAAAGTCCCACTCTTAATTTGTTTCCTAATGATTATACATTCCATTATAATCCATTTATTCATTCTAGACCTACATTATATTTCCAATCAAACCTATCATCCAATATTTTTCACTATTTACCATCCTTGGCAACATTTTCCATTAAAAAACCTACAAAGACATCTTGTTTCAACATTTGGAGAAAACAAAATCATTGACCAATGAAGATCACAATAACATTATTAGATTCTACATCTACAGTAAGTTCTTGATAGAGTAGCTATTTAGAAGGGGTGTGGGATAGAAAATTAAAGGATTAAATATTCTATTTGTATCATATGTTTATTAGGATGTGTATCTCCACATCAACAAGAACAATAGAACCATATATTTTCCTTTTGATTTACCTTACATTTTCCATTTGTCAATCACCTTGTCATTATTTCATACCCTACAATTTACCTTATCTTATCACTTGGGGGAACCCTATTACCATTATATCAAATTTACCTCCTATAATATTCTTTATGTTGTACCCCATACTATTTTATCATACCTTTCCTATCAACCAAAATTATTTTTACCCTCCCTAACAAAACCTTTGACCTTGGTTTCATTCCATTAGTTCTTTGGTCACCTTCAGTGAGGGGACTCAAATCACGTTTTAGAAATTGATTCAATATTATACTTAGACGAATTATTTTGGACCAATATGATCTTGGTTTGGTTGTTATATCCTTCATTTTGGGTTTCCTTTCATTTTAAGTATTCTTGATTATAACCACCTTTGTGCAAATTAGTGTTCCCCTCTATGTTAAGAATTATAACTTCCTTTAGAAAAATTAGTCTCATTATCTTATGCCATTATTTCCTAATTATAATTGTCTATGGTAAAAATAGGAGCAACACCTTTGTCATGCCTTGAATTCCCACCTTGCCATTATTATGTCATATTTTTCCATTTGCCTAATTTGAGAACTTGTTGCTACTTATTTAGATTTATCCACTATAAGGCGTAACTACAGTGACTTGAAGTCCTAATGGGACTATATAGGTAGTGCTCAATTCATGTTGAGGTCAGATTAATCACCCTTTTCCATGCTCTCACCATTTTGAGAGAAATTTGAATTTTGAATGCTCTTGTTGTTTTATGAGTTGGACCATTTAGTATCTCATAATTCTCAATTGATTTGAGATGGTTTGAAAATTACAAAAACATTTGAATATAAAATCCTAAAAATCACCTAATTGACCCCTTCTTTGCCTTAAGGATTCTCATACTCCTAGCTAATTTGCAAGACACCACTTTTCCTTTAATTTACCCATCTTTATTGGCCCCTAAGCCTTATGCTCTCATCATTTTTTGAGTTTTCATATTGTGCATTATGTATTCAACTTTGACACATTAATGACCATTAGGATTCCTTTCATGCCCTCATTATTTTGTGATACCATTGCCATATTCTTACATCATCAATCAAGTTTTATTGATTATAATTTTTTATTCTATCACATATCTTGGGAGAACTATAGGATAGAAGGTTATAGTGGACCTTGCATCTATGGAAATATGTAGGTAACACCCACTTTCCTAGTGCATCTAGAGTCATCTTGGGTACCCCTTCCTTTTCTTCTATTCACCCATTTTATTTGTGTCATTATCTCCTATAGCCTAGAGGAATTGTTTATTATTTCATTTGTGCCTCATTGTTTGCACTAACAATGTGATTAACCATAGATCTATTTTTTTCCTTTTTTATTTTATTTTACACCTTTTATTTGTTATTGTTTTATCTTTTTGTTTGTTTTCCAACTTGTTTATTTTCTTTCATTATTATGCCTTATTTTATTATATCTATGTTCATTGGATGATTCATTATACACTATATTAAGTTCATCCATATTCATGCGTCAAAATTATCATCATGGTTTTTATCATTGATGCATTGATTTTGATTATTTATTGGATTGTGTATTAGTCCTTATGCATATTATAGCCAAGTTATCATGGTGCTTTAATTAATGCATCCTACCATTATGCGCTACAACAAAAATTATCTTGGGAAATATTACAAGCAATGAGGTTATGATACTTCTCCTTAGAACCTAAAAATTTATCACTCTATCCCAATCATTACCCAAATATAGAGTAATTAACTCATGAAAAAAATTTAATCCTTGTTAGTTGTGATATAGGTTGACCAAATTCATTCTTCTCCTTTGTATTAGCTTAATATTACTCCATCAGTGTAAATTTAGTAAGTAATCCCCCATTTTCCAATTTTCCATATTATTCCACCTATAGTACCAATTATTATAACCACCTTTAGGCACATCATTGTGTTTCAATCCAAACTATCATACCTAAATTATAACCACCTTTGGCCTAATAATTATGTTTCAACCAATATGGATGTTAAATATTATAACCACCTTTGGGAAAATCATTCTCATTATTATGCCCAACAACGACACATTTTCATTGTGTTAATGGTTATTACCACCTTTAGGAAAATAATTATCTCTATCTACCCAATTGGGGCATGTTTTCATTATGCCAATGATTATAACCACCTTTGGGAAAATCATTATTTTCATTTTGTGATCCAAAGGCAATTCTATAAGATTTCCTAAATTAGCCTAAAACCTATTTGGCATGAAAGTGTTTGTCACACACTTTTAAACACAATTAAAACATAAAATTTTTGAGCTTGTATGTGTAAGATATTTAACATTAAATTTCATGTTTGATAAGTGAAGAATGGGTGTCATAGTTTGAGGTGGCATGATGCTAACACATCAAGTGGACCAATAATGTGGCAATAGGTGGAAGGATGATGATAGTTAGTACGTGCAAAAAAATTGGGTGTGTTTGTGTACCTCCAATCTTTGACAATCGATAAAAAGGCTAGATACAAAGACCATATCTAGTGGAGTCTACTTTTGTCTTAGAGGGAGACCCTACCACTAATAGAGTTAGTATATCATCCAATTTAATAATGACATGTGTTTAATTGGGAGTGGTCTACATGATGGGTCCTCAGGCCACCACTTGATTATTTTTAATTTTATTTTCATGGTTGAATTTGGGTATATTACATTTGTAATAATTAATAGTCAAATATTGGATATATTTCTATGTATTTATTCACCATTTGAATGGGGAATTGTTGAGCATGAGTTCCAACTCACTTGCTAGCTCGCCAAGTCTAAATACATGAAATGTTCAAGAACATTTAAATTTAGTTGAGTTCATGCATTATTACAAACAACTTCAATATTGGTCTAAACAAGCCAAACATAGCATACAGTCCATGTTTACCAATGGATATCCAGATAATGGTTTTAGCAATAACATGCCACCATGCCATGACCCACATAAGTGACTTGAAGACCAAGTAACCATGAAGGTGGGAGTCCATTTGAAAACTTACATTAAAGTGCCCATGGAAAATATGGGATAAATTCCTTATCAAAATTTTAAAATAGCCTTTCAAGGCTATATGAAGATAAATGGTGTAAACAACCTGAGGCATGTGGGATAATTTAAACCAAGACAAGCTTTATTAAGCTTTATTGTTATCTTAGAGATTTGAACCTTGCCCAATTGGGTAAAAGGATTAAGGCTCACCAATTCGGTCATGGGTGGTAAGATGTATATAAACCCATGAAGTTGTGTTTTTTAAAAGTATAAATAGATGGTTCAATAGCTTTCTAGAGGCCAATTTGTAGTCTTTCTAGTTTTTGAAAGACTTAGAGTCATTTTGAGCTCTCAGTGTAAACCTAGGAAATGTCCTAGACATTGAGATGAATTAAATGATATGTTTAATTAAATATGTAAAATTTGGTAAATCTATTTTTTAACTCCATTTTGGAGATTTTTTAGCAAAACCCCATAAGAATGCAAGACTACTTTCACGACAAGAAGGTGGAAGGTCCATTTGTGAGTTTTGAGGCTTTCTAAAGGTCTATTGTTGAGTTATATGAAATCTTAGAGGATCCATTAGACAATTTTGAGTGATGGACATGTACTCACTTTTTATGGAAATGGATTGGTTCATGTTTTATGTAAACCTAGAGATGTAGCCCAAGCAGTGGGTGAACTTTGTTATTAATTTGGTTGTCATAAGTAATTTCTATTGTGAATTTTTTTCCACATTTTAATTGATATAATTAACTATTGAATACATATTGAATTAATTATGAAAATTTAATGGGGAATTAGAATCTTTGGGTTTAGAATTGGTTGATTGGATTAATGAATGAAATTACAAATTTAATTAATTTAGTATCAAAATCCTCTTTTGATCAACCTTAAACACATTTTTGAAGGTAAAAAATTATTGAAATTCATTTGAGTATTTTGGGAAAATAAGTGTTTGACAAAAATATCCATAGATAAACTTTGTGTGTATGATGACAATGTAGAGTTAATGAATCAAGTTTTGTATCAGAGTAGTTAGTATGCTGGGTTAGCTTCTAATTATGTGGATTTGACATTAATTGTTTTCATTTTTGGTTTTTTACAGTATTGCAAACTTTTTGGCCTTGTTGATATTCCATTTGTAGTGTGTAGTATGTGGGATTAGGTTATTTATAGGAATAAGAATCCATGGGCAAAGCCTTGAAAATAAAGAGGCTTGATGAGTTTGAAGTAATTATTTGATAGATAGGAAGAGAATGATTTCTTGAGAGCTCTATTGTACTCCTTGGATGAGGAGATTGCTCATTTGAAATCTGAGCTAGAAGCTAAGGATGAACTCTTACTATTTATGTAGAGTGGAGAAAAACACAGTTTTCAGTAATTACCTTCCACTACAAATGCAAAAACTATGACTAATGAGTGCACTATAAGTTATTCATTTGGTAATTTCTTTCATTTAATTTTAGATGTTTGTTTTTTTATTTTTGAAAAAACACTAAGGGCATTGGATCTAAACTATTATTAAAAATGGGATTTGATGGAATGGTCCTTGGAAAGAATGGCCAAGGTATTACTAACATAATATAGGTAGAGCATAGATCTCATCATGTAAGATTGGGTTATGCTAGTTATAAAATGGATGTTAGAGAGAGTTCTTCCATTTATAAAAGGGGACAAGCTTCTGATAGCCAAGATTTGAGGCCACTAGCAGTGCAAAATTCCTCTCTATGAAGGAATGGTGAACTGTGTAAGAAATCAGGTAAAAGAGGTATTGAGATTATACCTCCTTGTTATTACACTAGAAGTAACACCAATAGGAATTTGAATCCTAAAACTTCTAATGCACTCTTTCCATTTAAACAATTTGTCTTTAATATTTAGAAGATGTTTCATGATTTTGCTTGCATGTTTTATGAAGTAAGAAATCATTCTACCACATATTATTGGAAAAGGCAATCAATGTTGAAGAAGTTTGTAAGTGATAAAGACCAATATCATCCTATTAAAATGAGATTGTAAGAAATCGTTCTACTGCATATTATAATAAATCATTTTGCCACATATTTTTTTAAATGGGTGACCTCACCTAAAGATAGGGATGTCTACATGCATTGTCACATGAGTGGACACTTGGATAAGAAGTGTTGGAAACTTTAACCATCCCACCAACCTGGTAATTTTAAGAAGAAGATGGTATATAAACCTATTGATAAGGTAATTAATAAAGTTAATACTAAATCAATCCATGCAAATGTTAGTAAATCCACTAAAGAAATAAAACACCCTAAACAAGAAAGTATAATTAAGAGGGTTAGTAAATATTTTCTAAATTTCATGAATTCATGATTAGTGGATTAATGTTTCAAAGAATTGTTTGGATTCTTATTGTAAGTTGACAAAGGAAATTTACCTCACTTTGATATATGTGTTTTGGAGCTACTAAAGTGGGAACACTTTGAGATAATTTCATCATGGGAAGTTTCTAATTATCACACTCATGTTTTTAAAAGATTTATTCTTGGAATCTCTAGTTTTAGATTTATGAGTTTCATGTTAATAAATTTAACTCATTGATTAGATTGGGGAATTGATAGTAGTATATAGGTTGGATTCAATTTTCCTATAATACCTTGTACAAAATAACTTCTATTTTAGGATGCATCTATTTTTGGCATGTGTGTGTTTGGATGCATTTATAAGACCATATTGGGCATGTTTACAATTTTAGATACTATACACTATTTGTTGTTTCCATAGTGCTTTAGCATTATAAGACCCATGTCTAGGTAGTGTATTATGACATGGTCACAAATAGTATTTTATTTTGTTAACAAACTTGTCTTTTAGTTGTATTTGTGATTATTTTAGTGTTTTCTAGTTCACCACTTACAAGATGTTATAGTGGGTAGATAGTTTGATATGTTGTGATCTTATTGGCAGTTGCAAGATTTAGTGTAACTCATGCCTTGTTTAGGCCTTTTATAGTTTTGAGTTATGAATCATGTTTTTCCATTTTTATCTATATGTTATTATTTGGGTTTTATACTTGATGTGTTGTAGAAGACCATTTAGCAGTTGCAGTAGATATTATACTTTTGGGGACTAAAAGCCTTCTTAGTGAGGAGGTGTGATCTAAAGGTCATTTTTTAAAAGTTCTTAAATCAGCCTAAAACCTATTTGGGGTGAAAGTGTTCATTGCATGCATATCAATGAAACTAAAATGGATCAATTTTGAGCTCGTATATGTGAGATATTATGCATTGAATTTCATGTTTGACAGGCATAAAATGGGTATTGTAGGTTGATGTGGCATGATGCTAACATGTCAGGTGGAAAAATTATGTGGAAAAACATGGTAGTATGATGGAAATCAATTTTTGTAAAAAACAATTGGGTGTGTTTGTGTGCCTCTAATCTTTGATGGTCAATAAAAAGGTCAGCTATGGAGACCGTAGCTAGTGGATTCCACTTTTGTCTCAAAGGGGGACCCTAACACTAATGGAGTTAGTAGGGCATCTAATTTAATAAAGACATGTGTTGAATTGGAAGTGGTACACATGATGGGTCCTCAGGCCACCACATAGCTTGTCACCACTTACTTATTTTACAATTTATTTCCATGGTCAAATTTGGGTATATCACCTTTGTAATCATTCATAGTTAAATATTGGCTATATTTATATGCATTTATTCATAATGTGAATGGGGCATTGTTGAGCCCAAGTTCCAATTCAATTGCCAGTATGGATTCTAAATCACCAAGTTTGAATACATGCAATGCTTGAGAATATTTGAATTTAGCTGAGTTTGTGCATTATTCCAATCAAATGCCAACCAACTTCCAATATTGGTCTGGGCAAGCCAAACATAACATATAGTCCATGTGTGCCAATGGATATATAAATAATGGTTTAATTAATAGCATGCCATGATGCCATGACCCACACAAGAAACTTAAAGACCAAGTAACCATGAAGGTGGGAATCTATTTAAAAAACTACATTGAAGTACCCATGATAAATGTGGGATAAATGCCTTATCATCATTTTAAAATAGCCTTTCAAGGCTATATTAAGACTGGTGGTGTAAACAACCTGAGGCATGTGGGATAATTTGAACCAAGACAAGCTTTATTTATATCTTGGATATTCAAACCTTACCCACTTGGGTAAAATGATTAAGGCCTCACTGATTCGGTCATGGGTGGTAATGTGTATATAGAACCATGAATTTTTATTTGTTAAAGGCAAAAGCAAACAATGTAATAGCTTTATAAAGACTAGGTTTTAGTCTTTCTAGTTTTTGAGAGAGTTAGAGTCATTTTGAGCTCTTGGCATAAACTAGGGAAATGTCCTACAAATTGAAACAAATTCAATCATATATTGAATGACCTATTTTGAGTATTTTAAATCTAGTTTGTAAGTCCATTTTAGATACTTCTTGGTGAAAACCCATAGGAATGTGAAATTATTTTCATGACAGGAGGGTGGAAGGTTTGTTTGTGAGTTTTTAATCTTTCTAAAGGTCTATTACTGAGTTATATGAAATCTTAGAGGATCCATTAGACAATTGTGAGGGTTAGACATGTATCCACTTTTCATGTAAATATATTGGTTCATGTTTTAAGTGAACTCAGACACATAACATGAGCAGTGGATGAACTCTATTATTAGTTTGGTTGTTGTGAGCATTTTTTTGTTGTACATTCTTTTTCTATATTTTTATTAATGTAGTTAATTATTGAATGCATATTGAATTAATTGTGATAATTTAATAGGTAATTCGAATCTTTGGGTTTAGAATTGGTTGATTTGACTAATGAATGAACTTGTAAATTTAATTTATTTAGTATCAAAATCCACTTTTAATCAACCTTAAACACATTTTTAAATGTCAAACATTATTTTAATTCAATTGAGTATTTTTAGAAAATGAGTGTTTGACAAAGTCATCCATAGATAAACTTTCTATGCATGGTAATAGCGTAGAGTTTACAGATCATTTTGCTAATGATTGTAACTACCTTTGTGAAAATCATTCTCATGTTACCTTTTATTTTGGATAATGATTATAACCACCTATAGGAAAATCATTATCTTCATACCTTCTTATGATGATGATTATAACCATATTTGGGAAAATCATTTTTTTTTATCTACCCAACTGGGGCATCTCACAATGCCACTAATTATAACCAACTTTGGGTAAATCATTATTTTACACCATTTAAATTTTAGTCCCATCATTTTCCTTCTTTGAAGGGAACGATCACCAGCCTTCTTTGATAATCACTCCCTTGATGGGAATATAGAGCTTATCCATCACTTATTGCATAATTAGGCATACAAGACCTTTTCATTATTTGAGGATACATTATTGTCCCTATATCTTACAATTCCTTCCCAAATAGGGGAAAACTATAGACACCCAAAATTGGCCACAACTAGATTTTGAACAAAATTTAGACTAATTCCTACCAAACATTTCAAATTAAGCCTAAGAATTACTAAAAATCCTAATTTTAGCTGCACATCATTCATTAATAATTAGAATCATGTTGAGGCATCCTTATTTGGGATACTATCCTATATGCAATAATAACCCCTCATGAATTTATCCTCAGCCACCTTGTGACCTAACAACTAGAAATTTGGCCTATGAACCCATTAAATAGGGAACTTGATCAAATATTAAAAGAGCTAAAATTTTAATCAAAATAAATTAATTAATTAAACAAGATTAAATTCTTAGTTTATTATCCATTTTAAATTAATGAATATCTAAAAATGGAAATTTCAAAAGTCAAAATATCAAGCCTTTTCATCATTGCCTTTAGGAGTTGTCAAGATTTTCCAAACTATCTCAAAATATCTAATTTGAGATTAATTCCTAGTAATTGAAAATAATAATCACATGTCAAATTTTAACTCAACTTGAGTTAGCCTCAACTCACCTAGGGTTAGTTTGAACTCATTCCATGTTTAAACTCAACCTTAACTCACCTTGGGTAAGAGTTAATTATTGAGGATATAAATACAAGTCCATGCCTATTGATTTTTAATATATATTTATATAATGTTATAATACTCAAATATATTCAAATAAACCTTTTAAGCAATGTTACCATTCCAAATTCATAAGCCAAGCAGCCAAGCCAAGGTGCCAACAAGAGAAGGAGCAAAGCAAGCTTCATTGTCAAATACTTCTTGATGTAAAAACTGAGCAAGCCACTTCAACAATCCATTTAGAGCTCCAAATAAGGTAAAATAATGTTTTATTTTTTATTCTAGTTGTTTTTTCATATACATTTTTGTTACATATGCTCTCCTTAGTGTCTAGGCTTGAGGCGTTAGGATTTGAGTGTGTTATTTAAATTTTTTTATTGGACTAACACAAGAATAACCTCCCTTATATGTAATCCTTGTTCACATATACTAATCATATTAATTTTTTCTTTACAATATATCATAATTATTTTTAATTGTATCCTCTATAAAAACACTAGTTACCAAAAATTTCATAATTGAAATTTAATTCTTTGTAATATCATTGTGAAATTTGATTGGATCATTTTTATTATTTTCAATGGTCTGATTAGGTGTTTCTTTTTTTAGAAACCTAAATTTTACATAATACTCTTATTTCCAAGTCTTATCCATAAATTACCATATTTAAAAAACTTGTAAAATTTAGCCCATTTCTAGGATAATCCCAACCCCACATAGGTCTACACTTGGTACATTGAGATTTAAAATCACATAAACACTTATAAAAATGGTATGTGTTAAAAAATTTGGATTGTTTCTTAATTTTTATTTATCCCTACCACAAAATCATATCCTAGATTATCTCCAAGATATGCCCATTTACTATATAGGTATATTTGAAACAAAAATACACAAAGTTTGTGTTTATCCCTTTTATATTTTTTGGCCCATTTACACTTTTATGTAGATCATGCACCTTTAACTTTGATTTTATATAATTTTAAAGTGGGATAGTTTGAATATGTTATCCTAGATCAATATCTATATATAATGTCTTCTCAAACCATTTAGGATGATGATAATGTGAGATCAATGAATAACACATAGAAGAAATAAAATATAAATTTAAAACTCAAGCCTAAAAAAAAACATCAAATAATTCATACTTATGACATTATAATAATATCTTGGCCTCTCATCATTTAAATTTTTATAAAGGAGGGTAATAGACTAAATTAGTTATATTATAACTTGTATGGAATATGAGGCTCAAAAATCTCCCTCAATATAGTTATTCGCACACTCACAAAACTATGTGGAGGTCTAATTTAGTGCTTGTGTGTTATTTTTTTTGTAACATTGTCTTAGCGATTGGATGATAACATTATAATTTTTTTTGAGTGTCAATCAAGGTCAAGGAAGAGTTTATTCTTTTTTTTATATATTTTTGTTTTATATTAGTGAGTTAAATACATATAAAAAATAATAAGGTGATAACACATAAGTGATATAAAATTCAGTCTAAAAAACCCTAGTAGAATAAGCATGGTCACATTGAGATAAAAACAACTGAAAAAATGATTTTCATAACTGACTTTGTACATGACACACTAAAAAAATGCATGTATATCTCTAATAATATTTAATATTTTTATATTTGAATATAAAGCTAAATAGTCATTGTAGTTAGTCTAATTTCTCAAATATAGAGAATAATGAACAAGTTTGAGCATTCTTTATCCATTTATCATTTGCATTGCTTAGCTTGGTTTCATTATGTATATTATATAAATACGAATCTATAATTTCATTTAATAATTATTAGATATATGAAATTACAACTAGTTTATTCCATAATTTTTATAAAAATAAAATTATAATAAATATTTTATTGAGTGTCTCTTTCTTTGGAAAGTATTTATTAGGTATTTATTTCTTAGGCAAGGTTTTTTTATTTTTTAGTAGATGGTGCTTTATGTGAAACATGTTTTTGAACTTTATGATGTGTATTGGTGTTACTAAGATGCCCATGATGTTTAATGTCACCTTTATCAATAGAATCATGATATTTTTATTTTAAAGCATAACATCTATTAGTTATATGTCCAAGAGTTATATAATATGATCAATAATATCTAGATCAATATGTGCATGACACATGAGATGTGTCATGATATTTTATAGGAAGGAGTGTACTTAAATTCATATCAAGATCCATTCTCAATAATTCACTTAGACTATCTTATAACTTAGGAAGTTGTGATCCACTAATGAAAGACATATGGATTATGGTAGGTGTTACATTTTTTAATAGACAATGGTGAATATGTGTTTTTTTAGGAACTTATATTTTAAGTGATGTATAAATAGGAGTGAATTTATTATGATTAATCATTTGAGAATATTCAAGATCCTTTTCTAATGTCTTATCCTCATAGTAAATTAATTTGAAAAAATCAAAAGTATGATAAATAAATTTATCTTTAAGTGGTTATATAAGACCACTATGAAAAATAATAATATTTCTCTAAGTATATTGGTTGATATATAAATTGGTATACACTATAATTAAATAAAAAATATATAATCATGGACATTTTTAGCTTTGACATATGAAGAGAGGGAATATGATAAAATTTAGCATGTGGTCCCTTATTATTAATGTATCATGACAAAAATACCTTTTCCAACTCAAGGTCTGTATGTAGAGAGCCACTATGAGTTCTTTTAGAAACCAATTCAAAGAATGACCTATTAAGCTGATAAGAAATGTGTTAATAATTGTTATATCATTGGCATTATATTTCCCAAAATAAGAAAATAATTAATTAATATGTAAATAATTATCACCATGTCTATAAAATAATGAAAAAAATATGCATTTTAAAATCATGCGGTAAAGGTAAATCAATGTTATTACACACTATGGGTTATCTATTTACCACATTAGAGTCATCCCATGAATTAAATACAATATATCATATATATAAACTTACAATTTTATTTTTAATTCACGTATTTCATGTAACATAGCCAAAAACATTAGGAAGGAAGAATATCACTCGCAATGGGTCCATTCAAAGGTTAAAACTTATCATTGGTATTACACATGGGAACACTATTGGAGACATGTTTGGAAAAAAATTAATGATCAAAAAACATATAATATTAAGGAATACAAGTACAAAACCTAAGGGGATATATATGAGATCATGATTATTATATACATTATGAACAATATTCATATTTTGAGTTGCAAAAGTATTATTTTCCATAAAATGTAATTTAAAATTTTACATAATATAATGATTAACCTTTTCTATATCACTAGAAATATAATTTACATACTTTAAATACAATATTATTTTCTTCATCAAAATCATAATATCCATGTCATTAATTTAAACTGTGATGCTAGCTAAACAAGGGACAAGATATGAGAAAAAAGGAAAACAAACCCTAATGATGGAATAGGGGTAATGAAACTTATCAAAACTAAAAAATAATGAAACATAAAAATACCTAATGAGTATAAATTTAAGATACCATAGGTTTTATGTATGATTATTATGTTCACATAAATGTTTTAACAAATTATAACATTAGGATAAATTCCTTACACAAAAATTTAGAATGGATGCATAAAGGAAATCACTTGATATATAGTCCAAAATGAAATTAATAACTACCTTATAGCCATTAATAATTAAAATGGGGATGATACAATAATTAATAAAGATAAAATAATGAAATAAGAAAAAAATACTAAAATTAAACACACTTGGGTAGAACCTTAGGATTTTTATACCAGAGGAGGACTCTAGAAGTGACTGCCTTTCTACTCAAAAAAAAACAATGTCATCAAGAATATGGATAGTTTTGGCACTTCATATGTAACTACTAAATATTATTAGGATAAATTTAAAAATATTTGGAATAAGTACTTTTGAAACTATTGATTATGTTCTCAGGAATTGAACATATCAATCAATTAGTTTAAATACATGTAATGTTTTAGACATGTGTGTAGAGAGATGTTTTACAATGTTATGTAGTTGTATTCCATAATTTATGGGAATAATGTTATATTTTATCTTCTATTTTTCTTCCTTACCTAATTCACCACAAAAAAAAATCAATGAGAAATGGAGAAAAATAAAAGAGTTGGATGCCTTGGGAAACATTCAAGGTGTTGTAAATACATATTGCACATGCTTGGGATCATACCTAATGTAGTTTCAATGTAGTCTAAATGAAAATTTGAGAGTAATAGATTTTACTTCTCTCCCTAAGCATACTGAACCAACATGTAATTTTCCTAATACTTATTTTGGTACATGATGCATCTAATCCTTGATTAATGTTATTAAAATTAGAAATAAATATTTGTAGAGTGTGCTTAGACTTGAAATGATTGATAATTCCTCTTGATACTTGTTATTTCAATTCCTCCAAGATAAATTGTATATATAGTATTTATGATATTCAATTAGAGGCATATTTATTCATAAGACAATATAAGAAAATAGAAAAGAGTCTAAAAATATAGAAAAAAGGCTAAAAATATATGCACGCAAGTAAAACGAATGAAATGGAGCCAAGGGCCCATAAAAATTAATGGGATGGATTTAGTAGCTCATAGATTTAATATAAGACATATTTGGTGAACTACCAAATTTTTCCTAGGAAATAAAATAATAGATAATAGGAGGAAGTAGAGAAAGCAAAGAATAGGGGATCTAAAATATCATAAAACACACACAAAATTGAACATATAAGAAAGAAGAGAAACAAGGCCAAACAAATAAGAAGATAGAGATTAAAAAACATATAAAATCACCAAGAACTTATATTTAAACCAAAATTATCAACCATATGTATAAAATTACGTTAAAAACATTGTAATAATAAGCCTTATGCAAAAATTAGGTGTCTAAAAAATTCCCCTACTTTAATGTGTGTATGTGCTGTGATTGCATGCATGTATCAAAGTAAAATAAAAGTATTCAGCTAAAGCATGTACCTTCAATTACCTAGAAGAGGAAGGATGAAATGTTTGAATGATTACACCCATACTTGGATGTCCATTTTCCAACAAGTAGCCAATGTCATAAAATCAAAGAAAATATAATAATTTTTAACAATAATAATTGAAAAATGAGCATATAAATGAATATACCTTTTAGTATTCAAACCATTTTTATATAACTAGTAAATAACACTTACTAATGCTCATTCCAATTACAAATTTCATAGCAAGTTCTAATAAGCTACAAAAATTATATTTTGTATCTAGATTAGAGAAATATATATATATATATATATATATATATATATATATATATAGATATATATTATACCCATTTTTGGCACTTTCACTTTGATTAATTTCACTCATTTTACTCAATCTCAAAAAATATTTGGTTCAATTTCATTCATTCTTTCTCAATCCTTAAAAATATGAAAAATGTGGTAGATACGTACCCTTATTTTGAGATGAGAATTTAGAGAACCTATTCCTATAAATCACTCATCTCATAAGAGACAAAGTTATATGAAACTTGTGTCATCACATAATATATCCAAAATGGTTATAATATATAAATATTACTAATACATTTTTTATAATTGTAAAATATCATCATGTATGATCAATAGTAAATACATCTCAAGGGGGTGACAATGTAGTAAACATCATACCCCACTAAAAATGGTAAGATAATATAATGTTGTGTCAATTATAAATAATAAATAATAGATAAAAATGTGCTATGATCAATAATTATGAACATTATATTATGATAATAAGGTAGTAAGGGGAACAAATATTCCCCAGTGTAGTAATGTGATGAAAACAAGAGTATTCCCCCAATGATAAACTTTGTATGCATAAGATATATATGATAAACTTGAGAAGAAATTCAATAATAAAATTAAATGAATGGTAGGTATTTTATACATGGAACAATCTTTAAATCTTGAATAGGTATAATTCCCCTAATGGTGATGAGTTATCTATGTTGTATGGTGAATATAATGAAATCCCCATCAAAGTAAGATTAAAAAATAATTAAAGAAATGTTTGTATCATGCCCCTAGAAATTATTTTTGTGTATTTTTTTAGTGTCCACTACATTAATTATCATTATTTATGTGGTTATACACATTTTTACTTACTACATCCTTGATGTTGATAGGCCAATAGATAGGTCCACTTATGAGGTGGGTACTTATGCATACTTATTTATCCCATGGCATAGTTTAGGGTACACTACTTTATAGAATATGCTAGATCTCATAATGTGGAGGCTTAGTTGATATATATTAGTGGGAACCCATTTTTGGTAGTAGAACTGATGGCCCCACCTATAGAGGGTACTTCATAGTCCTTATTGGTTGAAATGATATGGGAAATGGTATTTATATAGAAAATCACATGGACCTCACATAATATTAAGAAATATTAGGCACAGAGTTATGTCATAGGGATAGTTTCAACAATAGATAAAGGCCTATGACTTTAAACATGATATATATTACTGTGATGGGTAAACATAATACTATATATAGGGATGATGACCACTCTCTAGAGCCTTGTATAAAGAGTTTCGATGTAAAATACATTTTTATACCATATAACTAGATTTTTATATTATATATTAGATAATTTATTGTTGTAACAAACACACATGATTATATTTTTGAATTTGTGTTTCTTACATGTTGATGTATGTCTTTGAAATCCATGTTTTAAATTTCAATTTTATAACATAATGCTAGATATAGGGATGATAGTGATGATGACCACTCTATAGAGCCTTGCATAAAGAGTCTCGATATAAAATACATATTTATATCATATGACCAAATTTTTATATTATGTATGAGATAATTTATTGTTGTAACAGACACATATGATTATCTTTTTGAATTTGTGTTTCTTACGTGTTGATCTATGTCTTAGAAATCCATGTTTTAAATTTTAATTTTTTGAGTGTTTGGAGTAAAGACATGTATAATTTAAATGAATGTATGAATATATATGAATTAATGTGAAATGTAATGTGTCATCTAATGAAAAATTAAAAATAGCATGTGACATAACATATGATAAATATCTACCTATTTTACAACAAATGATGTATGTGTTGAATCTCATAATAAGTAGGAAATGACACTACCCAATGATATGCATACCATTATATTCATCAAATTATATAATACATGTAGGCATGGGTTTATAATTTGTAATAAATAGAGGAGGTGAACCATTTTATACTAAATCTACCTCTTGAGTATTGTGAAATATTTTTTTAAAATCAAACTTTATAGAATATGTGATATTGAGTGATGATGACTTGGATCCTTGAGGTTTATAATAATATAATCTATAATCTTAAATATTAAAACTAGATATTTATAGCATCTCATTCTTAAATGCTTTAAAATATCAATCAAAGATCTACCCTTTAGTTTTAAACCTTCCTATTATTTAAAGGTTTGTATTTTCCATCTCATTGTGCCTAAAATCTTATATTTTAGTCCTATCCATATCATTCTAATGGCCCATGTCTATTTTAATACACATAAAACTTAAAACTTGTTAAACATCCTTGACTCTAATTTTTAGATCCATGCCTATATTCTAGCCTTCTCGATGCTATTGACCATGAGGGACACTACCACCAATAGTAGTATCCAAATACTTATCTAGTGTCCAGTTGCCAAAATCCTCCCAAATTGCAAATATTTTGAAACCTATGGGTTGGCCTATTAGTCTTATTGAACCCTATCACAAGATGTTTTCAAAAGGTGTGGTATAAATGTAAGTCTAAAACTTCTTATTCTTCATTTAGAAAATACAAAGAAAACACTTAATAAAGTTAAATAAATCAATTCCAAAACTATTTTATTCTAACCTATTCATCCCTATTTTCATATGAAGAATAGGATAAATCATATTACAAGTATGACTCATTTAAATGAAAAACTATGAGTGATATATTTCAAGTTATAATCTAGATCACTGCATGCATCAACATATAGTATATCACACTCTTGTACACACATGTTGCCAAACATGGGGTGGAATTACAAAATGTTGAGGCCCTCCTTGGAGTATTTTATATGTAGGAAACACCTAGTGACATGGGTGGGGGGGGCATGGTCTTTGGGGTCAACTTGACACCATGAACCCACTAAATCATTTTTAGCAAATTCATTTCAAGGGTGAAGAGCTAGGCTTTTATCAATTAACAAAATATGACAACCTATGTCATAGATCTTAATAATTCAATAAAAAGGTGACAAAAAAATAGAACATAAAATTCAGTTGCATCCATATGATTATTTTGTGTTGGATACCTACATCACATTCAAGAATTGATGTTAGTCTCTAGATCTGATGGTATTTTTCATGACCATAAAATTACAATTTATTGAATTTGATGACTGATCTATGATACTAATCTTTTATACAATACTCTTATTTCCAGTCCAAATATCTTTCACATAGTAAAACCCAACTAAGTATAATTTATCTGTATTATTTTAATCAATTTAACATATTTCCAAGCTAGTAATTTTAATATTTAACATATCTCAGTATTATAATTTAGAATATTCATTTATCTAAGTTGTAATTGTTCAACTTGAAATAGTTTATCACCCTTGTGTTTTAACTATTGATATAAATTCTTAACTCTATACTCTGATATTTCTAAATTTTAGGGTTAAACATTTGGTGAATCTAGCCTTTGGTTTCCAAATCCTAGATTGGTCTACGGTTTTCTTATTTTTGATTTTTGTAAGTTATTGTTTCAAACTCTAATAATTTCACATTCAATTAATGAAAAATTTTAATCACATTTTTTTTTCAAATGTGTATTCATATAAATAGTCAAAATTGGTAGATTAAGTGTGGCACCCAAACCATATTTCCCTCTTACATACTCTCATGACCCTTATAGACACCTTTTTGCTTATTCCCAATCATCCCAAGCTTTGAAAATAGTTATTCCACCTCAACCAAGTATCATTTCCCAAGTCAATCATATCCCCCTAGGTCCTACACCTGTAGGATATGAACACCCAACTTGTACTATAGTGCCAAACCTTAGGGTGTCCTATTTGTTACTCATATCTAATTACATTTTGAGCTCCAACAGTTATTTCCTTCCTATTTCTATCCTTCATCTTTTTTGCTTAGCACAAATACATTCAACCCATGACCAATAGATCTCTATAAAATCCCAATCAAATTTCATTTGGAAAGAGAAGAGAAAACATTAAAAATTAAGAAAGAATAAAATAAAAACCACTAAGGAAAATTTATCTATTCTTTTCATACATTCATCCAATACAACTACAAACATATCTTAATATTTACACCAATCCCTAGCCAGCTTAAGCACACCTAGTTTAGCATTTTGCATTTGCATTACACTATTACACAAATCACATTAAGTGGGAGAACTACATATGTTTTGATCCCTCTTCAAAGTATTATTGTGTAGGTAGTGTGCCCACACAAGGAGTGTGGATACATATTTAGTGCATCTTACATAAACTACCCCCCCCCCAAACTTATTTCTCAAGTTTTATCAAATCATAATTAAGTCTAGGGTTTGAATACTAAATCACCTCTATAAGGAGTTTCTTATACTTTCAATAGTTGATATTTCATAGGTAGGATCACATATGGATAAAAAACAAAACCCAAAAAACTCAGATATCTTTGAGTAGTTTAGAAAATAATGGTAGAAGAGGACAACATAAGACTCTAGCGTATCATATTTCGATGGTCCTATCCTTCCATAAAACAAAATCTAGATCTTAATTTGTGACATTATCCCAATCATGCATATCTTATATCAAACACTTCAATAGTTATTTCAATTCATTTTAAGCTAAGTCTTATTTTCTCCATATTTATTATTATTTATAAAAAGGTTAAAAATACAAATAAATTATACAAATTAGTAGATAAATTATTGAAATATTATTTATTGATTTAGTTAACCCAGACCTTTAACTAAATTAGGATTAAGACACCAATATTCCCAAAATAGTTAAATCATTTGGTGAACCTAATTTAATTCATTTGTGCAAAAAAACCCTAGAAACCCTAGGGAAAATTCCTTCCTAGTTTTTCCAATATTTTTCAAATTTTTTATCTGCCTATTTAAATTATAAATTCACATTAATATTTAAAATTCCATAGTAATTTTAAAAAAAACATTTTCTTCCAAACCCTAGTTGTATATATTATGTCCCTTTAAATCAAGAGTTTTTTTTTAATTTTTTACCTAATAAAAATCACATTAATTTGTAAAAATTCCATAGTAATTTTAAAATAAAAAAATCAATAATTTTATTCCAAACCCTAGTTTCATATACTAGGTGCCTTTAAATCAAGAGTTTTTTCCAATACTTTTATGAATTTTTACCTACATATTTATATCATAAATTCACATTAATTTTTAAAATTTCATAGTAATTTAAAAAGTAAGTCATCACTTTAAAAAACCCTAGTTTCATATACTAGGTCCCACTAATTTTGAGGTATCACCTTACATGTTTGTGAGCTTCGAATCCTTTTTATGCATTTTCTAGTTTACTATTTTTAAGACTTTACATTTCATATATTCAATACTTCATATTCATAAAACTTATTATAAATTATTATAAAAAATTCAATGAAATTTCAATTTGTTTTCCTACTTTAACAATGGCCTAATATATTAGTTTTGATGAAACTGATAAAAGGTAAATTTAAAAACTCTTAACTAAACACCTTGACATGCAAGATGATATGTTTAATATACTACAAGAATATAAAAATAAAATAAAATAATGGTCAATCCTCTCAACCCATAGAGCAACTAGTTGAAAATGGCACTATGGGGGGAACCGTGTCTTAACAATGCCCTATAGTAAACCAACCTTCCTATGAGGCACCACTAGTTATGGCCAGTACATCTTTGTCTTCTAATATAGTGTCCCTTATGAAAGAGATAAAATATTTTCAATCCAAGGTGCTACATCTTGAGCATGATACTTATAGACCAACACAGGGCTTGGATTCTTTTTCTCTACTACATACACCATTAACATGCCATATTACTTCTACACCATTGCCACCAAGTTTTGTTCAACCCAAGCTCACTCTATATGATAAAAAGGGTGATCCAAAGACATATTTGAGATATTTTCATGTATCATGCTTGGACTATGTGCCAAATGATTGGCTACTAACCAAACTATTTCCACTAATTCTAAACAATTATGCTTTACAATTTTTTTAGTCTACCAAATCAATTAGTCAATACATTCAATCCTTTAGCCAACATGTTATTAGATCATTTTAGTATTAACATTAGTGATAAGTTTTCTTATGCCCAAATTTCACAACAAAAGAAAATATCAAATGAGCATCTCATAGATTATGTTCTTCAATATAAGACTATCTTGGCTAAGATGACTATTCCCATGGCTGATCAATAGTTACAGGATATCTTCAAATAGAGTCTTCTACTAACTCTACATGAGTCAATAATGTTTAAAATGTTCTCTTACTTCATTTATTTATGTCATACACTAACGGAAAGGGAAGTCAAGTTAATTTCAATGGGCAAACTCAAATACATAAGTATATCAAAAACAACAAATTAGAGTAATAACAAAGTACCATACAAAGTCAAGGTTAATGATAACAAAAGTTAAAATCAACCTATAGTCAATGTAGCTTTAAATCCCCCTAAATGAGTGGTTTTATCAGCACCTCCTTGGTAAACATTTACCAATCTACCAATTTCTCCAGCCAAAGGTTTATAGTAGCTTTTGGAATGTAATATCATATATGTCCTTTATATTTAGGAAGTTGATCCAACAAAGCCTCTTCCATGGGAATATTATTAGAATGAATTTTGTGAATTTCATAGGGCACTAGGCCACACAACAAATAGATGCATTAATTTTAAACATAATTTAGAATATTTGATAGATGGTAATCTTATTGATCTTGGCACTCCAATTGAGTCTCCACATGTAAAGAAAACATAATACTAGGCTCCAAATATTTTCTCAAATCCTTTTTCATAGCATTCAAAATAAGAGACAAGAGACATGTTAGGTGTTGAAAATGCATACCATGCACATTCATCACTAGCTACATACAGGGCACATTCAACTGAGTCACATCCTTTGAGTAACATGATTGGTGTGTACAATTCTAGAGTTCTAGATAGACCTTTGATCTCCTTCTTAAATCAAGAGATAGTTGAGGATAATTCATATTATAATGCACTCTTTATCAAAGCTTACATTCATATTCATCTTATTCATGGTGTTCTCGTAGATAATAAATCTAATGTGAACATGTGAACTATGACATTACTGTAGCATTTGGGATATTCAAAGCAGGATATTACCTTGATGGATATAATTATGAATGGATTCAATGGCCATATATAGAGTTTATTACATGATATTTTAATTCCTTTATAGGTTTGTCCAATACACATGGCCACACAATTTACTATAGTTATGAGTACATGAACCGTTGATATGTCATTTGGCTAACCATGGATTCACAAATTTTGAGTAGTACCTTCTATAGTTAATAGATGCATGAAATTCATTCATGCTAATCAGGTTGTTATAGTTGTTGGAGTTTTTTATGAGTTACCAATCCCCACTTTAGAGCCATCTACTACTTTGCAATCACCATTTTTAGTTTCTCCACCCATTATAGTTCTTCCTCTAGTACAAATTCAGACATAGTCAAGGCCTCCATCACCAACATAGAGAGTTCATAAAGTTTCATAGAGGCCTATTTTAGAGAAACCATAGTTCCAAAAGTTTAGATAGCTTATAGCTATAGTGTTCACACCCAAGGTAGTATAATTGAATTCCCATACCTCTACACATAGAGGAAATATTTAGAGAGCTTCTCTTACCACTATATGGGTCCCTAAGAACTCCATAATTGCATCCACTTCTTAGAGTTACAGAGGGACCCCACAGTCAATTTTCACTATAGATATTTTAGAGAATTTATAACATACATAGCTTTCAAATTCATAATCTAAACCCTTCCATCATGCTTCATGATCATGAATGATCCCCCTCCTTGATATAGGACACCATGATAGGGAGTCTCTCATGAGACTCATCAATTAGTATCACTTCTTTTCAATTATTGGTACATAGTTTATTTTTAATTACTTGTACATAGTTTATTTATGATTTCTTGTACATAGCTAAAAATTCCAAAAACAATACAAATTTTTAAAATACCAAAAATATTCAAATAACTTAAAATACCAAAAATATTTAAATTGTATGCATTATCCATGCTTTACATTTCTACTACCATGATAGACTTACATTTTTTATTATATACTATTATTTTCAATTTATCTACATCAACATTCTTCACTTGATCTTCTTTGAGTGTGTACAGTGACATCTAGATCCTTGATTGATTCACTCTACTCATTGAAGGGGAATCCTACCTCTACATTTAAGAAACACATCGATATACCTACCCATAAGGGGCATCTTCTACATGACTACACCATCTAGGTTATTGTCTTTCCTACAATATACACTCTAGTTATCATGATGATGTACATTACTTACTATCTTACGTAGATTACTCTATCAACACTCACTAGTTTATAATGCTTGTGTATTTCTTAGCATATACATATTATCTTACTACATGTCTTGCATAGTTTCACTTCTTTTTTTAATTAGTTAGATGCAATTGTATTTCCATTATTTACATGCTTTCCTTTCTTGATTTCCATAGCTAAATATGATTATATTTTTCAAATCTTGTTTTATGTCTTGTGTGTGCCTTAGGACATTTTCCAATGTCATTTACTTGTACTCTTATATGTGTATGTGGCCCTTGTTCCAACCTTGCTTATTTCATTTGTATGTATATGTGGCATTTGAACATGCCTTGTATGTTTACTTTCCAATTTGAGTGACATGTGCTTATGTCCCTCATTTTTTTGGCCCCTTGGCAACTTTTGTATGCTTCTTGCCTTGAATTCTTATTTTATTGTTTGCTTCTCAATTATTTTCAATGCCATGATCTAAATCATGTATTATCTTGCTTTCTTAGATGTCATGATGGACATCATACTCCATCCCTCCTTGTCAACTAATAACTAGTTACTAATAACTAACTAGACTTCCATTTCTAGTTCACTATATTTCACATATTATTACATTATTATATCTATCTAGGCATACCCCTATTTATCTAACAATCTCTCATACAAATCATGCTATATCTTGAGATATCTTGTCAATTACAGTTGATATATCATGTATTTTTGTAGCATAACACACTTGTAGGGCTCAGTATTCTAAGGATAGTCATTGTAGAGTCTTCATTCCCAACCTCAAAAGAAGGGGAAACAAATAAGGGTTTTTCTCTCAAATATCAAAGCTTCTAACTAGTCAAAAAATAGCTTTAAAAACACCTAGAACAACATCAAGAGTTCAAACCAAGTAGAATAGACCAGACAAATAGTGATAATCAGAAAATAGTCTTCAGAATCAGCACAAGATAAGAGCACCAAGTTTATACTACAATATTAGATATTAAGGTGTCCTATTTTGGCACTCCCATTCAAACAAAAAAAAACTAGATTTTCCATAAATAGATAGAAAGGTAAGATCAATTATAGTTTTGTCAATAATAGTTTAATTTAGAATCATTAGTTTTAGTGAAATTTTTCTTAGAGAATATAGATATAAGGGGCATCATGCATGGAAATATGGATCTCACTTCTAGTTTTAGATACGATAGTTGGTATAACTTCTAGATCATAATCTATGTTACAAACACTAATGATTGGGGGCAAAGTGTGCAACATGTTTGCTTTCTCTTCTTTACAATTTATGGCATTACCTAGGCATTCTTAGTATTTGGGTTCCTTATTCCATTTGTAGGTGTTTATCATAATTCTTGAGTGGATTCCACATAGGCTTATTGCCCAATTTTAGAGTGGCTTTCATACAAGCCTAATCTCTACCTTTTTAAAGTGGCCAAGTGTGGCCTAATTTCTAGTACACATCCAACTATCCAAGCCACATTGTCAAATTAAAAAAAAATTATGGGATTTAGGAGGCATCTCATATGACACACATTTCATACCAGTATCAATTAATAGCTTCACATTTCATACTCTTGATAAATCATCATTTAGCACATAACTAGCTAGCCTTTGTATTTTTGAGCCACTCACTCAGAGGGATTAGACATAGTTTAAACATCATTTAGTAGGTGATGATGGAGCCAAAGGGCCAACCTTTTCATTCTTGAGCCACTCTTGGGGAATTGAGCACTGAGCTCTGTTAGTGATATTACTCTTGGTAAATCATCATTTACCACATGCCTAGCATCACTAAACATCAAAATAGGTTTTTATTGGTTCACATACCTGATGAGGTCTATTCATTCTTTTATATTCCTTTCTCTTTTACCTAGATTTTTATATATTTCTACTTTACACATAATGTGTCTAGTAAGCACTGATATACTCTTGATTTTTTGTTATATATTTACACATCATGACGTATCTCTATGCATACCCAACATCACACAACTTCATGAGCTTCACCCTTATAGGTAAGTTTAGGTATGCTTTCTACTTTTCCTTTATTATAGTATTTTGCTTCATTGCATCATTAGAATAAATGAGGGGTAAATATAGTCATATAAAATGTCAAAATTGGTATATTGAGTGTGGTTTGTGACACCCAACCCATAGGTCTTTCTTTCATGCTCTCATGACCCTTATACACACCTTTTCTCTTATTCCTAATCATCTTGAGCTTTCTAAATGGTCATTCCACCTTATCTAGGTAGCATTTTCTAGGCCAATCCTATTCCCCTAGGTCTTGCACCTATAAGATACGAGTGCCCAACTTGGACTATAGAATTGGATGCTATGGTGTCCTCTTTGGGTAATCTTGTCCAATTGCATTTTAAGCTCCAATAATTATTTCCTTCTAGTTCTTATCCTTCATCTTCTTGACCTAACACAAATACATTCGACCCATGACCAATAAATCTCTATAAAATCCCATTTAAAGTTCATTTAGATAGAGGTTGTAAAATATTACAAAGAAAGCAAGAATACAAGCAAAACCACTTAAGAAAATTTACCTATTCTCTACATATAATCATCCAATATAACTACAAGCATATCCAAATCTCTACACTAGTCCCTACCCATGTCAAGCACACCTAGTTTAGCATTTTTGCACCTACATTACACTATTACATAAATCACATTAAGTGGGAAAACTAAATATTTTTTGATACCTCTTTGAAGTATTGGTATGTAGGAAAGATGCCCACACAAGGGGTATAGATATACGTTTAGTGAATCTTACACACATTAACCCGCCCCCCCACTTATTTCTCAAGTTTTATCAAATCATAATAAAGTCTTGGGTTTGAATATTAAATTATATCTACAAGGAGTTTCATAGAATTTTAGTAGTCAAGATTTCATAGGCAGGCTCACATAGGGACAATGAACAAAACCCAAAAAACTAAGGTCTCTATGAGTAGTTTGGATAAGAATGACAGAAGAGGACAACAATGTTGGACTCTAGCATGTCCTATTTTGATGGTCCTATCGTTTCATAAAACAAAATCTAGATCTTAATTTATGATACTATCCCAATCCTGCACAACTAATATCAGACCTTACAATAGCCATTTCAATTCATTTTAAGGTAAGTCTTATTTTCTCCAGTTTACTGTTATTTATAGAAAGGTTAAAAATACAAATAAATCATACAAATTAGTAGATAAATTAATATAATATTATTTACTGATTTAGTCTTTAACTAAATTAGGAATAAGATATGAATATTTTAAATAGTTAAATCATTTGGTGAACCTGACTTACTTCATTTGTGCATAAAAATCCTAGAAACCCTAGGGAAAATTCCTTCCTAGTTTTTTCAATATTTTCTTGATTTTTTACCTACATATTTAAATAAAAAATTCACATTAATATTTAAAATTCCATAGTAATTTTAGAAGAAAAATTATTTTATTCCAAATCCTAGTTGCATATACTAGGTCCCTTTAAATCAAGGGTTTTTCCAATATTTTCCTTATTTTTTACCTGCATATTTAAATTAAAAAATTCACATTAATTTTATAAAAATTTCATAGTAAGTTTAAAATAAAAAATCAATATTTTTCTTCCAAACCCTAGTTGTATATACTAGGTCCCTTTAAATCAAGAGTTTTTTCCAATCATTTTCTAATTTTTTACCTGCATATTTAAATCATAAATTCAAATTAATTTTCAAAATTCCATAATAATATTTTTTAAAATTATCATTTTTCAAAACTCTAGTTGCATATACTAGGTCCCATTGCTTTTGAGATATCACCTTACATGTTTGTAAGATTTTTATCCTTTTTATGCATTTTCAAGTTTGCTATTTTTAGGAATTTCCATTTCCTATATTCAGTACTTTGCTTTCATATGACTTTTCTTATTACAAATTATGATAAAAAATTTAATTTATTTTTATAATTTAACAATGCCCCAACATACTAATTTTGACAAAACTAATAAAAGGCAATTTTAAGAAATCTTAACTAAACACCCTAACATGCCAGATGATATGCTTAAAATACTACAAGAAGAGCAAAAAAAATCAAATAATGCTCAATCCTCTTAAACCATAGAGAAACTATTTGTAAATGACACTACGAGGGAAACTATATCTCAACAACCCCCTATAGCAGTCCGACCTTCCTATGAAGCACCACTAGTTATGGCTAATACATCTTTTCTTTTGATGTAGCAGCCCTTGTGTAAGAGATAAAATATCTTCAATCCAAGGTGCTACATCTTGATAAAGGTGACTCTATACCAACACAATCCTTGGCTTCTTTTGCTCTAGTGCATACAACATTAGCATGTCATATTGCTTCTACACCCTTGCCACCAGGTTTTATTCAACCAAATCTCACTCTATATGATGGGAAGGGTGATATAGAGACACATTTAAGTGATTTTTATGTAGCATGATTAGACTATGTGTAAAATAACTAGATACTAACCAATCTATTTCCATTAATTCTAATGTATTATGCTTTAAAATGGTTCTATAGTCTACCAAATTAGTTAGTTAATGCATTCAATCCTTTAGTTGACATGTTCCTAGCTCATTTCAACATTAACATTGGTGATAAGTTTTCCTATGCCCAAGTTTCCCAATAGAAACAAATATCAAATGAGAATCTCATAAATTATGTTCTCTGATATAGGACTATCTTGGCTAAGATTACTATCCCCATGGTCGATCAAGAGTTACAAGATCTCTTCAAATAGAGTCTTATACTATATTTGCATGAGTCAATAATGTTCAAAAATTTCTCTTTCTTCACTGAGTTGTGTCATACACTAAAGGAAAGGGAATTCAAATTAATTTTAATGGGCAAACTCAAAAACACAAGTATATCAAAAACAACAAACAAGAGTAACAACAAAGTCCCATACAAAGTCAAGTTCAATAATAACAAAATTTAAAATTAACCTACATTTAATGTGTCTTTAGAGCCCCCTTAGTGAGTAGTTTTATCATCACCTCCTCGGTGAACCTTTACTGATCTACTAGTTTCTCTAGCCAAAGTTTTATAGTAGCTTTTGGAATGTAATATCATATCTCTCCCTCTTATTTAGGAAGTTGATCCAACAAAGCCACTTATTTGGGAATATGATCATAATGTATTTTATGACTTTCAAAAGGCACTAAGCCACAAAAAAAATATATGCATCAATTTTAAACACAAGATATAGGACTTGATAGATGGCAATCTTATTGATCTTGGCACTCTAGCTGAGTCTTTCCACATAAAGAAAACATAAGACAAAGTTCTAAAAATTTTCTCAAATCCTTTTCCATAGCATTATAAATAGGAGACAAGAGACACATCAAGTGTCCACAATGCATATCATACACATCTACCACTAGTTACATATAGGAAACCTTTAGTTGAGTCACCTCCTTTGAGTAACATAATTAGTGTGTATAATTATAGAGTTTTATCTAGACCTTCAATCTCCTTCTCATAGCAGGAGATAGTTGATGATGATTTGATTATCATGCACTCTTTATTAGAGCTTACATTCATAATCATCCTATTCATAATGTTCTCATAGATAATGGATCTAGTGTGAACATGTGCACTATGACATTATTTAATCATTTGGGATAATCAAAGTAGGATATTACCCTGATGGACATACTTATCATTAGATTCAGTGGGCACATAAAAAATTTGTTAGGTGAGATTCTAATTCATTTATAGGTTGGTCCAACACATGTCTCCACACCAATTACTATAGTTCCTATTGTAGGAGTCTTTGATATGTTTATTGGTTGACCATGGATTCATTAATTTTGAGAAATACCTTGTACAGTTCATATATGCATGAAATTCATTCATGATAATTAGGTTGTTATAGTTGGTGGAGTTCCATATGATTTACCATTCCCCACTTTAGATCCATCTACTACTTTATAGTCACCAATTTCAGTTTCTCCACCTATTAAAATTCTTCCTCTAGTTTAGATTCATACATAGTTAAGGCCTCCATCACCATCATAGAGAGTTCATATACTTCCACATAGGCCTCCTCTAGAGAAACCATAATTTTAGAATTCTAGATAGCTTTCAGCTATAGTGTTCACACACAAGATACTATTTTTGAGGTCACATATGTCTACACATAGATCACATGTTTAGAGAGATTCTCCTACCACAAGATGGGTCCCTAAGAACCCCATAGTTACATCCACTTCTTTGAGTAATAGAGGGACCCCACAGTTAGTTTTCACTATAGATATTTCAGAGCATTTATAGGATACACAACTTTTAGATCCACAATCTCATCTCTTCCATCATGCTTCATGATCATGCATGATCCCTCTGCTTGATATAGGACACAATAATATGGAGTCTCTCATGAGACTCATTGGTTAGTGTCACTTATTTTTAGTTTTTTATACATAGCTTATTTTCAATTACTTGTACATAGTTTCTTTATGATTACTTGTGCATAGCTCAAATATCCAAAAATACCAAAAATAATACAAAATTTTAAAATACCAAAAACATTTAAATAACTCAAAATAACAAAAATATTTCAATTGTATGTATTATACGTGATTTATATTTATACTACCATGTTAGACTTACATTTATTGTTATATGCTATTATTTGTTGATTTATCTACATTACCATGCTTCACTTGATCTTCTTCGAGTGTGTGCAGTGACATCTAGATCCTTGATTGCTTCACTCTACCAATTGAGGGGGCATCTTACTTCTACATTCAAGACACACATCAATATATATACCCATCGGGGACATATTATACATGACTACACCATCTAAGTTATGTCATTCATATACTACACACTCTAGTTATCGTGATGATGTACATTACTTACTAGCTTACATAGATTACTCTATCGACACTCACTAGTATATAACACTTGTGTATTTCTTAGCATATACCTAGTCTTGACATATATGTCTTGTGTACTTTCACTTATTGATTTTCTAAGATATATGAGATTGTATTTCTAGTATTTACATGCTTTCCTTTATTGATTTACATAGCTAGATATGATTGCATTTCTTAGTTCCTATTCTATGTCTTATTTGTGCCTTAGAGTATTTTCTAGTGTCCTTTACTTGTACTCTTTTTTTGTGCTTGTGGCCCTTATGCAAACCTTACTTGTTTCATTTATATGTATATGTGGAATTTGAACATGTCTTGTATTCTTGCTTTCTAATTTGAGTGAAATTTGCCCATGTCCCTTGTTTGTTTGTCCCCTTGGCCACTTTTTTATGCTTATTACCTTATGTTCTTGTCTACTTGTCAATTTTTTGTAATGCCATGATCCACATCATGCATTATCTTGCTTTCTTAGATGTCATGATGGACATCATACTCCATCCCTCCTTGACAACTAATAACTAACAACTAACAACTAACCAGACTTTTAGTTCCAATTCATTATATGCACATATTATTACATTATTATATCTATCTATGAATACCCCTATTAATCTAATAATCTCTCATACAAACCACGTTATATCTTGAGATATTTTATCAATTATCATTTCTATATCATGTATTTTTATAGCATAACACACTTGAAGAGATATTTATTTTGAGGATATTCATTATAGGGTTGGTCTTCCTACCCTCAAAAAAGGGGGCAATAAATAAGGGTTTTTTTCATAGAGATGAAAGCCTCTAACCAGTCAAAAATCAACTTTCAAAACACCTACAACAGAAACTAAAGTTCAAACTAGGTATAACAAACTAAAGAGATAGTGAAAATTATAGAATAGTCTTTGAAACTATAATAAGACAAGTGAACCAAGTTTGGACTATAGCATTGGATAATAGGGTGTCCTATTTCAACACTCATATCTAAATAGAAAAAAATTAGATTTTCTAGAAATAAACAAAAGGGTAAGACCAATTATAGTTTTGTCAACAAAAGTTTAGTTTAGAATCAATAGTTTTAGTACATTTTTTCTTAGATAATCTAGATATATGTGGCATCATACACTGAATGATGGATCTCACTTCTAGTTTCAGATACAATAATTTGTATAACTTCCAGATCAAAATCCATGTTACAAACATCAATAACTAGGAGTAGGGTGTGTCATACATTTACTTTCTCTTCTTTATAGTTTATGGCATTACCCAAGAATTCTAAGTAGTTTCATGCATTATTTTATTTCAAAGTTTTTGGCATCATTCCTAAATGGCTTCCACATAAGCCTATTGCCCAATTTTAAAGTGGTTTTCATATAATCCTAATCTCTACCTTTTCTGAGTGGCCAAGAGTGGCCTAGTTTATAGCACACATTAAACTATATATATCACATTGTCATATTATAGAAAATTCATAACCTCTAGGAGCCATATCATATGATACACATTTCATACCAGTATCAATTCATAGCTTCACTTCATAGTGTAATGATGGACCCAAAGGACTAGCTAGCCTTTGTATTCTTAAGCCACCTACTTAGAGGGATTAAACACACGGTCTCAACATCGATTGACACATGTATAATCATATATATTCACTTAGTGGGTGATGATGAAGCCAAAGGGCCAACCTTTTCATTCTTGAGCCACTCTTAGGGAATTGAACACTCAACTCCATTCATGATATTAATATTGGTAAATCATAATTTAGCACATACCCAACATCACTTAGCATCATAATAGGTTTTGTATTGGTTCACATACATGGTGAGGTGTATTCATTCCTTTCTTTTCCTCTCTCTTTTACCCAACTTTTTGTATGTTTTTACTTTAGACATAACATGTCTAGTAAAAATTGTTATACTCCTAATTTTTTTTGTAGATTTACACATCATGATGTGCTCTCTCTATGAATACATAGCATCACAAAACTTCATGAGCTTCACCCTTACAGGTAATTTTAGATACACTTTATAATTTTGTTTTATCCTAGTATTTTACTTCATTACACCACTAGAATAAAGGAGGGGAAAATATAGTCATATACAATGTCAAAATTGGTAGCTTGAGTGTGGCTTATGAAACCCAACCCATAGGTCCCTCTTACATTCTCTCATGACCCTTATAAACACCTATTTTATTATTTCTAATCATCTTGAGCTTTCCAAATGGCCATTCCACCTCAACCAGGCAACATTTCCTAGGCCAATCCTATCCCCCTAAGTCCTACACTTATAGGATAGGAACACCAAACTTAGACTATAACACCAGACCCTAGGGTGTCTTATTTTCATGCTCCTATCCATTTACATATTTAGCTCCAATAGTTATTTCTTTTCATTTCATATCCTTCATCTTGTTGGCATAGCATGAATACATTCAACCCATGACCAATAGATTTTTATAAAATCCCATTCAAAGTTCATTTAGAAAGAGGTTATCAAACATTATAAATCAAGCAAGAATACAAGAAAAACCACTAAGACAAATTTCCCTATTCTCTACATATAGTCATCTAATAAAACTATAGTCATATCTAAATATTTACACCAGTCCCTAACCACCTCAAACACAGCTAATTTAGCATTTTTATATTTGCATTACACTATTTCACAAAGAACATTAAGTGGGAGAACTACACATAGATTTATCCCTCTTCAAAGTATTGGTATGTAGGTAGTGTACCCACATAAGGGGTGTGGACACATGTTTAATGCATATTACACACACTAACCCCCCGTTTATTTCTCAAGTTTTATCAAAAAAAAATGAAGTCTAAGGTTTGAAGATTAAATCAACTCTAAAATTATTTTTGTATGCTTTTAGCAATTGATATTTCATAGGCAAGCTCATATAGGGATTAAAAAAAAAACCCCAAAATAGAGGTCTTTATGATTACTTTGGACAATAGCAGCAAAAGAGGACAACAACATCAAACTCTTGGGTGTCCTATTTTGGTAGTCCTATCCTTTCACAAAATCAAATCTAGAACCTGATTTGTAACAGCCCTAGTCTTTCATAGCTAATATCAGACCCTACAATATCCATTTCAATTCATTTTAATCTAAGTATTATTTTATCCATATTTACTGCTATTTATAAAAAGGTTAAAAATACAAATAAATTATACAAATTAGTAATTAAATTATTGAAATATTATTTACTAATTTAGTCAACCTAGACCTTTAAGTAAATTAAGAATAAGACACCAATATTTCCAAAATAGTTAAATCCAAATGTAATATAAGGAAACACTAGTCAATAGTATCAATAATAAAAAGACCTTATTAGATGTATTTTTTTATGTTATAAGACATGAGATCATTAAAAATGTGTAGGCTAAGGCATCCTAACCTAGTAATTATGAGTCATTAGGTGATACTACAACTAATTCCATCCATAATCCTCTCCTTGAGCACATTTTAACTTCATACATCTAATGGGGGCATGGGTTATGTGTTTACAACATTATTTTCTAAAACAAATACTATTCTTGCTACATCTTCCATGGGAAGCATTAACACTTCAAAATATTTATCAATTTTAATGCCTATATCAACTCAAACCATGTTTTCATCCACTTTCATGACTTCTCAAACTTCAAACTTTAGTGATAAAAATGTGTAAGATATTATACAAACTATAAAACATTTTCAATCTAAGGTTACCAACATTGAATAAAATAATATGAAATCACCTTATGCTATTAATTCAAAATATGTTTTACATAATCCTCTTTCGCCTAAAATATATTTTCACACTTTTATAACTAGTTTTTTCCTACCCATGTTCACATTTTATGATGGAAAGGGTGATCTTAGACAACATATTCAATATTTATATGTGGCATGTCTTGATTATGCCTCCAATGATAAACTTTTGGCCAAATTATTTCTAAGTCTAAAATATTATAATTTTATTATGGTTTTATGATTGACCATTATAATTAGTGAGAGCATTCAAAAATATCTAACATCAATTCCTAACACATTTATTTATCAACATCACTAAAAATATGTCATATTATCAAATCTTAAATATAAAACAAGGAATCAATGAACCTATCAATCAATATGTTTTGAGATATAAAACAATGTTGGCCAAAATGACAAATCCAATGGTATATAAATATATTTAAGACATATTAAATAAAATATTTATTGATCTATGAGATGAGTCTATTATTTATAAAATCTCAAATCCTTTGATTACTTATGCCATATTATTTGAGACTCTGAAATTAAACTTATTTCATTAAACAATCTTAACTTTGTAGGAAACACACTGACTGCATCCAATAATAAGTTTCATATCAAATCAAGCTACATGTTAAAACCTACATAACCAAAATAGAAAATAAACAGAATGTTTAGCATAATGTCCCATCAACATAATCAAATAATCTAATCTAATGCACCTAAGATATAATTTACATGATTATCTGAGTCTCTAGCTTATTTACTTTAGAATCTTATGTAATTTTATCTTGTAGCTCTCCCTCTTCTAATAGAGGTTGGTATGAGTTGAACTCTACCCAAAGGAAATGATTATAATGAATATTATTATTATCACCAAGTCCCTAGACTTCTACGAATATATATACTATACCTTGAAGCATAAGATCTAAGACCTCATTGATGAAAAAATATTACCTCCAATGATCCTCCAAAGAATTTAGGTTAACAACATGGTGTTCATCATAATTATAAAATATTTGACAATAATTTGGAATATCATTCTAAAAAATATCGAAAAGTGAAAATGGTATACAATGCACATCCTCCTCCATCAAATTATGGGAAGCATTTAGATGGGATAATTAGCACTTATACAAATAAAATACCTCCTATAGTTTATAAACCTTATATTAAATTTGATGATGATGAAATAGTGGGTGATGATTTATATATTTATTCATTATTTATTAAAGCATACCTTGTGTTGTACCCAACACCCCACTTTTTCCATAAGAAAATGGGGACACAGTTTTTTTAGATTATTGTCTTGATTTTGAGCCCCTTCTTCTATATGTTTATGCAAATTTAGAGAAAATATCATGATTTGGTCTTTCATACTTTGGCAAGATGGCATTGGTATTTGGTTTCCATCGATTAGATATTCTTTTCTATTAAGTTTGTTACTTTAAGATAATTATTGTGGACTTATGTTTTCATGGACTATATTTTCTATCCTTTTGGGACTTATTCTTTTGGGGCTTATGTAAATTATCTTTTTGGACTTACTGTTTTGAACTTATCCTATTTGTCTTTGTCAGGATTTTTTCCATGTATGAATTCTTGTGGACTTATCTTTATCGAAGAAATTATTATGGACATTTTATCCAAAATAATTCCTTTGATGGAATTGGTTTGTAGGCTTTTTTCCATGGGAATTTTGGCTAACATAATTGACATTACCCTTAGTTCACTTTGAGCCTACCCTTCAGCCTTTATGAAGTAGATCCTTTAGGACTTTTATCATGGGTGAATGTCATATGAAGTAGACCCTTCAGATTGTCATCCCATTTGAAATTACCCTCTGTCATTTTAGAATTTCCCTTCGATACTTTTGAATTTCCCTTATAGACTTTTGAAATGCCCTATTTTCTTTTCAACCTACCCTTGAAGATTTGTGCAAAGTGTCCTTCGACCTTTTTATTATGGCCATTTTTTCATAACTAAATTCCTTCAAGACTTTTATAATTTCCATTTGGCCCCTTTGTACTAATCCTTTGGGACTTTTGTCTTTCACCCTTTACTTTTGAGCCTTTCCTTTTGACACTTTATCTAAGACACTTTCTCTAAGCTAAACATTCCTTCAAACATTTTTTTTTAAACAAATGACCCTTTAAGAGAATTGTTACTAACATTTTATTTGAAACAATTCCCCTGATGGAATTCCTTCAAGACTTTTATAAAGGCCCTTTCCCATTGAAATATACCCTATGAAGTAAACCCTTAGAGAATTTTCACTATGAAGCATATCATTAAGCCCTTTTGATCATGCCCTTTAGGCCTTTTTTCCTACACTTTTGTTCTAAATAATTTCCTCGAAGTACAAATGCCTTTTAGAATTCCTTAACCTACCCTTTAAACATTTTGAAAAGGACCCTTCAGTCCTTTTGAAGTGACCACTTAGACTTCAAGACTTTGTCCTATTCCCTTTTCTCTCCTAGAATTTCCCTTTGGGACTTTTGTCATGGGAATTTTTCCCTTAAGCTAATTCATTTGGACATTTTGTTTGAGAGATTAAGACCCTTTAGGAGAATTTTTGTGGATATTTTATCCAAAACAATTTCCCTAAAATAATTTACTCATACAGAAGCTTGCAACAATTTCCCTAAAAGAAATACTAGACTACCAAGTGGCACCTTTACTTAAGAGAGAATTTTCATTATGTTTTGAGGTAAATTCAATATTTTATCCCAGGATCAAATCATATTTTAATAATAATAAGACCTTAGGCAAAATATTCATGTAGGGTCCTTTTACATTTTTTCCAAAATTATTATGCTAAGTCTTCTTTTTGTTTATACTTGTAGGCATAGGGAACCCTGAGGAAATAACATGTGTCAAGTTGGTAACATTAAATTTGAAAGTCTCACTAACATCATTTGATGATCTTGAGGATGTCATTTGAGGATTGTACAAACATAAAATTTAACTAGTAATGTGTTTAACTTTCTATATTAAATTTGATGTCATGTAGATATCATTTGACGGTCACAAGGACATCATTTGATAGTCACACAAATGTTAAATTTAACATTAGTATTGTGTTAAAAATTTTAGATTAAATTTGATATTAATTCAAAATTAATTTAATGATCATGAGGATGTTAGTTGATTTTTTGAACGTCAAATTTAACATCAACAATGGATTAATTTATGGAATTAAATTTGACAGTTGCATGAACATCATTCGACGATTACAAAGATGTCATTTGATAGTCATGTAAATGAAAATTTTAATCCTATGAAGTATCCATTTGGATTAAAATCATGATCATATGATGCACATCCTCTTAATCCCATTTAATTGAATGATGTTAGAGTGACTTGAAATGTCAAAGCTCTACAAGAGTGATAAGTGTCACCATTATGGGAGCCCATTACATAGATCTAATGAACCACATTAAATTAGTACATAAGGATCAATGGTGTGAGATTAATATGGATGATTCAAACATCTTAGAACTATTATAGAGCTTCTAGGTGGCATGCTCACATTCCATCATGCAAATAGGTTGATAGTGCGAGTCTTAGGTGAAATTTTCAAATATTTTAAACTCAGTAAGGTGTTAACATGCATCACATTATGGGATTAATACATATATATTTGGACTATTTCTATTAGTAGACATTGGGACTCATAGTTAGGATAAGGATTATAAACATGCATGTCTTAAATGGTAATTATAAAAGTTAAGATCTAGATTTTATAAAAGGCACATGTGAGCATGCAATGAATAGTTTATATTATTCACAACTAGCAGTAGTGTCACTAATTCTAAAAACATTGGTAAAGTGATGTATTTCATGCATATATCTGAGTTCCATTTGAATGTGGCTAAACTAAAATATCAATTGGTTGTTCTCATAACCTATAAATAGAGGTTTGTGTAGTTTTTGTAAATGATGTATCCATTTATAGTTTGCATATAGTTCAAGCTATAATTTTAGAAAATTGCCTTTGTCTTTATTCACATGTAGATGTTACATAGCTTTGGCAAAGGATATTTTAATTTGATAAATGAATATAGAATGTTATATGGTTATAGACAATGGTTAGAACTACATGTTCTAATTATCACATGTAATCACTTGCATGAACTTAGAGGATCAGGTGACCCCTTCCCCAAGTCTATATAAACAATTGTAATCCATCTTGGATTTTGGTCAAATAATTTTTAAATATAGGAGCAACACCAATTTTAATTATCAGCAAATGTGTTTGTATATTTTCTTTCCAATATTTGTGTAATTAGTTGTTACTTTCCTTGGTTGTATGCTTCAATAATTTTTTGTGTGCAAAATCTACAAATAAATTCTTGATTATTTTGAATTATATACTAATATATAGGTGTAAAAAAGATACTAAAATATTGGTAAAGATATTGGTTATGATAGTAAATTTTAAATTGATTCATAATTTTGATTGTGGATGAGTGCCTTCTTGGATGTAGTTTTCTATGTGTGTATAATAGCTACCTCAGATACTTCACTAACCTAAACCATAATCTTCTAATTAAGGGTGTGTAATAGCTACCCTAAAAAAATTAACCTTTGTCTAAGGATTTTTAATTTCTTGCATTTTTAATTCCTTAGACTTCTTAGTCATGTTGACTGTGTGTGTGTAATTGATGCTAGCAATAGGCATAGGTTTTGAGAGCACTTGTCCTTTTAGAAACTAGGTAGGGAAGTAGTTCCTGAGAACCATATAAGCTTTATTTTTTGCCTTATCCTTCCCTCCATTGTTTTAGTTTGTTTTAATATCTACCCACTCTATATTAGAAACACTTCACATAGCTAACTCACATAAATATTCACTACCCCTATTAGAACCACACCTCCATCAAAAAACCTTATTAACAATCTACATACCCTACCTGTTATTTCATCAATAGGTTAAAATAAACTAGATACCTATAACTCAGGCTATGGAGTGGAGTTTACCTTTATTAATATCCTAAAACATTAGAAGCTACCTCATTATGGTTGTGGTGTACATAAAACTTATACCAATAGTTTAACTAGTGCTAGAAGGAGGGGTCACACCACTAATAGTAGTAGTTATCCTTTATATAGAGTTTCACTAGAGTCACCCAAGAGAGTGACCAGATCTAATTCGTAGGCTGGTTTATTAGTCACACTTGACAAATCATAGGAGACCTAAAATTGTGTTAATATCTCTAGTATAGAACAATCCTCCTCAAGTAGGGAACCCCTTACTTGCAAGTAACCCTTTACCTGTTAATCAACCAATGGCTCAGTAATAACCCTAGTTAGTTGGAACTACCATCACCATCCTAGGAGATGTGCATGATTTTCCTTAAAATCCTAAAAAGTATTTTCCATCCTTTTCTCCTTTAGGAGCAAGGACAATAGAGTATCATATCAAATCAATCAAAGTTGCTCTAAGATTAATGAACATCATAGATTAGGATATTGCATATAAATTATTCCCTTTTACTTTGATGGATGTTGATTTGATTGGTATTTAAATCTAACTAAAATTTCTATCACTTCTTGGGATGAATGTTAAATAACTTTTCTTGTGCAGTTTAGATAGGTCACCAATTTTAGTTTGGCATACCAGCACTTCACCAGCATAAAGAGGGAACTTAATGAGCCCGTCTATGCTTTCAAAACAAGATGGGAAAAAAAGTACAATTAGTTGACCCCAAGATATAAACCAAAGGTAGTGCTAGTGTTGGAGATGTACAAGAATGCCTTGGACCCTATCACTATCATGTTATTGAGAAGGGAAATTATGGCTAACACTTTGGCATTAGCATTCAAATAGGCTATCACCATAGATAGTAAACTTAATCCTTATACACCTAGATTACCTAATGTTTAAAATGGTTTTCTATCACTAAATATAGTTCCACATGCAAGGTAGAATGTCCTAGCATTTAATTAAAACCAATTATATACAATACCTCCATTGATATAGAAAACATGGCAAAATTTTGGCTACTTGAACAATCATGAAATGGGAAATGGTTATCAATAGAACCAACAAACATCTATAATCCCATATACTATGTCACAAGCTATGGATTCCATGAAATTAGAACTAGATTCTATTCAGAAGATGGTTTAAAAGTTGAGCAATGATTTCTTGAATATGCAAAGGAAGATGGGAAATGCAAATGGCCCAGCTATCAATTAGAATAATGAATTTTATAGATATAATATACCATTAAATAGGCCTAAATAGCATAACAAACTTCTATAAATCAAATTATAGATATGACCCTTCCTAATTAGTGTCAAATTCATAATACTTCTAAGCATGGTGATTTCAATTGTGTTAAATTCTGCACCACATTTGAAATATTCCAAAGAGAGGTGGTTAGATAAGATCAGATGCATAATATACCTAATTATCACCTAGATCCTAGCTCTTCTAGTAGTGTCATATTCTTCAAAACACACAAACTTCCCTTTTTGGGTGAAAATGACAATGAGTCAATGGAAAACATGGATGAAGTTCATGTTTTCTATAAGTTATAGAGAGGTGCATACAATCTAAGGAATAAGAAACCACTCATAACATTGACTCCTCTAAATACCATGGAAATTACTCCTAATCCAAAAATAGATAATAATCCACCCCATTTAAAGGGGAATGACCAATAATAGAGCAAGGAAGAACTAAGTAAAGGAGGATACAATATTGTTGAGGATATGAAAAAGATCAAACAAAATATAACTCTCCATGAGTTAGCTCAGATCACTAAACAAAAAGAGTTGATCTATAAATCCATTATTGGAAAGGTACCTATGGGAAAGTGAAAGCAACTATAGAGAAATTGAAATCATCTAATACCAATGTCATCTATAATAAAAATACAAAAGTTTCACCTTTTTTACTAATTATTTGGGCATTCAATAAGAACACTCATAAATTTTTAGTTGATTGAAGAAAATCTACAACTGTCATGCCTACATCCATACATCAAAATATTGGTTTGATGCCAAACCCTTCAAAGAGGATAGTTTCATAATTAGAAAATATCATGGTCCTAGTGGTTAGAGAATTAAACAATGTACGCATTCCTATGAGATTTGAACTATGAGTCTAGATGACCATTGATATTCTATTGGTAGACATACCTAAAAAAATAGTCTGGTACTAATTAGGGATTGGTCCAAGACGCGTAACAAATATCTCTTTATGGACTTCTATCATATATGGTTGCCATGAAGAGGAGTTAAAAATAAAATCAAAAATTGATAAAGAGTTGATAATGAAGTATATTATTATAGAGTATAACATCAAGAATGAAGAGGTAAATTATGACTCACCCAACCTTGGTATTTATACTTATACTACACATAATTAAGTGCAAAATCCAAAACTTGAAGGTTCCAATCAGCTATAGACTCTACATTTTGATGGTGCTATATCTAATCAAGGATCAAGTATGGGAATCAAACTGATTGACCCATAAGGTAAGAAATTCTTTAAAACATACAAATTACAATTTCTATGTACTAATAATAGAGCTAAGTATGAGGCTTTAATTCTGAGATTATAATTTACATTCAAGTATAATGTGAAGTAGATATCAGTGTTTAGTGACTCAAAGTTGGTCATCAACTAGATCATAAATAAATAACATTGTAAGCTATCTTATTTAAAGAGATACAAGCATAGATCATAAGACCTGATTGAAAGATTTGAATCTTTCAACATCGTAGCACTTCTCAGAGAGTAAAATCAAATTTATTATTCATAAGCTATTACCAATTCTAATCTAGAGATGCTATAAGAATCTAAGCTAAAGAATTTCTCCATTAAATTAGTACCATGCCCCTCTATTCTAGATAACATATAAAATTTAAAAGTTTTTGATGATGACCAATAGATTATTTATTTTTTAACCAATTCAAGAGAATTTGAATCCCAAATCATCAATGACAAGGATATTAATCACCTTTTCTAAGAATAATTAGATAAAGAGGGTGTTATTCAACTCAATAAGAATTAGATTCTAGCTTGCTTGGTTTCCTTGGAGAGACAATTTGACATAGATACATAGGCATAGCAACTAAGGCAGCCAAAAGTTAATGAATAATATTTTAAAAGAGAAAATCTAGGAGATGAACACAACCCATGTTATATTAATATTGGTCTTAGTTTCACCCTAGAAGAAAGGCAGTGAGTGAAATATTTAATTGCTCAATATATGGATTTCATTACCTGGACATATGAAGGTATAAAATTATATGACCTTTAAGTCATCACTTACACTATTCCTGTAAAGATAGATCATAAACCATTTAGATAGATTAAAAGATAGTCAATCCTATTTTAGAACCTTTCATTCAGAGAGAAGTGGAGAAATGTTTAAGTGCAAAAACCATCTTCCTAGTCTAATATTATACCTAAGTAGACAATTTGGTCCCAATAAGAAAGAAGAGTGGTGAGATAATATTATGTGTGGACTTTAGGAACCTCAAAAAGTGTTTTAAAAAATAAAATTATCTTCTAATTACTCTATATGAGGTGATACAAATAGTAAGTGATTCTATAATGATGTCCTTCTTAGATGGATATTCAAGCTCCAATCAGGTACTATTGTAGTCTAAGGATAGAATGAATATGAAATTCACTATGAAGTGGGAAATTATGCATATAATAGGATGCCATTCAGCCTAATAAACACATGAGTGACCTTTTAACATGCCATGTATCATGCTTTCAAAGAACTGATAGGAAAGTTCATAATCATCTACATGGATGATCTAATGATATTTTCAAAGAATCAGAAAAACCACATAAGTCACATACAATCCATATTCAAGAGATATAAAAGGTTTGGTATTTCATTGAACCCAAATAAGATCATATTTAGAGTGATTGAAGGCAAGCTTTTGGGGCACATCATCACCAAGGATGGGATCACCATTGATCTAGATAGAATTTAGGTGATTTTAAAAATTCAACCACCAAATAGCAATAAGGAGCTCAAATCATTATTTGGAAAGATTAAATTCATAAGTAAGCTCATCTCATGATTTAAAAAGATCATCAGGTCCCTAAACACCATGCTCAAGTAGAATTCCAAAATTGAATGGATAACTAAAGCCCAAAAGTCCTTCTAGGATATTAAAGACATAATATCATAGGCTCTAATACTGATCAATACAAATTTTATTAAAGATTTCTACCTATAATCATTTTATTATGAGCATTTGATTGATGTTGTCATCACATAGAAGAAATATGAGACTAAGAATCTAGTCATTTTTATGAGCATGAACTTGAAAGCTATAGAGCTCAGGTACTCTATGACGGACAAATATATTTTTGTCCTTATCAAAGTGGTGAAGAGTTTTTGTCATTACATCTTGAGTAATAAATTCATCACCATTGTAATTGATCTTGATGCCAAGCTCACCCTATCATAGAATGAGTTGAGATAATGAAAAGGAAAATGGATGGCCAAACTACAAGAATTTGACATAGAGATCAAGCTTTCAAAGATCATTCGAGGGCAAGGCATTTTTCAACTAATGACTAAACCAAATCCATGCATTATAGTTGAAGATGTATGTGAAGCTCAAGTTTCTAAATGAGAAACTTATATTGATATAATATAGTATTTACTTATAGTATCTTATTCCCTTGAGCTCAATAAAGAGAAAAAAAGATTTTTGAGGCTCAAAACTGCTCATTATATGATTAAGAAGGGGGTCCACTACATAAATAATTATGAAGCTATTTATCTCAAGTGTGTATTTATAGAGGAAGATAAATAAATCTTAGAGAAATTGCATCAAAAGATAGGTAGTGGTCATCCATCTACAAATACCATTGCCCATAAGATCTTAAAAATGGGCTACTACTAGCCAATAGTTTTCAAAGATGCTCATGCTCATGTGAGAACTGTATCATATTTCAAATATCATGGGCAATAATGCTTTTCATCTAAAGGACCTCCAAGGCAATGACATTATATATATATATATATATATATATATATATATATATATATATATATATATATATATATATATATATATATATATATATATCTAGTTAATGGATAGTTCTTGAAGAACTACTTTATGGTTGTATCATTGGTTAATGTTACTAAGTAACGATGGATAGATGAATGTAGTTATAGGATTAGAATATCTCCCTACTTTCATAGATTAGATTTATTTCTTTTATAAGTTAGTTTCTTAGTTTTGAGATTAATTTTCCCTGTTGTCATTATTTTTCTTTCGTAGATTAGATTTTAATGTTTTCTTAGAATACATTTTAGTGACTTCTTAGATTAGTTATTCTTTACTTTCTATGATGATCAACATTATGTTTTTTCTAACTGTAACCAAGTTGAAATCCAAACCAGCTAAACTTATGACTTGTGGAAAAATGGAAAATTAAAATCTTGACACTTTGGGACTAGTTTCATTTCTGTGAGTTTTGACTCTTTGGGATGAATGTGGGTAATCATGAATTATTGTGAATGGTGTCACAATTAAATACTTTTACCAAGGATGTGTAATTTTTTATTAGAGTACCTCCTACAAATTTATAAAGTATTCTTATTTTATTAGATCAAATGCACTTATCACATTGAATACTTATTGGAAATGATAATTCTAGGAATAGATGTGGCTAGTATGGATGTTTTAGTAATGATTTTTTTTATAATTATACCATCTCAATGGGGTTCTAGATCTTCTCTTTTCCATTCAAAAATAAAAGAAGAGTAGAAAAATAGATGAAATAAAAAATAGGTTCAAAAGAGCAAAAGAGCAAAAGAAAATCAAAAGGCTCCATGATGAAATAAGGTCAATATACCACGCATCATAATCAAAATAAAATAAAAAAATGAGAAGAGAAGGATCCCAATGCATCTATATTGGGGATATAGATGCCTGGATACTAGCAGACAATGCCTTAGCTTCCCTTAGTTTTCTAGCTTCAATACATACTATAATGAAACCTACAACCCCATCAAGCCCTTTGAAAAACTCATCCCAACAAGGGTTAAATAAACTATATGTTTTGACACACATGGATCCAATAAATTAGAAAGAAAGTATGTTGTGTGAATTAACTTGGGAGTCTCTTTCATGTTTATGATTTAAGTATTCTTCTATGGCACACTTCATTATTGATTTAGGATTACATACTAGAGTTTTGGGTTCTTGAATACTCAAGATTATTCCCCTTGTAAGTCACCATTTATTGTACCCAACACCGTTTTTTTCCATAAAGAAATGGGGACCCACTTTTTTTATATTTTTGTCTTGAATTTGAGCCCCTTACTCTATATGTTTATGCAAATTCTAAGAAAATATCATGATTTGGCCTTTCATACTTTGGCAAGATGGCATTGGTATTGTGTTTCCATAGACTAGATCTTTCATTCTATCAATTTTTTTTTACGTTGAGCTAATTACTATAAACTTATGTTTTCATGGACTATCTTTTCTATATTTTTGGGCTTATGCAAATTGTCTTTTTAGCCTTATTGTGTCAAACTTATCCTATTTTTCTTTATCAAATTTTTTACCACATATGAATTCTTGTGGACTTATCTTTATCAAAAAAATTATTACAGACATTTTGTCTAAAATAATTCCTCTGATGGAAATGGTCTATGGTATTTTTTGCCACAGGAATTTTTCTTGATGTAATTGACATTGCTCTTCATCCCCTTTGAACCTACCCTTCAACCTTTACAAAGTAAATCCTTCAAAACTTTTATCATGGATGAATGTCCCACAAACTAGACTTTTGGAGTTTCTCTTTGACATTTTTGAATTTCCCTTTTGGACTTTTGAAATTCCCTCTTTTCTTTTCAACCTACCCTTTAGGATTTGTGCAAAGTGTCCTTCAACCTTTTTTTTGGGCCATTTTGCCCCTACAAAATTCCTTAAGGACTTTTTAAATTTCCCTTCGGCCCCTCTGCACTTATCCTTTGGGACTTTTATCTTAGACCCTTGCCTTTTGAACCTTTCCTTTAAAAAATTTGTGAGACACTTTTTCCAAGCCAAATATTCCTTTGGACATTTTTTCTAAGAGAAATGACCCTTCGAGATAATTGTTGTCGACATTTTATTAGAAATAATTCCCTTGATGGAATTCTTTTGTGACTTTTTTAAAGACCCTTTCCCATTGAAATTTATCCTATGAAGTAGATCCTTCAATCATTTTCACCATGAGGTAGATCCTTCAGCCCTTTTGAACATGCCCTTCAAGACTTTTGTCCTACACTTTTATCTAAAATAATTCCTCTGAAGGACATATTCCCTTAAAAATTATTTAACCTACCCTTTTAACATTTTTAAAAAGGACCCTTTAGGCCTTTTTAAGTGACCACCTACCCTTTATGACTTTGTCCTATGCCCTTTCCCCTCATAGACTTGCCCTTAGAGACTTTTATCTCGATCATCTTTCCCTTCAACTAATTCATTCAAACATTTTATCTAAGAGATTAAGACACTTTGATAGAATTATTACAGACATTTTATTTGAAATAATTCCCCTAAACCAATTTCCTCACATAGATGCCCTCAATAATTTCCCTGATAGAAATACCAGACTACCAAGTGGCACCTTTGCTTAAGAGAACATTTCTATTATATTTTGATCTTAATTTAATATTTTATCCCATACCCAAATCACTTTTTATTAATAATAAGACCTTAGATAAACTATTCATGGAAGGCCCTTTTAAATTTTTTTCAAAAGTATTATGCTAAGTCTTCTTTTCATTTATACTTGTAGAATTAGGGAGCCCTGAAGAAATGACACATGTCAAGTTGGTGAGATTAAATTTGACATTCACATAGATGTCATTTAATGGTCATGAAGACATCATTCGATGATTTCATGAATGTCAAATTTAACATCTATAATGTGTTAAACTTCCAAGACTAAATTTTATAGTCATGCAGATGTCATTTGATAGTCATAAGGATGTCATTTCATGGTCATGAAAATGTCAAATTTAACATCAATAATGTCTTAAACTTCTAAGATTAAATTTTATAGTCTCATGGATGTCATTTGAATTTTTAAATGACATCAATTGATGGTCATTTGAACATCAAATTTAACATCAATAATGACTAATTTATGAAATTAAATTTGATAGTCATGCAAACATCATTTGACAGTCATAAAGTTATCATTTGATGGTCATGCAAACATCAAATTTAATCTCATGAAGTATCTATTTGGATTCAAATCATGATTATAAAATGTTCATCTACTTGGGCCCATTTTATTGAATGATGTTAGAGTGATTTGAAATGTCAAAGCTCTGAGAGAGTGGCACATGTCACCATCATAAGAGCCTAGTGCATAGATCTAGAAAACCATGTTAAATTAGTACATAAGGATCAATGGTCTGAGATCAATATGGAATTTTCAAAGGTATCATAACCAAAAAATATATTTCAAGTGGAATTCTCACATTCCATCATGCAAATAAATTAATGGTGCAAGTCCTAGATGGACTTTTTAAATATTTTGGACTCAATTGGGTGTTAACATACATCACATTTTAAAAGATAGTAGGTAATTATGGGTAGAATAGTTATATCTTTAGATTGTGTCTATCAGTATACATTAGGACTCATATTTAGGATAATGATTATGAGCACATATGTCTTAAATAATGAATATAAAAATGAAGATCCAAATTCTATAAAAAGCACATGCGAGCATGTAATGCATATTTTAGATTAATCATAGTTAATAGTAGTGTTGTTGGTTCTAAAAACATTAGTAAAGTGGTTTATTTTATTTCATTCATATATATGAGTTCCATTTAGAGGAAAATAATATAAAAGGTTGATTTTTTGTTCACAAAACCTATAAAAAGAGGCATGTGTTGTTTTGGTAAATGGTACATATATTTATAGTTTTAGTTATAATTGTATAAAATTGCCTCTATCTTTATGCACATGCACATGTTAAATAGCTTTGGCAAAGGCTATTTTAATTTTACAAATACAGATATAATCTTATAAATAGTTAGACCACTATTAGAACTACATGTTCTAATTATCACATGTAATCACTTTCATGAACTTGGAGGATGAGGAGACCCCTTCCCCAAGTCTATATAAACAATTGTAATCTAACTTGGATTTTGGTCAGAGAACTTTTGAATATAGGAGAAACATTAGTTTTGATCATCATAAAATGTGTTTGTATATTTTATTTCCAATATTTATGTAATTAGTTATTACTTTCATTGTTTGTATGTTTCAATAATCTTTAGTGTGTAAAATTTGTGAATAGATTCTTGATTGTTTTGTTTAATATACTAATTTGTAGTTGTGTAATAGCTACTTAAATATTTGAAAATATATTGGTTAATATATTCAATTTCAAATTAATTCATGAATTTTATTATGCATGAGTGCTTTATTAGATGTAGTTTTCTATGTGTGTGCAATAGCTACCTTACATACTTCACTATCTTGAACCATATTCTTTTGATTAAGGGTGTGCAATAGCTACCCTAGAATAAGCAATATTTTTTTGAGGATTTTTAATTTCATGTATCATTATTTCCTTAGATTTATTATCCATGTCTGACTGTGTGTGTGCAATTGCTACTAGAAATAGTCATAGGTTTTGAGAGAACTTGTCCTTTTAAAAACTAGCAGAGGAAGAAGTTCCTGACAACCATAGAAGCTTTCTTTTTTACCTTACCCTTCCCTCTTGTTTTTTAGTTTGTTTTGATAACTACCCACTCTAGATTAACAACCATCCACCCAAAAAAATCATGTAGAGATTCACTACCCCTATTAAAACCACACCTCCATCTAAAAACCTTGACAACAACATGCATGCCCTACTTGCTATTCCATCAATAGGTTGAAATAAATTGCATACATGTAACTCATTCCTTGGAGTGTATTTTACCTCTATTTATATCCTAAAATGTTATAGGCTATGTCATTATGGTGGTGGTGTGCATAAAACCTACACCAACACCTTGACCATCAACTTATACATATTTTTATAATCGATAATGGTGCTAGTGAGAACATATGTACCATGACACTTATTACACACTTAGGATGTTCACATGATGGTTTATACACTTCAAACAACATGGTCAAAAGATTTAATTTGGTATTATAACACCTTATTAGTAAGGTTTATTTACTTGTATAGGTTAGTGTAACACATTTGGTAATTATTGTTTCATTTATATCATATACCTACATTTTTTATGTGTTATTTAGATATTCTTGGATACATAAACTTTGCACAATACCTTCCATAGTGTATTATTGTAGTAAATACATTCATAAAAACATGGTAGTCATATTTTTTGTAATTCCATATGAAAATGCACTTTAACAAGAGAATTTTATTCCAATATATCTGATCATAAAACATCCTAAGTTAATCCTCTATGAAAGGGTAAGTAACATGCAATCCACCTTCCTAGGTGACCCATAATTGAGAGACAATTGCACTATATATATATATATATATATATATATATAGTGGTTTCCACATAATGCTCATCTAGACCTACTTAGCTTACTCATTTACCTATAGAAACCAAACATGTTTCAATTAATGCTACTCCAAAGAAATCATAAAGCACTAAATGATGGGTTTATAATTAAATTTGTTATATTTTTGCATAATATAATATTATATAACAAAAATAAGAGTATAATATGTGGATCCATAATAATAATTGATAGAAGAGAATAATAATTGATAAATATAAATTATATAATTCAAGGGGAACCTCTAAAATAATTAAATAAGATTAAAATTCATAATATTATCTTAAAATAATAACCACTACCTCCAATATATACTCTACTTTACAATATTTATTCCATACTTTGACCTTACTAAGAACCTATAGAGATGTGAAAAAATAATATAAGAGTTATGTAAGCCATAAGTTAGCCACACATATCAATAGAAACACCATAAGTTAAGGGTGTATCATTCCCCTCCCCGTCACAATAATATTTCTCTTAATGCTAAATAAAAATAAGATGTTTTTTCATGAACACTTCATTCTCCCAGGTTGCATCTTTAAAATGCAAATTATTCCATTTGATATAATACTCCTTAATTGCTCTAGTTAATAGTTTATCAATGTGCTTGTGAAGGATGTCTTCAGGATATATAATGACTCAATCCTCTTTAACCAATTTAGGTAACTCATCCTAAATAGAAACTATGTTTCCAATTACCTTCTTTAGGGATGAGACATGGAATACTAGGTGTATTCAAGTAGATGAGGTGAATTCTAGATTGTAAGCCATGCTACTAATTTTTTTATAAAATCTAATAAAGGCCATAATACTTAAGGGATGTTTTTAATCCTTTTTATATTGATTTAGAGACATATTATTATATGGATACAAATTCACAAAAACTTAATCACTTATGTCAAAATTTTACTGACTACAATTTTGTTCTACTTGCTAATTCATTTTATTTTGTGTCATTGTTAAATTCTCTCACAAAATAATGAATACCTCCTATTGATGGTTAATTTGTTCTGAAATAGTTCAAACATTGAGATGAACCTTCAAGCCTTGAGTTATTGATGGGGGTGATGCCCATACATTGACATAAAGGATTAAATAAGTGTGAAAATAATTATTATATGAGCATTCAACAAGTGCAACCAATTAACCCATTTGTCTTATTTATAAGAAATAAAACAATGAAGATACTCTTCTAGAAATTTTTTGACTACCTCTATTTGTACATAAGTTTAAGAATGATAGGATTAATTATGAGCCAATTGGGTGCCGAAACATGCAAATAATTCAGCCAAAACAATACTCCTAAATATGGGATCTCAGTTACTTATAATGATATTTGGAGTACCATGCAATTTTTTAATTGTATTGAGAAAAGTAGAAGCTATTGTAATGGTGAAAAATGGTTATGATAAGGAAATAAATGAGCATACTTAATGATTTAATCCATAATTATCATGATAAAAATTTTACCTAAGACCACAGTAACCCAATAATGAAATCCATGAAAAACCTCTTCCCACCTCTGGCTAGGGATGGATAAAAGCTACAAAAGACTGGTTTCACATTTTTCCTATTGACATACCATGAATTTATCCACATATTTTTATATATATTCCTTGATTCCTTCCAAAAATAAATATTTCTTGATTATAAGATATGTTTTTAAAAATATTAAATGACCTCTTATCAGAGATGTATGATGTTCCTAAATAAATTTATCTTTGAAGAGAGATTTCTTATAAATATATAATTGATATTTATACCATAATTTTTCCCCTTTCATGAAAAAATTATATAGCCCACATAGCAAAGCTTATGATTATAAATAAAACCCTAGGTATCCATATCATCCTCCCATTTTGATATTACTTCCTCTATCCAATCTACCTTCCAAATGGTTATTGTGTGTAATAATGCCTTAATGAATTCATCATGCCTAAATAGTACATCTACCACCAAATTATCTTTTAATTTCTTATATACTATTTCAAGATCACATCTTAACATTTTAGTTATCCATTTTAGTTATTCTTTTGATGACAATCATTATTCCAAAAATCATCTGAGTCTATCATGATTATTCTTTACTTCAAAGGGTCGATCCATTAGATAAAGTATCCATTGCTTGACTACATGTAGAGAGCCATCATCTCTTTTTCACATATTGGCTTGAGCCTATTGTTTCCCATTTAGTTGAGTAATATCAAATGTAAGTGGTCTACCTTATTACTTGAGTACAAGCCCCATATCGTATCCTAATGCATCAAATTCAACAACAAAAGTTTTATAAAAATTAGGGGTAGACAAATTTAGAGTGGTGTCCATAGCTATTTTTAGTTGTTCTAACTCATTGGTAGTTATTTTCATCTAGTATATTGAGTCTTTACTCAAAAAGTATGTGAGTGAGGTTTATGGTGATTTCATAATTTTTGATAAACCTATGATAGTAACCTATTATCCCTAGAAATACCTCAAGGTTATTGAGGGTCATATGTACTTACCACTCCATCATTTCTTGGATATTTTTAGGATCAAATTTCACACCTTCATGTGAGACAAAAATACCCAAGTACTCCATCTATCTAATGCCAGAAACACATTTGGAAGGTTTTTAATAAAGTTAATTATGTTACAGAATCAAAATTACCTATTTTACATTATTTAAATTGTATTCCTAATTTTTATTTTAAATGAGGATGTCATCAAAAAATACCAACACAAACTTTCACAAAAAAAGCATAAAAATAGTGTTCATCAAACTTTGAAATATATATGGTGCATTTATGAGACTAAAAAGAATGACCATAATCTCATAATGGCATTCATGATTTCAAAAATGTATTTTAGGTATGTCCTCTTCATGGATTTGAATATGATGATACCCAAAGTGAATAACTAATTTGGTAAAATAAATAGTTCCATACAACTCATCTATAAAATCATCAATTATTGTAATAGAAAACTTATCTTTGATGGTGTATTGGATGAGTTCTCTATATTATTGGCACATCCTCCAAGTTTCATCCTTATTACACACCAAACCATTAGGAAAGAATATTCACTTTAGTTGTATCTAATAATTATTACTTCCAGCATCTTATATACCATGTTTTCAATTTTACTCTTATAGGCATAGGGATACATGTAGGCGCTAATTTTGGGTGGTGTATTACCTATAAGTAGTTTTCATGATCATCCACTCTTATTGGTGGAATGCCTTTTGACATGACACCAAAAATAATAGAGTGGTAATCAAACACTAGTTATAAATTAATATGGGTAGAATCCTTAGTTGGTTAAACATATTTGAAAAAAAGCATGCAATAAATCCTTCAACATCTTTTTTAAGCATATTCATCATCTATTGAGAACTAACCAATTGTGGATATTTAGACCATAAAGCACACATTTCAAATATCTTACCTTATAAATGAATGTGTATCATTAGTTCATATAAATTCATATCAATTATGACCAAATTGGTGAGTCATTACACTCCCAAAATAATGTCATCCCCACCCATAGGAATAAAAAACCATAGGATAATAAACAAGTAGTCTCCCATAGTAAGATTAAAATTATAGAATTTTTTATAATTGTTGAGTGTAGCCCCATCTACAAGCATGACCTAAAATTATTGAGCTAGGTAAATGGAATATTTGAACAACTATCCAAATTACTCTTGATGAAGTTTTGTATACTCCTAGATTCAATCAATATAATTACCTTCTATTTCTTGAGTAAACCCACCACCTTATGAGTTTTAGGAGTAATAATACGTAAAAGTGATTAATAGGAAATAGTAGGTTGAGAATATTAAGATTCATCTTTGAGTTCTTCCAAACATGAAATTGAGGCCTCATCAACTTATTTATAATGATTGGCCCTTTAGTGTAAACCAACTTCTTTTAAAAAAATCTATGTCATTTTATTCATTTTATATCATAATGAAAACATGACCCTTTTGCATGCCTATCTTCAATTTGTTGAGGGGTCAATCTTATAGGTTTAGTAGATAATGGGGATAGGAAATTACATATTTAGACATTACTAAAAATTCTTCATTTAACCAAATATTTTCCTTCTATAATGCATACCATTGGTATAGACTTAGATACTAAACTAGGACTAAACATGCAAATACCAATTTGGATTTTATATTTGAGGCCACCCACGAATAGGATAGTCAAATTTTTATCAGTGATGTCATCCACATATAATGAGATATTCTAGAATTGATGAATATAATCCTTCATAACCTTTATTTGATGTAGTTTAGATAGCTGATTAAAGTAATTTTATAAGATATTACTATGATAGTAAATTTATAGCTCCTAAAAAAAATAGACCAGGTAATCTAAAGGCCTTTATTTTTATTTTGAGCACATAAAAATCTATACCAAATGAATTTATCAAGTTATAGATATAGAAAGGTCATTAAAAAAATTCACACATGTATCATAATGTAGATAACATAATTTTTTCATTTTTATTGATCTGAGTGGTAATTTACCATCAAAATTGTGAAAGCCCCACTTTTGGCAACAAATACTTTAGATTGGGATAGAGGTGTGATTATTTGAATGAGTATAAGTGAATTGGAGTGGTGGAGGATTATTTTATTGAAGGTTGATATTTACAATTGAAAATATTCCAAGTTATAAGTGTCAATGGATCCTTCAAAACATTCAGGTCCCCTCTTACCCCATTGATGTCCCCTTTAATTGTATCAATATCATGTTTCTACACCATGATTTCTAAATCTAACTGAAGTTGGTAAACCACCTCATAAATAAATGGATCAGAATTGTTAGTATCCATGTCATCCTTATGAATAATTTTTGTATTTTTATTCCCTTTTCCACATCCCCAAGTGTTAAGACCACCCATGCACAAACTATAGGATGGTTTCAGCCTTAAAAATATGTATTGGTAGATTATACCAATATGATAGTCTTGTCAAGACAAGTCTAATGACTGATAATATACACAAGGGTGAAAATTTTTGGTTTAAAAATTTTAATGGTAGATTATACCATTACAATCATCTTACTAAGATGAATCCAATAACTAATAATTTTTAGAAGGTTGAAAATTTTCTAGACATTTTTTATATATTTTTTTGAAAAAATCACTTCAAACAATAATATAGTAATGAAAAAACTAAATTCGTCTTAGATCACAAGTTATGTTTATTTATCCTTCCACTCAGAATAGACTCACAACACCATATATTAAAAAAATGTTATAGAAACTTATCCAAATAAAATCTATGATACCACTTGTATTAGAACTACTTAGATGTTCACATAATAGAATATTATATTATATAAATAAGAGTATAATATGTATATCCACAAAAATAATTTATAGAAGATTATAGTTCTTAATAACTATAGTTGAGCCACTTCAAAGGGGATACCTCTATAGAAATTTAATAATAACATAATTACTCAGATACTAACCACTACCTCTTATATATACTCTACTTAGCCATGGTTATTCCATTGGTTGACCTTAACAATATCATAGAGATATGTAGTAAGATAGTATAATAGGTATGTAAAACATAAATCAACCAAATATATCCATAGGCATGTCATACATTAAGGGCATATCAATTTTACTCAAACTCCTACTTCTTCATGACTATAGAGTTCTATTAAACATATGTAGGATACCACAAGTTTTATAGATCAAGCTATGACACCTATGCATGCTCATTAATAATTCCACCATGTTCATGTCTCAGTTTTTAATTTGGAGATATCTATGAGAATACATTAGATAGGATCATATACTATCCTTTTCCTATCAAATATTCTAAAAATATAAAAACTTTCAAATAATTCAAAAATATATAAATATTCAACATTCCAATATTTTACTATCTCCTTAGAATTTACTTTATTTTATTAATGTTAATAAATAGCATATAATTTCATTTTTATATGGACATATGTTCAATACATCTATAATTATGATATAATCATATTATGATATAATCATACCCAGACACATGATATATGCACTTACAGATGTTGGACCTTTTCATTACCAAAGTCATATAGTACATTATGGGAATCTACTACTTTAATCATGATTGATACATGTCACATATCATTTATTATCATTTATACATTATCATGTTTTAGATTATATACCAATGGTTATGCATGTCTATATCCATGCTCATATCTTTTAAAGTGAATTTGATATGTTATGTTATGTAACATTTTTTGCTAAGACATATATGCAAGGAATGATATGATATTATTAAGTTAGTTGTTTATGCTTCATCTATTTTTCCCATCATTGAGTGTATTCCATTATTTTATATTATCTTGTGTAAAATTTGAATATGTTCCTTTTTTATTATCCCTTTTGCCATTGTATGTTAATTGGACATTTTAATATCTCATTCTATGTTGGTTTTGATTCATTTGAACATAATCATTCTTTGAGGTCACTTTAGACCACTCTTTTGCATTAAATTAAGTGAGATTATGTGTGTGCTTGATTTATCATTGAGATTATATTATTACTCTCTAAACATTCCCAAGATCTATATCATGCATCTTAGATATTTATGTGATGACTTAATGTAATCTTAATTGGTATATATACTTTGACATGTTATCCCTATATGTTACATGATTCATACACATATTATATAGCAACCTTATCCTTTTGAGGTAAGGTACCTAGAAGTTTTTATTTACCTCACCTTAAAAGGTAGGGGCATATCTATGGGGAATATCATATAATCATGATCTACACATTTTCATAAATTATATATTTCAGCGGAGGCATGTCATAGAGGAATGACCTTCACACTTATACAACATCTCAATATTTATTAATTTCAATGGGAGCATGTTATAAAAACTAGATCTCCACACTTATACACCTTCTCATTATTTAAATACTTTATTGGGGTCATGCTATACAAAAATTATCTCCACACTTACACACTTACCTAGTATATTTAGAATTTAATGGGAACATGTTATAAATACATGACCTCCACACTTTTACAATCTCCAGTTTAGTTTCATGATTCATATATACACTTAGGTTAGAATCCTATACATTACACTAATTTTTCATAGATGTGAAATATATTTTTTCATATTTATGACACATATATTATATATTTTACATATTATAGATACATATTCCAATCTATTTCACCAAAAAATTCAAAATTTACCAATTATACTACTCACTAGGATGTATTGATTACACCAAAATTTGCTATTATCAAGACTTTTCTATTATAATAGTGGATTAACTTTATAGGTTGAAGTGATTAAATGATTAAAACTCAACATATTTATAGGAATGATTGATTAAATTATCCAATCTAACCATAATTATAGGATGAGTTTATTAAATCACTCAACTTCACCATATTATATATATATATATATATATATATATATATATATATATATATTCACACTTGGGTTATGGGATTGAGATATAATGATCTTAATAGCCATGTCACAACTCTCCTTGCACCAAATTAGGGGAATTATAACTTATAATCTCCATATTCAAATATCCAAGGTTTAGGTTTGAACCTTTTTCAACTCTAATGCTTCACAAGGAAGCATATTTACCAAGTTAGAGCACCAAAAGGCAATATGGTTGCATTGACACACATGTGTACTCCTTCCTTGCTCTCTTTATTTTTAATCATTTCAATTATTTAAAGTTTTATATTATATGCACTAATTTATCATGTAACATTCTCTTGGATATATGTCATACACCAAAAAATCACGCAAATTGAGATCAATCAAAGGAATGGTGTGTTATACACACACGTTTATGCATGTATTTCCTTTAAAATTAGTAATTTCATATATATTAATTAATATATCAAGGGGGGGTTGTAGATACTAAAAATGAATAATTTTATCATATTAGTCTTATATATTTTTAAAATATCAATTAGTGCTCTACCCTTCTATTTTATACTTCCCTGAGTAGAAAGCCTTACATCCACCATCTCATTGTTCCTAAATGCTTATATTTTACTTTGATCCATATAATTTTGATTGTCCAAGTATCCTTTACTAAAAATAAATATGAAAACTTTATAAACATCCTTTAATGTCATTTTCTAATCCATAACTATTTTTTAATCCTTCTGTACACTACCAGCCATAAATGGACATTACCACCGACGATAGTCTCCACATATTTATCTAGTTTCTAGTATCCAAAATTCGTCCAAATTTCAAATGGTTCTAGACCTATGGGTTAGTATATTTATATTATTAAACCCTACTATGATATATTTTAAAAATGTGAGGTATAAATATAAGTCTAAGCCTTCACATTATTTATTTAGAAAATACCAAGTAAACACATAATAAATATAAATCAATCATCTACACAACTAAATTATTCTACCTTATTCATCCCTATTTTAATAGTAAACATATGAGAAATCATACTACTAGTCTAAAACATTCAAAGAGCAGTCCATGAGTGATATTTTGAAGTTAAAATCTAGATCATTGTATACATCATCATATAGTATATTTCTCCCTTATGCACACAATTTCCCACACACAGGGCATAACTACATAACTTTGAGGTCATCATTGGAGTATTTTTTATGTATGTACTTCCCATTAAAAGAGGGGTCTTTGGGGCTAGCTCAACATCATGAGTTGACTAATCCATTTTTAGAAAATTAATTCCAAGGGTGAAGAGCTAGGGTTTGATCAATAAATCAAGAGTGACAAAATGTGTCTAAGATTACAATATATCAAAAAAATGAAACATAGAACCTAAGATTAAAATAGCTGGTTGTATCTAGATCTAGTCATTATTCTATACTTGAAACCTATGTCACATTCATACACTACCATTGATGGTAGTGTCTAGATACGATGGTAGTGTATGCAACCACATAATTACAATTTATAAAATTTGATGACTGATCTAAAATACCAATCCTTCATACTTCACACTTGTTTCCAGTCTAGATCTACCTATGCATAGTAAAACCTAACTATCATTTTTATTTGGTATTGTAATAAATTGAGCATATTTTAAATTAATTACTTTATATATTTATCATATATCAATACTATAATTTATAAGATTTATTTATACAAGTGATTAATTGGTATTTTATAGATTGTTTTATCACCCTTATGCTTGAACTATTTCTATATTATTAACCCTATACCCCAACCTTTCAAAATTTTAGGATTAAATAATAATAGAGTTTTTCTTTGACACTCATTTAAAATTTTGAGATGTAACATTATCGACCTTTAGATGTTCAATTTTTTTTTAATTGTTCTATCTCATGATATTGAAATTTAATCACCTTGGAAATCAAAATACATGTGATCATGAACTTCATTGATTGTTTAATTTATTTATTATAACCAATGATCACCTAATATATCATTATATTCAAAAATATTTATCCCAACATGGTGTGAAATGTAATTATACATGTTTTTGGGCCAATAGATATAGGAAATTGAATATATACCATTATAACATGTCAAGTTAATAAATATTAGTCAAATGTCAGACATCATATCCAAGTATCTTAAGGAAAAACATATTGTAGATATTAAATTAATTTTTATAATCAATTAATTTCACTTTTTATTTATGGACATCCCTCTATAAAAAATGTAATTACCAAACATTTCATAATTAAAATGAGTCTTTATAATATTATTGAAAATATTGAATAGATCATTATTCTTCTTAAGAATGGTTTGCTTAGGTGATTATTTATTAAGTACCTCTTTCTTATAATATTTTTTAGGTAATTATTTATTATAAATGTATTTTTTATGTATATATAGATATGATATTACGATGTATGGGTCAATGGAGATTCCAACATGTGGCATACATCCCCCTTAACTAGATTTACTATTATAATATATTAGGCCAAATAGGTAACTTGTATACCTTTATATATTATGTAATGAGTTGTAATACATTTTTATTATGGGTTTACCCCTTAATTATTAATAATAAAAGACTATATAAAGGTGTAGTAATATAAAATATCACTTGAGTGCAATGAGTATTAGTTGAGACCACTCATCCCTAGCTTAGACTTAAAAGTATCTTAGGGCCTTTTTAGACCTTTATATATATTTATTAAAAGAATTAAACATCCTTATACATCCAAAAATAAATCAAAAACCTTCCCCTAGGGATCTAGGCCCCTAGTGCCTCAGGTTATACTAGCTAGACACTAGCATAATTCCTTCGACATTAGTGCATCAAACTAATGACTACGGGACCATGCTAGTGTCCCTTGCCTAATTTCAACCACAACAATTATGTTTTTAATTCCTAAGACACCTAGGGTCATCATATACCTATTTCACATTCTGTAAAATCACTAGAACAATATAAATACATGAATTTTAGTCCTTTAACTAGATGGAAATTAGATATAGAATACACCAACAAGCTTAGAATAAGCTATGAAAAATCAAGGTTATTGATCTATATTCTTCCCTACATATTCATAAAGTCATCTACATCTACCCTAAGCTTGGAATACATAGGTTTCTCATCTCAATCCTCATTAAAATCACTCAATTTAACACTCATACTAGTATTCACTTATACTTACACCAATACTTAGACTAGGAAAACTACGTTGGTCTTGATCCCCTCTAGATATATTGGTATGTAGGCAACTCTAAAAATAGTGGGATGTTGAAGACGTATAGCATACCTAACTAACATCACACTTTTGTTTCTTGTGATTATAAAATACCCTAATAATATGGAGATCTAGGGTTTCTATAGACAATCTATCTAAAATAGGTCACATATAGTAAATAAGGTTTCATTTGCATAAGAATAGGCATATCAATATCAAACATAGTTACTCCCAAAAGTTCACATAAGTCCTTGGACAAAGAAACTAGCATTAACAAGAGGACACTAATATAGTTAACTACTATCCAAGGTACCTTAATACTATCCAAGAGGATTTATAACACCTAGATCCTATTTACAACACCATGATCAACTTTTGTGATAATGTTTAGCCTCTAGATCATTTATCTCATTCATTTTTTTAGCTAAGTACTTTTTTGTGTCATTCATTGATATTTTAAAAAATATAAAATTAGGTAATTCATATATAAATTATTGGTTTTATTTATTTCATTTCTCTTCCCCAATTTTATGTACCCAAACTCTTTTAAAACCTAGGGTTTATATTCCATAAATACCTTAAATTTTAAATCATTTGGTGAACATAAATTACTTCAAACATATTGCTTAAAATCATAGTATACTATTAGGGTTTCCATTCTTGTTTAAAAAATTATCTTAGTTTTTAGTTTGCATCCTTTCACCATGATTATTATGATGGATGTCATTTTATACTTTTTGATATTGGTTTGTATTACATGCATATTACCTTCTGTTTGTAGAATGATGCATATATATGTCATTCTTCTCATGGATCATGTTATAACTCAACTTATTTCACACATTTTTTCACCTCACCCTGAGCCCCACTTTTATGGATAATATCATTACATGGACAATTTTGATTTACCTCTTGCTACTACTTGATGACAGAGAGCTCAGATGACTCCTTTTGTTCCTCCTCCACCTAGACTTATTGACCTGGACTCATTGACTATCTTCACTCATATTTATCCTCTACTACTCACCCTCATAAAATATTATATCCTATGGTTCGATATGTTACTAGATATAATTATTGCAAGTAGATACTAAGAAGGGGGTAAATTAATATACAATAATGCAAGTTCAATTTCAAAACCATTCCATCATACATCAACTTGATATAGAAACATAAACATGAAATCACATTCATCGAAATAATTAACAAGATAATAAAACACATCAACACATCATCTACATGGGAAACCCACTTGGGGAATAAAACCCACTCTTAATCCTATAAACACTTGGAATAATTATCCTATAAGGTATTACAAATTAGAGAATAGTCAAGTCCTTTTGATTAGGATTTATTGAAACACCTATCCCATAAGGAGAACCTACCCATAATATGATCAAGTCTTCTTGACCATCTATTGGTCAAGTCCTTTTGACCCAAAACTATGATCAAGTCCTCCTAACCTTAGGCTTTTAGTGAAACACCTATTTCACAAGGAGAAAGTACCCCTAAGGAAGATCAAGTCATTTAGACCCTCCTTTGAAATTAACACCTCCACCTTTAAACTAATATATTTAAAACATGATGATAGACCTCTTACAACATAGCCTTATTCACACACTTATAATGCATCCAAAACCACCTTTTAGATCATCCCACTCCTCAACTCCTCGTTGGATCATATACAACCACCAAACCTAAAATAGCTCTATCACAATAAAATTAACATGACCATGGATTTATCCACACAAACCACACTTTTATCTACCTCTTAGATCAACCACCAAAATCACACAAACATCATCTATCCTTCGCTCATCCACAAATTATCCAAAACATCTTTTTGGATCAATCTAGATCTCTTCACTCATCCTCAACTTGTAAGAGCACTATTTTAATATCATAAATATGACCTATACATCATATACACAATCAAAAAACTTTTCTGATCATCAACTCATCCAATAGGGACACTACTTATCCTCTCTTCTTTGCTTTAATGCATACTCCTCTCACACAAGCCTTACACAATTCTAGAAACCATCTTATTTCGTTTCACTATTTATAGAGAGTTTATGATTATCAACATCTTGGTCAGCCATTACGCATGCCTTAACCATTAAGGAATCTACCATATGAATATACATCTTAATACAATATTCATAGGTTGACCATAAAATCTATGGGTCACTCTTAAGTAGCTACACCTTTAAATTAGGCCTTTATAGCTTTTATAGGTCTCATGTAAACCTATTCACCCATTTAGCACTTCATTAAACAAAAAAAAGAAAACATGAACACTTTCATATATATGTTTCCACTCCTTATGTCCCCTTAGACATCCTCAAATGATCATAGTCAGCTCTTTTCACTTTTGCATATGTTCAAACAACTCAAACATAGACTTGGTACACATGAACATTATAAAAAACACACAATCAACTTATTAATAATTATTTATATATAATATTTATTGTTTAAACCTTTAAAGATCACATAAATCATCCTCATAGATTTTAAAATACTCCCAAATAACTAAGTCATCATGATACATTGAAATACCACTAGATTGAGCTCAAATATCCTTCTCAAGTTACTTGTAGAAGAAACATGATAACATAATCAACTTTGAACCTTAATAGCTTTGACTATACAAACTTTCATATCTTAAAATTTATATTTATAGATACATCTTGGATTCCTATAAAAAAAAATTATTGTTACACCATTAGCAAATTTTACATAGATCAAAAGATACATCATAAAAACTAAGTACTAGTTTTTCCTTCACAAATTTGAATATTTAAATCCAAATGGTCATAGTTAAAGTTTTGTCACTTAAAATTCATCTCATTCCCTTGAAATTTAGATTAAATATGTACCTATAATCTTACTTTACCACTAACTCATATCACACCACATACACACCATCAATATTTTGTATGTAGCTTGATCTTTATCTGTATTGAACATGTTAAAAATTAAAATCATCTTGTTCAATAGGCATTATTGATATGTTTATGTACGAAAATCCTATCACCATTATATCTTAGAATAATCCTGATCTTTACCTCTACTCAACATTAAACTTTGAACACTTGTCCTCATCTTGCTTCTTCCTGATACCTTAGAACAAACATGCTTCGTTGATCCCTTTATAAGGAGTTTGGTATTTTACTTCATTAAAAAATGAATAATCTAAATCATTAAACTCAAAATGAACTAGAGATATTTATTTTTATGAATGTTTATGAGCTATTAGATCTGTATTTGGTCCTAGTCTTTACCCTATACAAATTTGGGTAAGTATGGGGACCATTGTGATCTCCCTGGAAGGTCATTTTTACTCCTTAATAACTTTTTCCTTGATCAATATCATGACCTAAAAATTGAGCCATATGATGTCCTGATATATTATAATCCATTCATGTATCAATATACTCTTAAAACCTTTTCACATGAGAGATATAACTCCATTAATCTACTCACTTATATTTTTCTTCCACACAACCAACTATGTCAAGAACTGTTTAGAAGGCCAACTTTGCACATGCATATATTTTGATGCACTTCATTGCATGACCTAAAACTTAGCATAAATATACTAGTCAAAAAAATAAACAAACCCATATAATAAAATCATTCTAAAACTTTCATGAAAAATATGACTACATCAAAATTCTTACTTATCTTTTCTTACTACAAGCAAATTTGGCTAAGTATGGGAAAACACTATCAAACTACCTAGGATCCCAAGTTTTCACTTACATATTTTATGGTTCAATTTTTTTCATGAAATAAAATTTATATCATAGTAAATAGGCATAAATATAATCACAACCATATGACCAAATCCCCCTTACTCATCCACACATGGTAATGGTGACATCAGCAAACTGCTTAATCATATTTTCTACCACTAGACCCAAAATGTCTAGATGAAAACAATGATCAACCAAATGAAATCCACTCATCCATACAAGCACTCAAATAATTATTTACTTATGATAGGACACCTTTCACATTATCAATTCTTATAAATAATCCCTATTCATATCTAACCATGCCAAAATAGAATATCAACGAAGCTAACTTTAAGCATACTAAGACAAGAACATTGCACACTATGTAACTATCACTTAGACTATCAAGACACTTCATCCACTCACTTGGACACATCCATGACATCATTGATAACTCTCCGACAAGAATCAAGTTATTTTTCAACCTAGATAAGAACATTATAATCCAATTATCCCTCTTCATCCCCAACATAATACAACAAGGTCTATAAATCAACACAGAGAATATGATATCATGGATCAATTTCTAAATACACTAGCTAATATTTATTTATTGGAATTACTCCAAAAGGAAATTATTTTAAAATTTGTTCTTTTTCAAACACTTAACCATACATATTGGCCTCATGATATAGACCTGGATTATTTTGCATCTATTATGAACACTATTAAGGACATTGAGGATGTTATATCTTTTTCTAATGAGGATTTTCCTTCATATTAATTTATTGATCAAAATATCCCTCTCTTTATTAAATTAAAAATCCAAATGACTACATTTAAATGAGTTTTTACTGATATTGGTTTAGAATTTAACATATACAACCTAACACTCTTACATACTATGGGGTTTGACATAACATTAAACCAAAAGACATAATAGCATTAGTGGTTTTGGCGGCATTCCTCCATAGGCATTGTGTACTATTACATTAGATATTATAGTAGGGATAAAAACCCTATCAACATAAATTTAGGTGATGTCAAATCATTTTCATTATAATTTATTACTTGGGAGATCTTGGATACATATCATGGAGGCCATACCATCTACCAATCAAAGAAACATTAGATTTTTACATGATAAATACTTATACATTTTCCCAACTAATAAAAAAACATTTAGATATTATCAATTCATAGAGAATACCACCCAAAGTACAACTTCATATGGGACACCTCATGTTCTCATAGAGTCCCCACTTCATAAGATTTAAATAGATTAGATACATACATATGAAGTTAGGGAATATACCATCATTATTCAAACACCCATTCTAGATCCTCTTACAACATAGTTATCCCAATCCATGATAGAGGATGGGATTCTCATAAAATAGTTACCATTATTTATTAATTTATAGAAATTATAAATCAAAAACTTAGATACAAATTCCCAAGATACTATAGAGTATGATCCAACAATCGTAGACATCAATTACTATTTATGTGGATTGAGCTTCAAAGTAGCAAGCTCCAAAGAGTATGGAGATGATCCTAAGGTACTTATGCCTTTCATATGCATAGGCATCACCACCAATTTAGAGTTCTATAGATACAATCCAAGACACTCACTTGTAAATAGAGGCATATTCTCATATACATTTGGTACATATGGCCACATCTATGGATATTGACCTAGTTATTTTGATTCAAGAAGGTAATACATAAGATGGACTATAATAGATGTTATAGACGTTACTTGATAGAGGATTGATGGCATTACTCATAGTTTTCCATAGATCTAATAATATATCATCACAGTAGAATGATAAACCATTTTTTCATTTTCACAAGATTACTAGATATGATATAGATACATGATCAACATTATAACAAAAAGTAAATGAGTTTAAGGCTTAAGGTAGTATTTATATTACATAGCCTCTACTCCCACTAGTATAGGCACCATGATATAGTGTTCATTGACATATACACTCAAGGAATGATCCATTAACTATTCCATTTTTATCAAGGATAAATATAACCCTAATGTTGTTATTATGTGGAATCTAATCCTAATACTTACACTTTTCAATTTTACAACACATAAGACATCAGGAGATTAAATTATAACATGATATACATTGTCAAGACTCCTTGGTACATATCATAGTACTATTTTCATGTGGCCTTAATGTGGTCAACACACTTATTTTTTTCAAGACCACAGGCACTCATATATAGGTTACACTTGGTAGTACATGGTTACAAATAATGGATTCCACAGTTGATTAGACATATATATTTTGACATTTAGTCATGAGGGATAAATAATTTACAATTTACATGATGGCATAAATGAAAACCATAGGTTTCATATAGATACCCCATGTTCTAATGTGATTTACCTTGGTACCACATGGGAGGCTTATTACATGGTAAAGAAGCATACCATTTAAATTCATAGAATCCATACTAATGCTAAAGATAAACCTATACTTTTACTGACATAATGGTGTGATGATCATAATGATGTTGATTTATTCAATATTGGGAATATTTAGTATCTAAAATTGGATGATCTCCCACTATATATTCCATTTGACTATCCACATTACCTAGGTGTGTTATTAGGTCTTTAGAGGCATTACTTTGCATTTTTACATACTTATATTTACTTACACATTAATATCATACAACTTAACCTACCTTTCTCCTTGTATATAGTTTCATTTTCATGATTGGTTGTAAATATATTATATAATTAAAAAAAACAAAAAAAATATAATATGTTTAAGAAACAAAAATATTCAAATATTGTTAATAAACATAAAATTTAGATTGTTTGCATATCCATGTTTACATTCTTTATACTTTCCAAGTAATACATATGCTAACTATCTTTGTATAGTTAGTTTTATCATACCTACATACTTCACTTTATATTTTAAATTGTTCATGGATTCTTACAAGAGTTAGGTCCAACACACAAATCTAAAGATGCTACTATCTACCCATTAGGGGCACATACATATATTCATCATTTATATATTTTACCATTGGGGTAATCTTATACATAAATTATGGTTTAATAGGTTATATATTTATATAATCTATATCATATATTTAGAATTAATTATATCATGATATTGATTATCCCATACCACTTAGATTTTTTGCCAACTACTACTACTATAGACACATTTTATTTACATATTTTCTATTAAACATATTTATATCACATGTTCTTGCATACTTTCATTTCTAGATTTCCTAGTTTATTTTTGGTTGTCTCTTTACTTCTACATTTATTTGAGGTAATTTGAATCTACCATTATTCTATGATCCAAACCACTTCCTTCCATTGTATGTATGCTTTGGACATGTGCCTATGTCCTTGTTTGTGATTTTTTGATTATGTATGTATACATTTGAACATAAAACTACTTGTTTTTTAACATATGTGGACATTTAAACATGTATTTTTACGTATTTATTTCTTAAATTTAGTGACATATGACCCTATCCCTTGTATTGTGGCACATTAGCCTAATTTATGTTCCTCATGTGTGTTTTATGTATGCTTTCATGTATGAATCATAAACATGACACTTGTTTCTTTCTTTTTACACTTACACTTAGTTTTAGATGACATGAGGGACCTCATGCATCCCCCTTTCCTCCTTGGGTCCTTGATAGACATCATGCCCTATCTCCCTATGTAGTTACATAGAATATTACTAAGATTTGTTGTTCATACAAATTCTTACATTGTTATATATTTCTTGATAACCTTACAAATGTTATAACTAACATACATCATACATTTCCACCTTATGCTCATATTATTTTACATTTTTATGTCATTTATACAAATTATATTTGTTTATCACACATATATCATATGTTTTTAGCCTAACACACATCATGTAGAGATTTTATTTTGAGGAAAGTTATTACACACATAAAAAAAACCCCTTAAAAGATGTGAAATCTATAAGATTTTTTCATAGAGAGTAGGACATCTGAGTGTACCCAAGTTATAGCTTTCATCATGAAAACATAGAATTATAGAGCTCAAAATTAATAAAATGTAGTGGAAAATAGTCAAATAGATATCAAAGTCAATTAATTATAAAAATATCACAAAAAACACTAGCACAGAATATAGGACACTAACATGATATGCTACTATCTAAGGAACCATGATACTAGTAGCTCTAGAATAGGAAAATATATAATTAATAGAACACAATAATTATCATCTAGATTTGCATAGTTTCAATCATAGGTTATCAAATTGATCAATTTATGATTAATTTTGCACATAATCATACCAAGTTTACTCAGATTGGGAAAATTATGCATGACATGATCACACTTATTTTAGATTCAGATACATATTACTATAGCTTAGTCAAGAATCCATATGCACATATATCATAATTTGGGGCATGTACATGGCACATTATTTCACATGATCAATTTTCTACTAGTTCATCTCAAATGGAATGATTACTCCATCTACATATTTATTTATATACTTCAGACACCCTTTTCACTAGGTTTCACACTAGATTTATGTTTTATTCCATATACAATAGTTGGCATTTTTTTGTAGTACTTGAGTTACATCCTCGAGTGCTTGAGAGGCCCTTTGGCCTTTTTACATGTTAGAATTTTTGAGTGGTCCTAGATCCATCCTACATAGTTTTAGTTATATAATATAGTTTCATTCACAAATGAATATAATACACAATGCTATACAATTATGTATTCATTACTTAATTGAGTTATTAAGCCACCTGCATGGGAGGGTTAGACAAGCCATCAGTCTAATCCAAATTATTCATAGTTTATGATCCACCAAGCAGGGGTGGGAAATGATGTAGTTAAAACTAGATTGATTTATTAAGCCACCCACACATGGGTATTGAGTAGTATAGTCTAATATATTCACTAATTTTATCACTAATTACACACACATAAAGGATGTCACTAGGTTTTTGCATTGGTTCATGCACCAATGAGATGTATTTATTTTTTTCCTCTCTCTTTATCTCTTATCTCTTTATTTATTTATTTATTTAATTAATTTTGATATTCCTTAAGTAATGATTTATTCATCTATATTTAATTTATAAGATACATAATGGAGCATGCTTCACATACTCAAACCCAGATTCAAGGGCTTCACCTCTTAGGTAAGTCTAGGTATGGTTATTTTTTATTTTATCCTAGCCATTTCAATTTGTCATTTGAGTTCAATGAGTGTTACTTGAGACCACACATCCCTAGCTTAGCCTTGTACCTATCTTAGGTCCTCTTTTGACCTGTATCCATATTTAGTGTAGGCACTACACATCCCTAGTCATCCAAAAAAAAGTCTTAGACCTTCCCTTAGAGATCTAGGCCCATAGTACCTTAGGTTCTACCACCTAGACACTAGCATAATTATTTAGAGATGAGCACACTAAACTAGTGACCAAGGGACAATGATAGTGTTCCTTGCCTCATTTCAACCCCAACATATATGTTTTCAATTATTAATACACCTAGGATTGTACTAGGCCTATTTCACGCTCCACACAAGCACCATAACAACATAAATACATGACTTTTATCCCTTTATCCACTAGAAGGAAAATAGATGCAAAATACACATATAAGATTAGAATAAATTGTGTAAAATCAAAGTTATTTATCCTTATTTTAGCTACTTATGCATAAAATCATATACAACCACCCTAAGATTAGAATACATAGGTTTACAATCTCAATAAATGTCATTTGAGTGCAATGAGTGTTACTTGAGACCACACATCCCTAGCTTAGTCTTATACCTATCTTAGGTCCTCTTTTGACTTTTTTTCATATTTAGTGTAGGCATTACACATCCCTAGTCATCCCAAAATAAGTCTTATAACTTCCCCTAGATATCTATGCCCATAGTACCTCAGGTTCTACCACCTAGACACTAGCATAATTATTTGGACATGAGCACATTGAACTAGTGTCCAAGGGGCCATGATAGTGTCCCTTGCCTCATTTCAACCCCAACATATATGTTTTCAATTCATAATACACCTAGGGTTAGACTAGGCCTATTTCACACTCCACACAAGCACCATATCAACATAAATACATGACTTTTATCCCTTTATCCACTAGATGGAAAACACATGCAAAATACGCATATAAGATTACAATAAATTATGTAAAATCAAGGTTATTTATCCCTATTTTAGCTACTTATGCATAAAATCATCTAAAACTACCCTAAGCTTAGAATACATAGGTTTAAAATCTTAAACCTCATTAAAAGCACTTGATTTGATACTCATAATAGTATTTACTTGCACTTACACTAGCACTTAATTGGGATAACTACATTGAGATTGATCCCCTCTCTAGGTATTCGTATGTAGGAAACTCTAAACATAGTGGGGTGTTGAGAACATCTAGCCTACCTAACATCATATTTTTGTTACTTGTGCTTCTTAAATACCCTAACAACATGGAGATCTAGGTTTAAAAAATAAAATTAATCCAAAATAGGTCATAAATAGTGAAGTATGTTTCACCTACACATGAATAAGTCTATCAAATACAAACACAACTGATCCCAAAGGTTCACATGATTCCCTACACAAGGACACTAACACAATGTGCTACTGTCTAAGCCATAACACTACTGTCTAGGAGGATTTCTAACACATAGATCCTATTCACAATACTTTGATCAGTGTTTGTGATATTTTATAACCTCCATATCATTTATCTTAGTTAGTTTCTAGTTGTTCATTTATTTATGTCATTCATTAATATTTTATAAATATTATATTAGGTCAATTCTTATACAAATTAGTGGTTGTATTTATTGCATATCACTCCCTTGATTTATTTACGTAGACCCTTTAATAGCCTAGGTTTTACATTTAATAAATCCCTTAAAATTTAAATTAAAAGGATATGAATATCATTTTAAATGATGTCAAGTGGATGATATTATATTTGGTATAAGCATACTAGAGGCGTTTCCCTCAAATTGAAATTCCTATATTGGGATATCTTATATGGTTTTTCCTTTTTTAAGAAGTATTATCTGTTGTTTCCCTAACTTAAGGGTAATTGATCTATTTTTTAATATATTGAATATTAAGGTCTCTTGGTTAATAAATAATTTTTGTGCTGTGTGATGTACATAATATTTTTTAGATTGTTTAAAATTTTTATATTAATATATGTGAAGACATTACCAGCTAATATTGAATGGGTAAACTAACTTTTGGTATGAATGAGTATACATTAGGATTAAGGGGGATATGTAATATAACTAAATAACTCATAACCATTTGACACAATATATTATAATAATATAACTAACTAAGGGGGATGCGTGTCACATTTCAAAATATTCATCAATCCAAACACATCATAATACTATATCCCTAGGTACATAACAAGAGTAACATAGAGCATCAGTGTCTACATATAAAAAAATAGAGAGTGAGGAGGAAATAGATAAAACACCATCTAGGAAGGAAGACATCATGAAACTTCAAATAAGAGGAGGGAAAGTGAAGTAAAAAATAATTCCAAGAAGAAATTGAAAAAAAAAAATTATTTTAGATAATCTTCTTAATATCTCAGAGGAGACTAAGAATATGATGGAATAAGAGAGAATATATATGAGTGCATCATAAAAATAGAGTTAAACCCCACAATGATTGAGATAGACCCATCTAATATATTATATATTAATGTGGTTTCTAAGGGAAAATAAGAACAACAAAGACTAGGCAAAGAAGAGAATGATGAGAAAGTGAAGAAGAAATTATAATGGTTATTGGATGTGCATAGTAAATATCTTAAATTATATATTCCAACAAAGGGAATGGATATAGAAGGAGAAACTGAGGACTTACAAAAGAAAATCACTTGTGATTCATAAGATGTGTATTAATAAACTAGGTTTGGGGATTATTAAATTCATTGAAAATATTCATAATTTACTTTAGATATGGAAGAGAAGGTGGATTATTTAGAGAAGAAACTCACTAAGTCAAAAAAATTAAATAAGGAAAGGAAATAAACTAAGCATATGATGAGAAAAATTGGTGATATGATCAACATATAGAGAAAGTATGATTGTAACTTTGGGGAATTAAAACAACAAATAGAATAAAGATGCTTAGTAATATTGATGTATCTATCTAGAATTATTTTTGTAAGACTCTTGAAGATATATCTATGTGACCCTCTAAGTAGGATCTAAGGAAAAATATGTTATAATTGATCAAGAAGAATTCAAATTAACTAGTCTAAGGAACTACAAGATCTACTTTAAAAAGTATAAATGAGAAAGAAAATTATTGTATATATTCAAGGTTCTTGGAAAAACAAATAACTATATTGACACATGATTGAATAAGGAAAATGATAAAACCAAATAGATGAATAATATTATGGAATATGAGATATAAATAAGGGAGAGGTAAAATAATATTTATGAATTGAATGCTTGGAATTTCAAGGTAAAGAAGAAAAGTTCAAATTTTAGATGATGAAATTAGATATTTGGATGTGTGTTGACTAAGGAGCATAAACTGCATAATATTATTTCATAATTTATGGAGGTATAAAATTTTGATAAATTATAGAAAATAAAAATAAAAATACATTATAAGGATAGAGACCATGAAAGATAATACAAAAATGGTTAAGAGTGATATTAGATAAGAAATGATAATGTAAAATATTATTTCACCATTTTAATAAGTATAAAAAAATTAGAAATTATATATAGGAAATAGAAAATATATTGTAAGGATGGAGGATGTGAAGGGAAATTCATAAAGTTTAAGATGGATATTGGATAATAAATGATTACATGGGATACTTTAGAATAAAATATTAAAGCAGTTAATCCTAAAACTATTTGAAAATGAAACCCCATTAGAATGAAAGGTTGATAGACAATAAATGAAGTATGGCAGGATGTTTAACCTTGATTTTGGATATAAAATAAATATTAAATAAGGTCAAGTGTAAGAGAGTACATGTGAGATAAATTATTTTGATGGCTAAAATATATAATTTAAAGGCTAGGAAAATGAAAAAAATTTAAATCATTTTCTAAATCCAAACTATAACATTAGATAGAGAAAATATAACAAGAGAATGATAAATTGTGAAATACATACAAAACCATGTATAATACATTCATCACCTTCTCCCTTGTGAATATGTGGTTTACTCTTGCTTCTTGATTTTGGTTCTCAATTCATCTCTTAAAAACAAGGTAAATTAGGTAATATATGGGTGCTTAAAATTTATATCTGGTAGACTCATCCTTTAGAAAGATGGCCTTGATGTTGGATTGTTATCCAAATTGGTATAACTTCATTATGATATTAAATAATTGATAAATACAGAGGATTAATCCTCTATTTATATATTTTTTAGATGGATGAAGACCATTTATCTTGATGAAATATATATAGTTGAGGATGAGTCCTCATGAAAATGATATTTTATCTAGAAGTGGTAATATTGGATGGTGCAAGACATGTGGGGGAATTAGAGTACCATAGATATTGGAGGATAATGGAAACATGTGGATCCAAGAAACTATTAGTGGGAGATACATGTGTAAATATATGATTATAAAATTGGATATTGGAAATTAGTGGTATTATATATTCATTATTAACTTAGATGATGGGGGATAGGTAGATCCTATACCATCATTGAAATTTGTAAATGGGAAGAAGGTGGAGGATGATGTCATGATGTGAGGCCTATTTTATTTTTATATTTTTAGAAATTATGGATATTTAAAATCCAAAGATTTTTTTATTAGGGAAGGATCAATTAATTAATTTGGATTAATTAATTAATTAATTAATGGAATAGGATGTCAATAATTATGATTAATAATTGTATTGAATAGCGGCACTACATAGTGGTGGTAGATTAGGATTAGGGTTTGTTAGTGAAAATAGAGGATTAATGAATTATTTAGGTATGGTGTTATATTATGATTAAGGTATAGTTAAATTGACACATAGTTTCCAATTTTAGGTGATTACAACTCCTTCATATTGTTCTATCTTTTAAAGTATAAAAAAGGATGTTGAAAAAGGTATGTGCGATGCATATGAATGATGATGTGCAATGTGGGATATGTAAAAAATAGAATTTTGGAGGAATAATGCCAAACTAGAAAGAAAAAAAGACATCGATAATAAATAAACACATATCTTATAGGTTTTAAGCACCAAAAAAGTGATTATTATTTTATTCAAGATCAATAATAAGAAGAAGCATATTTTAGGATATGTATAGACAATTGAAAACCTAAGAAAATATTATAAGAATATGCATAGATAGTTGTTAAGGTAAAATATTTATTTCCATGTTATAAATATATAATAGGAGTTGATGGGGTATGTGAAACTTATATAAAATATCCTTGACCTCTTATTTGATAAATATTGGATTATTACATGTTTTTCAATTGAAAATTGAACTGGAGATCAATATTATTGGTTTTAGGAATATGTAGTCATAGAATACTTATGTATATTTATTTAAGCTTTGTAAACTCATATGTATAAAAAAATTGATGTAATAGATATTTTTTACATTGAATATGTACATTATATGTGAATACTTGTTAATGAATATAAAGGAATTTTAACATAAATGGATGTGTCATGTATTAGCTATTTACATGGGTTTAATTTGATTCTTTATTTATGAATGCTTGTTGTATTCATAATTATATCTATATTAGTTGGTTTCTCAATTTTCTCTTTCTCTATCTTAGGTGATAAGTTTAGCCTTTAAACTTAAGTTATACGTATTAAGGATGATTGTACTCTTTATTTATTGTGCATGCCTAATCTACATAGGCCTAGGGAAGGTTAGGATAAAAAACATCACTACTTAAATTATATCTAATCACATTCAATTTCCATTTTGTACATAATTAAGTGTTATATATGTGGAGGGGTGTTGGGTTTGTGGATTAGCCTTTGTTGATAATCACTTAAGTCTTTAGCTCTAATATGAAACATATTCATAGTTTCCACTTAGGTAGAACCACCTCCTTAACATCACCATGTAATGGTTCAACCCAAATTCTGTAAAGTAACCATTATGGTGCCACCACCCCATCATAAACTCAAAACCAAAAAACCCAAACCCAAATCGTGTCTGATTAAATTATATTGGAAACTTGGCCTACCTAGGTTAATATACATTAGAATTTTTGTAGGGTTTATAGCATCCCCAAAAAATGAGTTTTTATTTTATTTTAATTTATGGAAAATAAACAAAAACCCCATTAAAATTATTTTAAAAACTATATATATCCCATTTTATTTTAAATTTTATTTGGACCTCTTACACTTAACAAATCCTAAGAAACCATTATGGGAAATAGAGCTAGTTTACAAATAAATGAAGAGAAAAATCATGACAAAATTTTATAAAAAACATATCATACATTCTAAAAGGCCAAAAAACATGTTTTAAATTATTTTGGGTTTGTGGAAAGTATAAAAATTACATACATTAAAATAAGAAATATTGAATGAGGTTCAACTACTCTAAAAATAACAAACCTAAAATAAGCCCTTGAGGCCTTTTAGCATTTAAATCATGTTGAACACTTTATAATAAAAATTATGTATGAACCATTAGAATAAATATAAAAATAATAATGACTAATAAAAAAAATTATAAATCATAGATAGACTATTTATTTCATTCATTTTATTTTATAATATTTCTCAATAAAGGGGTTACAATGAAGGTAAGGGTGTTCACTGGCAAAAAATTTCTAATGGCTTTCATGGTGTCCTAGCAATAGTGTGATACCAAGTTCACAACAAAGGAAATATTATGATGTGTATGAGTTAAATATATAATACTTATCACTAGTTTCATATAGAGTATACCATCAACTAAAGGATAAAAAATCTTGGTAAAAATATTTACTCTATATTGATAAGGAGTCAATTCAGACTTTCACTATTTCATGTTGAATGGTTGAGTATATATTGATCATACTTATATTGATTAACAAAAATTACTTTCTCACACTATTAAATATGAATACTAAGGAAAAATTAAATGATACTAATTCAATAATCTCAAAATAATTCATTATCTTTGCTGAAAAATAACATTGTTTGGTGGAACTCCATGTGATGAATCAGTCGTCAACATAAAAGACTAAAATTAGGAGTTTCCAATCTAATTTATTTATGTATACTATGTGATTATAAGGACTATGTGTAAATATAGAGTTGATTAATAATGTGTCAATATTTTCATACCAATCTTCAGAATATTATTTCAAATTGAACAAGGGTTTTCAATCTACACATAAAGTTGGATTTCTCATTTTTTATGAACTAGGGAGGTTGGGACATGTAGATTTATTCTGGAAATTCTTCATGAAAAAATTAACTTTTGACATCCATCTAATGGATATACCATCCTAATGTTATATCCAAGGAGAGTACTAGTCTAATGTAATTCATCTTAGATACTAGAGTAAAGGTTTTATGGTAGTCAACACCTTCAACTTGTGAAATACATTTTACTATAACTCGGGATTTGTATATATCAATGAACCCATATATTATATATTTGGTGTGATACACCCAATTATACCTCACTAGTTATTTTCTTTTTGGAAGTGGAACTAACTCCCAATTATTGATATTTTTAATGAATAAATCCAATATGTATATGTGATAACTTAACCTATTTTTAGGATCAGTGATTACCCACTCTAAGGAATGAATTGTATGTATTCAATATTTTAATAAACACATGGTTTAAAAAATGTGGTTATCTATTAACCTTCAACACTTTATAATTTTTGATAAGATAATCTACTCTAGAATTAACTAGACATTTCTAAACCTAGGAGGGACTTATTCACATATGAACCTATACGAGGATGGTATGGGTCTATTTAAAAAATGAAAAAAATATGGGTAAGGTAGGGAAGAAATAAATTTGTCCTATGTTAGTAATAATTAAATTTCCCAATAAAATCCACTTAATGAGATTAATTATGAAATTAAACAAAATTCTACCCTAGTTAGTAACAATTTAGAGTTAAATGGACATTAAAAAGAGTTTGAGGAGATTATTTTAAAAAAAAATTGTAACATTGAACTATAAGGATATTGATTTGTAATAAATTCTTATCATGATCATTTAGTCACAAATCATAATTAGATCAATATGTATGCACATAAAATAACTACAAGAGTTATTAAATCAATCCAAATTTTACAAATTATAAGTAGACATCAATCTTAAAACTTAATTACCTCAATTAAAATCATCCATGCTACATAAAACTTGATATAGAGAAAAAATAAAAGCTCATAGACTTTCCTACAAATTTATAATCTTGTATTTATGTTTTCTAAAATCTTCCTCTTTTTGGGAGGTGAAGTGCAAATTATAAATATGTCCTTGATGTAAATCCCATGCTAAAAAAAGAGTATGATTTAAATTTATTAGGGGATTATGGAATTTAAAACCCTAGGACGATAAAGTTTTGGAATAATAAATTAGAGAATAAATATAGTAATATCAACAACTTTTGATTTGTAAAATAATTGATTTATATGATTATTATATAAAAAATAATGAATTAACAAGAGATGTAATTAGATGGAAACTAATTAAGATAGATAATTGGTATTATAAAAATTTGGTGCACATGGTGGTTTGATAGTCGTAAATAATATCTAATAATAAAAATTGAGTTGGGAAACTAGCATAGTCCTTTTGGATACTACCATGCTCCTAGACACTACTATGATGTGTTATTATCTTATGTAGCACTAATGTCATCATTTAGAATTTATTACAATAATTTATGGGGTTTGATATTAGGTCTTTTTCCAATTTTTTCCAAATTTCAAGTTTGTGAGATCAATATTTTTTCATGTATCTCTAATTTCTTTTGAAAATTCTAGGTTATGCTTGTGAGGGTTTAAATGAACACCATGAGAAAAATGGGTTAGTGGGTTTGATGCGTTCAATGTGTAATCCACACCCCTATGTATTCACACTAATTACATATAAATACTTTGATAAGGGATCAATTTGGATTTACTTCACCAACCTATGTGATATGTGTGAATGTTGGTGAATGCTAGAATGCCTGAGTGTGAATGCATGAGAGCATGCCTTAGAGGCCACTTGAGACTTGGATATATATGATAGGGATGGAGGAATGAATATATATGATAAATCCATACAATATTTGAATAATTTAGAGCTTTCCCTCAATATGAGGTAGTAATTTTGTGTGTTTCTCTTTGATAATGTCCACCTAGGGTGTAAAAGTGTGTAAGTAGTGTTTATAGTGTACTAGTAAAAATGAATTGGAAGGGTGACTTAATAATAGGTATAGGCCAACCATATTTCTCTTATGGAGATGAAAAATTAATTTTTTGATGGTGTAAGGACATAAATCACTAAGGGATTGTGTTGTTATATGTCTCATATAGTGCTTTATAGACTTGGGTGCTATTTGTGACTATCATGCGACTAAAAGTGGATCAAAAATGCCTCAAAGATGGGTGAAGCCACCTCAAGTGAAACTAAAATGAATGAATGAATGAATGGTTAATTTAAATGACTAAATTTTACCCCCCCTCCCTTTATTTTAGAAATTTATTAAAGTTAAATGACAAGGATGGAGGAAAAAGGAAAGTACCTAGACTTACCTATGATATGAAGACCATGAATATGGGTTTGAGTTTATGAAGTGTGTTCCTTTATGTTTATTGGAAATGAAACATAAATGAATTATTATTTAATTAATAAATATAAAAATCAAATAAAAAACTAATTAAAGAGATAAGAGAAATAGAAAAGGAAAGAATACACCTCATTGGGTATGTAAACCAGTGCAAAACCCTAGTGGCATCCTATGTGTGCACGTATGTGGTGATAAAATGGTGAATAACTTTGACTAAGATGATGGTTTACTCAATCCTCATGTGTGGGTGGCTCAAGAACTTAAGTTGTCCTTGATTCTATCATTTCCCACCCCTGCTCAATGGATCATGAACTATACATAACATTTTTTGAACTGATGGCTTGTCCAACCCTCCTATATAGGTGGCTCAAGAACTCAAGTAAGCCATTACTCCATCATTTCATACCCATGTGTAGTATGTTCATCTATAACTAAATCTACATAATATAACTTAAGTTATGTGATGTATATGAAACTATGTAGGATGTCTTTGGGGCCACTTAGAAAATATAAAATGAAAAATAGCTCAGGGGCCACTTAGGAACTTAGGTATGTATCTCAAGGACTACTCAATAATTCCAACCACCACAAATAGAATAAGGTATCAATCTGGTGAAAATTGGTGCAAATGTTGTCTTGAGTAACAACATGGAGAATAACATGGATATACCATTCCATATGAGATTATTAGTGTAAAAATGAACATATGGTAACAATGTTCCATGCACATACCCCCAAATCTAATATATGTGCATATGGAGTCTAGACTAAGTCATAATAATTTGTGTATAAGTATTTAAAACTAAAATTTGAGTGATCATGTTTTACATGATTCCCCTAATCTAATAAAACCTATGTAATTGTGCTTATGACTAATCATATATGATAATTTGTGACTAAAGCTATGCAAACCTAGATTTTGCGTATTGTAATTTTTTGGAACTTATAGAATTTTTTATTTCTAGGCTACCAGAAAGAAATATACCATACTAGTGTCCTCTATGTTGTGGTAGTGTCCAACCATATTATTTCTATGCAAAGCTAAAAATGATCTATGTATTAATATTTTCATGTATTTTCCTAATTATAGGCTCTATAATCTAGGTTTTTATGTTAAAAATTATGTTCTAAGTGCATTAGGATGGCTTGATCTCTATGACAAACCCCTATGAATTCCACTTATTTTAAGGAGAGTTATTGATACTATATAATATCTATTTTCAAAATAAAAGTTATACATCATATGTGTTAAATTAAAAACATATGACATCTACATCATAAACTAGATTATGTGTATACATGACATCATAATATAATATTACCTGAGCATAAGTTGGTAATGTGTGATGTATGTGAGATCTAGAATTCACATGGTTTTTAAAATAGATATCACAATGTAAACATGTATATGAATTAAAATTTTGATTATAATTTGAGTAACTACCTAGGGGGATGGGACATCATATCCATCAAGCCACCTAAGGAAGAAGGGGAGATGCATGAGGTCCCTCATGGAATCACAAACTTGATGTGAATTTAAAAAGAGATGAGTGGCATGTATATAATGCATACATGAAAGCATACATATAAATGCATAAGGCATGTGAATTAGGCCAAGGGGGCACAATACAAGGGACATAAACACATGTCACTAAGTATGAGAAAGAAAACACATACAAGGACATGTTCAAATGTCCACATATGAATAGATAAATTAAGGTTGGCTTAGAGCCACATGGAAGGACATGTTAAAATGTCTACATACACAATCAAAAAGGCACACAAGGACATGGGTACATATCTAAAGCATACACAAAATGAAAAGAATTGGCATAGATCCATATAAAAATGAAATATTCAAATGCCCTTGAATATATGTAGAATAAAAGAGACACAATCATATCTAAATTATGAAATATAGAAATGAAAGTATGTATGAACATGTGGTATAAATACATATAAAGAAATATGTATGTAATTTCGGTATATATTATTAGTAGTCAACAAAAAAATTGTGTAGCATAGGATGATCAATATCAATATATAATCAATTCTAAATCTATGATTTAGAGTATATAAATATACAACTTGGTAAACTTGAAGTTATATGGTATAATTACCCCAATGGGTGAATGTATCAGTGAGGAATCTATGTATTAGTGTATGGACCCCAAATGGGTGGATTGTAACAAATATGGATTTGTGTAGAGGACCTAAGTACTATTTTAATCTATAAACACTCAAAGAGAATAAGTTAATCATGTATGTATGATAAAACTAATTAGACTAGCATAGATAGCATATGTATTATCTAGAAAATGTAATAAATGTTAACGTGGAAATGCATACAATCTAAAATTTAGATTTTTTAAGCAAAAATTTGAATTTTTTAAATTTTTTTGAATAATTTATATTTTTATTTCAAAGTATAAGTTATATACAAGCAATATGAAAAGAGACTATGTACATGGAAATGCATACAATCTAAAATTTCTATTTTTTAAGCAAAAATTTAAATGTTTTTAATATTTTTGAATAATTTATATTATTTTTGTTTTTTATAAGTATAAGTTATGTATAAGCAATATGAAAAAGAGACTACATACAAGTAATATAGTATAATTAAAGTTATGTACAAGTATGGAGAGATACTACTAACTAATCAGTCTCACAAGAGACCCACCGTCAATGGATCATGTGTCAAAAAGAGTAATGATGAACTTTTTTGAAATGTGATAGAGATGTTGTGACTAAATTAAGCTATAGTGTGAATTTGAATCATTGTTCATTATCAATATTTTGGAGATCATAACAACCTATATTTTTGCACTCATCATTATCATCTTGATTTTGAATCAATGGAATGTTATTATTGAATTCTTTTGTATCTAGATGAGCACAGGGAATTTCCTCATAATGTAGAATTAAATTTTTTGAATTATGCTTTTTAATATTTTCTCTAAGTGTGCCTTTTGAAACCATGCCTATTATAGGCATATGGTGATTTCGAGGTTATTTTTTAGAAAGTATCTTTTGAGAATATATGTTGGCTTAGTATAATTCTTAATGTGCAACTTAAGTGCTTAATCTTTTTGTAACATCACCTATGTATCTACATCTTGTGCCTTGATAAACCATGTCTTTGAATGATTTGACTTAGTATGTTTCATAAATCCCAAACCTTTTTGACCAATAATATCAAATGCTAGAATAGCAGTAGTGATACCTTGGACATGTTTTCCCAACCCTTGACCTTTTTTAAATAAAAGGGGTAAAAAATTTATTAAAACTTAGAACAATTGAATACAACACAACAAACTCATACCATAGACCATAGAAAAAATAAGAACAAGAGCATCACGCCCCAACACCACTAACATCTTCTACAAGAATCTACTCCAATTCTTAACATAGCTCATAGGGCAGCTGCTCCCACTCATCAACCTTACGACCATCTCTATCTTTTGACATCCATTTTGCCAAGTAATCATCCACCCTATTCCATTCCCTTGGAATATGGGCATAAGATAATGAATCCATTAAGGAACTAATCTATAATATTTGCTACACTATAGTAGCCAATTGCCAGCTCACATCTAAAATTTTCCTCTCAAAGAGCAAATTAATCAGGACTTGAGATTCAACTTCACAAATCACCTCCTCCACCCTAAAGCATAATCTCACTTCAAATCATATAGGATAGCCAATCTTTCCATCCTATTAATTTCTAAACTCCCTTATTAGCCGAGAAAATAAAAACCATTGATCTAGAAGAATCCCTACCAATCCCACCGATCCCAACCAGCCCTGGATTACCCCTGGAAGATCCATCCGTATTAATTTTCAAAAGAACAGTGGGTGGGGGTAGCCATTTTTCCAACTGTTGAAATTTCTATTTCCCCCATCTACCTCTCCTAACACAAGCTAAGATAGGAGATATCCCTTGTATTCTAAACTTGTCCACAATCTCAGCATCACCTTTCTCTAGCAACAAAGTAATCTCACTCTTAGCTTCAATAGATTCCTAGATCATTCCTTTAATTCTAATTCAAACTTGCTGAATCCCCAATTTTTCATCTTGACAAATTTTGTGGTTCCTTTCTAGCTAGACTTACCATAGCAAAAAAATAGCTCCAACATACCATGCATCCTACATGAAGGGAGCCAAAGAGGGGGATCTTCCCAATCTCGACCAAAAATCAGCCAGGAAAGATGTGTGAATACACTGGCATCTCCACACGTCCCACCAAAAATGCCATAATTAAAAAGTGAAGGGGAAACAAATGAATAGGTGCCAAGAATCTTCCTCCTCACTACTATAAAGAACACACCTCGAAGGGCCAACAAAGCCCCTCTTCCAAATATTATCCCAAGTCAAGCATATATTCCAGACTAAAGTCTAGATAAAGCAATTACACTTCGGCCAAGAGAATCTATTCTAGACTCCTTTCCACCAATGAACTTTCCCCCCTCATATTGCTAAGAAATTAACTCCTGATAACCATAAGACACAGTGTACTTATAGTCACACAGCCTAGTCCACTCGGCTTCACAGAACCTCTGGGACAAAATACTCAAGTGAGGATATTAGATAACTATGGGAGGGTAGCCATACCAAGATTCATGCTAGAACTAAGCCTCTACCCCACTCCTATAAATCTAGAATAGGTCCCTCTTAATTAGTGCAATGCCTTTCTTGAGAGTAGTCCAAATCATCGAGCCTTTCCCTGTCAAGCTATACCATGGGATATCCTTCTGGGGGATCCCAAAAAAGTACTTATGGGATAAGAGTCTATCCCACACCCAGTCATATTCCACACACCATCACCAGTATAATTTGGCTTCCAGAGTAGTACCAAATAGCACTGATTGTTGTAATCTAAGACCACCAAACCTTTTTGGGCTACAGATAGCCTCCCACTTAATAATGCTCCACTTGGTTGATGATAAATTACCAACCCATAAAAACTATTGTGTTAAGGAATCAAGGTCCCTAACAAAGCTCATTGGTGCCACTTAGATCATACACTTATAGAGAGGAAGAGCCTGCACCATTGATTGAATCAACTAGACCTGACCAACAAAGGATAGCCAGCGATGGGTCTAATGATTCACTTTGACATGGAACTTATCTAGAATCACCTACCACAACTCCTTATAATATTGGATAGTAGAGATAGGAATCCAAATATATAGCAATGAAAGACTCCCAATTAGAAACCTAAGAATATGAGTCACTCTTCATTGTATGGAGGGTGGAGTGTTGAAGAAAAAAATTGAAGACTTGCCCTCATTAATTACCTATCCTGAGGCAGCAAGGTAAGCATCCAAGCCTTTGCATATATTAGGTGCCTCCCTAATAGTAGCCATGCCCATCAAAATTGCATCATCCACAAACTAAAGGTGAGATTGTATAAGAAGGCCCCCTCCCCATTGTCAGCCTTGAATAATGCCACCATCAACATTCCCTTTGATCAACCAACCTAAGCCTTCTGCCAAAAGAAGAAACAAGTAGGGAGAGAGAGGGTCATCTTACCAAAAAACTTGAGAAGCCCCAAAGAGATTAGAGTTCTCACCATTAATCAATATAGAAAAGGAAGTTGAGTTCACACAACTCATAACCCAATAAATCCAATCCTCCTCAAAACCAAAGGTGCCCAAAACCTTCTAGAGGAAGGACCAACAAACTCTGTCATAGGCCTTGGACATGTCTAGCTTGATAAACATGGCCTTATCATTGGACTTGATCATGGAATGGATAGTCTTTGTAGCCACCACCACCCCATCTAGAATCTGATGGCCCTCCACAAAGCCACATTGCTCCTAAAAAATAAGCGCTAGAAGCCACTTTTTTAACCTTTTAGCAATCAACTTAGATATAATTTTATAGGTTACATTGCAAAAGGAAATGGGGTGAAATTGACTCAGCTGATCAACCACCTCCCCCTTGGGAATGAGAGCCAAGAAGATAGAGTTTAGGGCCTAGAGCATTTGCTTATTCTTTTGGGATTCTTGAACAACTACCAATACGTCCAATTTGATAATTTCCTAAAATTATTGAAATAACTCAATCAAGAAGCCATCTATACTAGGTTCCTTTCCTTTTTGCATCATGAAAACAATCCTCTCTAACTCCTCCAAGGATATAGCCCTCATAAGATGTGCTTTCATTTCTAGAGAAACTAAAGAAGGAATATAGGAGAGGACCTAATCCTCTATAGTTGAGTCCCCCTATGCTTCCTCCTTAAATAAAGATGCAAAATACTACAAGATTTCATTAAAGATACCCTGTGTAGAAGAGACAACCTCCCCCCTATCTGTCACCAAAGATGCTATCAAATTACCATGCTATCTGGCTCTCATCAAATCAAAGAAGAAAGTAGTGTTCTTATCCCCCTCTTGAAGCCATTCAATTCTAACTTTTTGTTTCCAAAAGATTTCCTCTCTTAGCTCCCATTCCTCTAATGTTTTTAAAGCCATGGCTTCCTCCCTCAATATAAACTTAGACATCCCCTCCTCCCTATTGAATCTCGTAATATCATTCAACTCCATTTGAGCCTCATTTTTCCCTAGAAGATGTTCCTGAAACTTTGTCAGTTCCACCATTTGAGCTAGTACTTAACAAATTGGAGTAGCTTAGCAAAAATATACATTGTTATACCAATATCAGGCCTACTTACCCTCCACCATTCAGCAACTCATCCAAACAGGTCTGGGTCCCTAAGCCACATGAGCTAGAACTTGAAAGGTGGATTTTGAGGCAAGTGGATTCTTCTCCATGTCCTTAGTTCACCCCAATTTAACACTTTTCTCTAAAACCCTCTTCTTACCCTCCTTTTGAAGAATGCCGAGATGAGGAGAAGATTTACCTCACTTATTCATTTCTATAACTACAATCCTTGCTAGAAGATCCATGTCTTCTACGCTCTGTCCCAGATCACCATTTGTCTCTAGAACCATCTATTCTCCTATCTACCCATTCATGACCATAGGTAAGGTAGACTTCTCATGAAGAGTTGAATGAGGAGTGGAAGAGTTAATCTCCGGTCTAGATCCTCTTGTAAGCTGCTCTACACTAATTAATCCTAGGTTAACTTCTTGTTGGCCCAATTCATCTAAGACCTCAAACCTATTAAAAATATCCTCATCCCATCGCTCCATAAGGGTCCTCTTTTGGCCTCTGTTTTGGTTTCAAGCTTTCATCTCAACAAAACCTTCAACATCCTTACCCTCACCAACACCAAACTTCTTCCCTTTATTAGCACCAGGAGTGATACTAGGAGGAGGTAGAGGTTTTTGTTCCACTGGTTTGGCCTTTGGGCATCTTCACACCAAGTGGACATATTCATGACAAAGGTGACACCTAAAAGGAAGGGTCTCATAGTCTAGTTATTTCACCTAGGAATATGAGGCCGCACTCATCTCCAATACATCTGGTAGTGGTCTACTCAAATTAATTTGCATGCAAATTTGAGAAAAAGTCATAACTTTATTACCTAAGGTTTGTGTTGAAGACCCCATTGACCTTTCGAGCATCGAAGCTAACATCTAAAGAACATCCTCTTAATAACATTCTATAGGAAATTTGGGTAATTAAACCCACACTAAAACCTAATTTGGTAGTTCCTCAAAAGGATTAAATCTTGCTTGCCAAGGTTTAACGAAAAGTCTAACTTGATTATAAAAATAGGGCCCACCCTCAAAAACCTTATTTCGATCAGCCAAGCATACAAATGTCACCATGAAATAATTTTTTGCCAATAATGTGACCTTCATTTTTCCCTCTAGTTCCCACACTCTCTAATTCCAACTCTCCAAAAATTGAAGGGAGACTGTCAATCCCAAAAACTTGCAATACAACGAATGCTTGGAGTAATATTCCACATGTTCAGAGATCATATCAAAAGGGATTACCAATTTGGGTCTCTCTTTGCACCAATCCAATAAACCATTAATCTTCATGATCTGAGATCCCCCAGGTGAGCTCAAATCCATCACAGTTGTAGTCCTAGAAAAAAATGCATTTCCTAATGTTCTCACTTCATGTCTCAGCATATTCAAGCCCATCACTTTGCTAAAACTCATACCAGGCGTAGTCTTAGAGGGCTCCCTCTGAGCCATAACCACACCCTTCCTTAGAACATCCTTAGCACTATAATCCATATGTCCCCTCCATGCACGTGATCCTCCACACCTCTCCTATGCAATCACTCAGATGACAAAGACAAGCTAGGGCACGGTTGCCCTAGCTCGGTGTTGAGTTGCAGAACCAAGTCATTTCCATTTTCATAAAAAATTTCTGCCAAACCCTTGACCTTGATAATCAAACTAGTGTAGGTCATTTTTTACCAAACCCATACTTATTTGAAATTGGGACCTTATCTTTTATAGGTATATTTATATCCTTCACTTACTTTAGATATGCTTTTTGTATTGTTTCTTGCTTTGATTTTTCTTTGTGAACATTTTCTTGTTCTAAATTATGTTTTAGTAACCACTTTTATACTATTTATAAATTTGACCCTTTTTTATTATGCTCATATATCACTATGGATTACTCAACTAATTTATCTTTTATAGGTTCCTCATTAGCAATTATGGGTTGTATATTCTTTTTCAATGCCAAACATGAATCTATGTGATGACCATGCATTCTATGATATGCACAATAATATTTGGATCTCCTCACAAGATGTATATGAGGTAGGTTGATCAACATAGGTTTAATTATTTGCCTTAGAATCTCACTTTAGATTTTATTTGAATTTTTAGTACTTTTTGAATCACTAGTTATAGATGCACTTTTTTATGATTTATTGTTATGATATGTAACATTATTTGCCACAAATTGACTAGGTGAATATGCATATACATGATTGACACTAGTGTGACCTAGATGATTTTATTTTGTAAATTGATTTTCCAATACTATAATATTTTCATGTAATAACTAATTCTGATTTTGTAATTCTAAAATTAAGTTGATCATATGTATAATTTGATCCCTTAGAGTTTCACAATTTAAACCCTAGTTGATTATGATTATAAATGGAGGCACACACGCTTTAGAGAAGATTTTGGTGCATGGATAGGGTGAGTATGGCAATTAATAACATTAATATAGGTTGATGTATATTTTGAAGGAGTGATAGTATGGACCTGGTTAGAGGGAAAAGAACCATCACCCTCATGGAGATGAGTAAGAGAAAGAGATTATTTCATGTGCATAAGATATGACATTAAAAATTTAAATATTGTTGTTAGGGTATTGAATTTATGAAATAAGTTAGATAAAATATATTTTAACTAATATAGGACATCATTTACATATGTGTTTATATCTTCTTTGAATTGATTCAAAATGAAAGGAAATAAGCATGAAAAAGAAACTAGAAAACTTTACATTATAAAGTGATAAACATCTTATGTCAATATTATCATGACTAGATAAAATTAAAATAAGAAGATATAGGTATATGTGATATGTGTATGATTTATATAACACTCGAAACATAAACCTTAAAGGTAGTCTAGGGTTAGTGTTTTTACTTTACTTGAAGTAAGTTAGGTTCACCAAATGATTTATTTTTAAGGGGATTATGGAATGTAAAACCCTAGGTTGATAAAATTCTAGAATAATAAATCTTGGAATGAATATATAAATATCAAAAGGCTCTAATTTTTACAAAAAATGATTTACCTTATTTTTCTATAAATAGAAATGAATTTACAAGAGATGAATTTAACTAGAAATTTATTGAGATAGATAAGTGGTTATCTTAAAATTAGTGTATAGGTCGATCTGATAGTCACAAATAGGATCCAATAATAAAAACTAAGATGTGACACTAGCATATTCCTTTTTGACACTATTATGGTTCTCGACACTATTATGGTGTGTGTGTCTTATATAGCACTAATGTCCTCCTTTATAATTTATATGAATGATTTATGGATTTTATATATAATCCCTTTTCTAGATTTGATCAAAATTTCAATTTTTTGTGATTAATACTTTTTATTATATCTCTATTTTACTCTAAAAACTCTAGTTTATTATTCTTGTGAGGATTTGAATGAGCACCATGAGAAAAAGGGGTTATTGGGTCTGGTGTGTTGGATGTGTGATGCACATCCTTATGTGGGTGTGCTTCCTAAATACCAATACTCCAATGAGGGATCAAGCCTAATGCATTTGTCCTACCTATGTGATATGTTTGAATGTTTTTGAATGTTATAATGCTTGAGTCTAAGGCCTTATTTTGCATAGTGCTCATACTTGGCAAGATGACTATGAAATTATAACTCATTTGTTCTAATTATTAAATTATGTGGTTGAGTCACTTCTAGTTGAGACATAAAAGTATTTAATGAACACTCTAATGTTTTGTGAACCATGAGAAAGACATAATATCAATCATATTTTTATTGCTTATGAAATAATGATATTTACATTTCTTATGCAATAACTACTTATACAATTTGATTATGTTTAAGAGAAATATTTCTTAAATCATGTTCAATCATTAATTCTAGGATTATGAAATGGAAACTAATTATACATTAAATTATATGAAATTATATACATGTGTGTTGATATTCCATGAAGGATTGACTATGATTAATTTATTTAAATTACCTTGTTTGATTTAATTCAGTAGCTTTAGCTATTAAGTTAGAGGAATTTGATGTGTGTATCAAGTGTGTAGGCACATGAAAAAGGGATAATGAAAAAAAGAGACTAATCCAAGCATGTTTATATTAATAATAAAAATTTTAACCTTATTATAAATATTATAATAATTTATTTACCTATTTAACCACCTTTTTTGACTTAGAATTTGTCTTTGGTGGCTATTCTTTAAGCCTAGTGGGTGAAAAAAATTATCACCTAATCTAAAGATCTAGTAGCCAACATCTATAATATCAAGTGGCCAATTGGTAGACATTTAATGATTTTATTTACCAATAATATCAAGTGGTAAATGAGGTAAGGAAGTCTTTTAATCAACCATAAAAATCTACAAGATCCCCCATGTACCTTAATTGACTAAGGAAAGAATATCGCTTAATGAGGCATGGCTAGGCAAATTTAGATGGTTGGATTATTTTGGGACAACTTTATATATAATCCAAGATCATATAGTGGGTTAATTTTATCCAATTAAAAAACAATTGGAGTTAACATATGATAAGGAGAAGAAATATATATAATCAATTGGTTAGGAGAGTTGAGTGTAGATATTTGGATGATAGTGCCCAGACAGTCTGAAGGTTGATAGGTGGGATTCCTTTTAAATATTTTATTATATTGTTCATGTGGAATGAAATGATATATTATTTTCTTTCTCTTATTTATTTTATGGGAATAATACCACTTGGTCTATTTTACCTATTTTATTATTTGCCCATGGACCTTAATTGAGCATAGGAAATAATGTCCCTAATAAGGCATGGCTAGGCAAATGTAGGTGGTTGGATTATTTTGGGATATATTTATATATAGTCTAAGCTATTTTATTTGGGTAATTTTATCCAATTAAAAAATAATTGGAATTAACATAGGATAAGGAAAAGTAGTAGATAGAATCAAGTGGTTAGGAGAATCGAGTCTAGATAGTTGGAGGATAGCACCCAAGCAATATGAAGGTCGATAGGTGGGATTCCTTTTAAATATTGTTTTATATTGTTCATGTGGAATGAAATTATATATTTTTTGAATTATATTATTTATTTCATGGTAATGACACAACTTTATTTATTATAAATATTTTATTATAATCCCATGGTTAAACATTAGCCATCATGTATTTCTTGCCCATTTGATGGCCTTGGAGAGGTTGTTCTTTCTTGGTTGAATGAAATTATTTATACCTTATTATATGAATATATTTATGTTATTATGACACTAGGTGATGGTGTTATGTGACAAACATACTCTTTTTATTAGTTTATCAAATTCCTCTTGTGTTGGGCATGGTGGAAGGTTGTTTGATCATCCCATGAATGTCCTAACAGTAACATGTCAAAGTCTTCCTATGTTGGGCATGGTGATAGTTTTTTTGACCCTTACTTAGATTTCATATATATATCAGTTAAAGTCTTAATATGTTGGGAATGGTAATATGTTGTTTAACTCTCCCATTACCATTGGTATGAATGAATAAATTGAAATATACTCTTATTACTCCAATATTTTGATAGGCCTTGTTATGTAATGAGAGCTTGCATACTAGTTCTATATTTTTGAATGGCTAGCTTCACTTGTATGATCATTTAAATGTTTTTTTGCTTTTTATTTGGTATTGGGAGTCTATTTGGGTATAACTAGGAATGGGATTGTAGGTGATGCATGATCTCTCCCTTCTATCAAACACCATTACCTAAATATCCACCCTTGCCTTTACCAAGTGACATGAACATGCTCAGAGATAGGAGTCTCAAGTTTGGGGGTGTTTAGAGTAGCATATTGATGACGACAAAAGTTTGGGTGGTGAAAATTCCTTCTAGTGGCCAGCAGATGCTTGGGAGTGGATGTGCAATGTTGTTGAATACTACTTGGTTATTCTATGCTTAACCAAATAGAAATAAGTATATCTCATTATGATAAAATATGAATATTTTATTCTACTAATACTATAGCAACCGTTTTGCTTGTAATATTCTTTTTTAAATATATATTTTTCATAGATATTGAACTATGGAATAAGACATCTACTTCTATTTATTAAAACCTCAATTGTGATTTGAGATGAAAATTGATTATGAATGCTTTACTTAAATGATCTTAAGAAGCTTCATGTATGTATAAAAATATTTGGCCCTTGAGGCACTTTCAAATGAATAAATAGATTGATTTCCTTACTTATATCTTGTCATGAGTGACTATTTTTTAAGCAATATGCATCTCTATTTATTTGAATAAGAAGAGTTAGTTGAATTAAAATTATCGAAAAATAAGTGGAACTTAGATATATAGCTATGAGGTTGTTATTGGGATATCAATTCATCTTATTGGAAATAATTAAACATTAGTGATTTTTGGTATAGTTATGCTAGTAATAAATAAAGATTTATGTTATCTTTGTGTTGAACCTTTTAATAAAATAATTCATAAGTGGTTATGACTAATTACATTCAGACGCTTGGGAAGGAGTTATTTTGTAAAGAAAATTTCCATTTTATTTTATGGATTCATTAATAAATGACTAAGGTATTCAATCAAAGCTTTGTCGAGAACAATATTTTTAGTATGCATGTGTCTCTTCTTTTTAAATCAATTATGGTTTAATTATTGTTTACATCTATATTGTGTAGGGATAAATAGGACGTGATTGTTATGATATTGATTTTTAATTGGAATAATAATAGAAATATTTCATTTAAATTTGTTGTTATTATTTTGGGTTGGAATGATTTCTATGAAATAATCTCATAAGATTTTAAAAATGAGTTATTTCCTATTTTATGGATTACCAATAACTAAGTCATTTAATAAAATAGGTGGATTTTTATTAAGCTTAGATCTTCTATGTGGTTTTAGCAATACATTATTTTAGATACATTAGATTGAAAAAAATTTCATTGTGTTCATTGGAAAAATCAATTAAGATAATGAGTTTATTTGTTTAGAATCATCTTCTTCACTCAAACATGCTTTTACTTCCTTCTAAAGCTTCTAAGAATTATAAGCATTCATATTTTTACCTTGTTTTGATTTTATTTATAGAGTCATGTCTATGTTTTCTTCAGATCATGCATTATCCAATTTCTGAGCTCTTGATTTATTTTTACCTTAGTCATTTTCCTTATCGAATAATTTGATTTCTTGCCTTAGCTACTTTTGATTTGAGTTTATTTCATCTTTTGCCTTAAATAAATTTTGGTCTTTTAAAAGTTGGTCAAATGACTCCACATGGAATCATCCTAACAAACTGAAGGATTAGCTAAAAGGCTAAGCCTCTAATGCCTCAAATTTCCTCAAAATTACCAAGTGGAAACATATAGAGTGTAGAATCTTAGAGAGACAAAGTCATTAGGGTTAAAACCCTAATGTTTCTACATTTTACATATATAAGTAGTTAAATGACCTAAATGACTATGAATTTGAGTTCAAGTCCCTTTAATTTATTTTCACCTTATTCAATTTGTATGACTTTGATGAATGGTTCAAATGAAGCCGCATGTTGTCATCCCATCAACTCATGAATGAAATAAGCATTGTTTATTATATAATTAGTATCAAGATAGAATACAAGTGGGACATTGCCATGTGGCATCATCCTAACAACCCTCTAACCTAGCGAGGACTATGTAGAGTGAAAATCCTCTAGGTTAGTGAGTGAGCAACATGTTTCCATGTGGCATCATATTGATAACCCACAAACCTAGAGATCACCACATTGGGTGATCTGAAGGCCAAGTGGCATCATTCCAAGAGTGAAAAATCTTGGAGGGATTAATACCATAGAGGATAGTGCCCCAATACCTCTAAATTTATTGTGATGGAAGGAGCTACCAAGTGGTAACACATGATGCATTAAAATCTTACACTTGATCAAACCCAAGGTGGACACATGGAGTTTGCTAACTTAAGAAACTATTGAGTAGGAATTTTACATATATATTTATGTTATTAAAATATATATTATTTAGTTTAATCTCATGAAATTATCTTGAGTGTTGACCAAATGAATTAGGACTATGGGATTTTGAATTATTAGTTTGCATTTGTTAAAGTATCATGGTAATGGTAAGATATGTTTTATGTGACTAAATGGATATTTGTATCTATCCATAATAATAGGTGTTATGCTTGGTTTTATGATATGTCATTCTTATTTTTAGAGGAAAAAATGGGCATGACATTTTTGTATCAAATATTGAGTTACAACACCATGAGCTTTAGGTAATTTAATTATTTCTAGCTTTCTAGTTTCCACATATATTTAGATGTCTTACCTATAGGTGTGTATAATGAGAGGAGGATGTCAAACACATAATTTTAAGGATCCCATTGATGATATTTATCCTCAAAATTAGTTGGGACTAAATTAAATTAGACCACAAATCCTCTTAGCCATGTAACAGATGTAGGATGTGTTGTAGGAGAGATTGCCTATGGCTCAACATGAATCAAAAAGGAACTTTCCATGACATTCCTAAGATGATGAAGAATTAATTAAAATAGAAATGGAAAGGTCTAAGATTCCTCCCCATAACCATTATAAGTATATTAGAGGTGAATTACATCTCCATGGAGGGTGATGAGAGAGATGAAACTTGAGCCATCCTCATATACCTACACCTAGTGACTTAGTAAAGGATTTTATTAGGCTATACCCTTCTCCATTATATGGGAATCATGAAATATTTATATTAGAATCCTAGTTGGAAATTAAGAGAGGATTTTTCACCTTATATGATTTTGAGTCTAATGGGAAGGCCCATTTGGGTACTCTTGTCCTTAGAGATGCATCCAAGATGAAGTGGGAAAGAGAGGAGTAGAAGCTCTACTTGATGATAGTTTCCATCACTTAGGAATTATTTAAGGATCAATTTATAACATGATACCTATTACCATATATATGTTCAAATTAAGTTAAATGAATTTCATGACCTTTAAGAAGTCATAATATGGCACAATATGAGTGTCATTTTCTATATTTCATCAGATATATGCAAGGTTATTGAATGCAAAGATGGAATTGGGATGCATATAGAAATATTAGGGGTTAAGAGACCCATATTTCTTCACACAATCATTATTATGTATCTCAATAATATCATAAGGTAGGGTTTTTAATTATTTTCTATAGTGGTGTGTAATAGGATGGATGAGTTAGAGAAGGCTTATCTAGATTACCATCCCATTTTGTGGGAATTTCTTGATGTGTTTCCAAATATATTTCCATGTATGCCTCCTCCATGAGAGATTGATTTCTAGATTGATTTAGTACCTGGGAACAAACCATATTGAAATTAATATTTTAGATGACCACCCATAAGTTATGTGAACTCAAGTTATAGCTTGAGAAGATTTTGGAAAAGGGTCTAATTCATCCAAGTGTGTCCCCATGAGGATCAGTAGTCCTCGTCATGAATAAAAAAGATTGATCCCTTCAATTATGTGTAGATTAACACCAATTGAATAATGTTACGATCAATAATCATTATACCTTTCTTAAAATTGATGACTTATTTGATCAAATATATGGATTCAAGGTGTTCTCCAAGATTGACTTAAAATTTGGATATCATCAGTTGCATATCACAAAGCTAGATAGTCATAAGACTGCATTTTGAACAAGATATGGGAACTATGATTTTATAGTGTTACCATTTGGATTGACCAATGCCCTATAAGTATTCATGATCCTTATGAATGGAGTGTTTCACACCTTCCTACACCAAATTGTTCTAGTTTATATTGATGACATTCTAATATAGTCACAAAATGAATAAGAGTATGATGACCACTTAAGGTGAGTTTTTCAATTTTTGAGTGAAAATCAAATGTTGGAAAACTTGGAGAAGTGTTCTTTTGTGTAGTCCTAGGTGTACTAGATTGGGCATATCATTTCAGGAGAAGGAATCTTAGTGGACCCTACCAAGATTCATGTCACTATGGAATGGCTAACACCCTCTAAATTTATAGAATGTTGTATCTTCATGGGATTAATAGGATAATATACATGCTTTGTTGATAATTTTCTCATAATGTGAATCCCATCACTTCACTTTAGAAAAAGGGAATGAAGTTTATTTGTATAATATGTTATGAGAAATATTTTTAGTTGCTAAAGAAGTGACTCGATAAAGAACTAATTTTGGTTGTCTTTAATTATATGGGATAAATTTTTGTTTGTATTGATGCATCAAAAGAAGGATTAGGAGCTGTACTCATGTAATAACGTAAAGTTATTGTGTATGAATCTTGAAAATTTAAAGAATATGAGATGAGATACCCCATGCATGATATGGAATTTATATCCATAATTCATGATTATTTAAGGTGGATACACTTTTTTCTTGGTCATCATTTTATTTTAAATATTAACCACATAAGTTTATATCATTTGTTCAATCATCCTAACCTTAACACATGTCAATGACATTGGATAGTATTGTTGTGAAAATATTACTATGAAATTTTTTGTGTCAAAAGAAAGGAAAATGTAGTTAGTGGTACCTTGAGAAGAAGACACCATGATTTGGTAGTAATGAGTTTATAAACTTACTTGAGAATTTATATTTTGAAGCATCTTATAGAGGACAACCTCTATAAATAAATAAGGTAGTTGTTAGATTTTGGTATGAATTTAAAAGTTAAATTTGAAGGTTATTCTCTTAAACCTAATGGGTTTTTGCCCCATAAGGGGTGTATATATGTTCACTTAGTAAGTGGCTTGCATGAACTTATTTTGTATGAATCTCATTGAGACTCCCTTAGAGTTAATAAAATGCATGTTGAGTTAAGTAAATCATATTTTTGGGATAGTTTGAGGCATGACATTATTGATTTTATATCTTATTATCTAGAGTGATAGAGAGTAAAGATTGAACATCAATACCTAGTAGGATTTTTATACAATCATAAGATTCTGGAATGGAAGTGGACACTAATTCCATGGATTTTATTGTATACTTTCCTACCTCGATTATCATCATGATGAAATCATGGTCACAATGGATAAGTTTACCAAAGTGGCTCACTTTTCTCCCATAAAGACCATTTACAATTCCAATTTAGTTGAAAAGGTCTTTTTGGATGACATTGTTAGCTTGCACAAAATTCCCCATAATATTATTTTGGATCAAGATTCGATTTTTACTTATCATGTCTAAACTTTCTTGTAAAAGACATTTAGCATATATCTTAATTTTATCACTTCTTACCATCTTAAGACTGATGGGTATACTAAGAGAGTCAATCAAGTATTGGAAGACATGTTGTGTATGTATATTATAGATCAATAATCTTGATGAGAAGACTATTTGTATCTTGTTGAGTTTTATTAAAATAATAGATACCATAGTTCAATTAATATGTCACATTTCAAGGATTTGTATGGCTAACTTGTAGAACACAAATGAGTTGGGACCAACTTGAGGACAGAGTTATGATTGGTCCTATCATGCTAGAATACATGGATTGACAAGTGATTAAGATATGAAATCACCTAGAGACTACCAATATTGACATAATAAGTATGGTGATACAAAAAAATGATCAACATTTTAATGTTGGTGATAAAGTTTTATTGAGGTTGATACCGAAAAAGATCCCCATCTATCATGGAAAAGGGTCCAAGTTGGTACAATATTTTTTGTACCTTTTTAGGTCATGGAGTCTATTGGCCCAGTAGCTTATAAACTACTCTTTCCACCTAGCCTATCTCATATTCATGATGTATTTAACATATCTATTGTGCCTTAGTGTGTTGTTGACATTGATCATGTTTTGTATTGGATGACCTTGTAGGTCAAGATCAATGGGGATAAATTTTAGAGCCCATTAATATTTTAACATGTAGGGGATTGGAACATTGAGGTAGAGACCTAGATTAGGTCAAGGTATAATGGGAAAAATATAATTAATTAACAATAACTTGGGAATATGATACATCTTTGAGGGTTCAGTATCCTCACCTCTTTCAGTGACTTTTAAGTGGATGTATGCCTAAGGGGAGGGGTATATAAGGCCTCATTTTGTATATTTTATCCTCTTTAGCAATATGACTAAGAAATCATGATTTGTTTGTTTTAATTATTAAATTAGGTGGTTAATTCATGTCCATGTGAGACATGAAAGGATTTATTAAAGACTCTCATGTGTTAGGAACTATTTTACTAAATTTGGGAAACTATATGGCTTAATTTCCTAAATAGTAAAGGGGTCTAGATTAAGATTTAAATTAGTAAATAAGAATACCTTAATTAACCTACTAATTTATTAAATCTAGAAGTGCTTAATTGATTTCTAAAAATAGCAAACAAGGGGATGGAGAATAAAATTTGGCTGATTCTGAGTTGAGATGGAGGAGACAGAGGCTACAAATTCATTATATATTTAGGAAGACTATCAAAAATAGGATTTATAAGTTTGTTTTCTACCTAGATAGGAGTGTTAGAAATGGAACACCTAGAGGTCTAACACTGTAGTCTAATTTTTGGCACTATAGTCCTTAGTGTTTAATATTTTTGAGCTTTTTGGGTTCTATTCATCTACTCCTAGAGACCCTGTACCTAAGATATCAAGTCTTGGTTGTTAAAAAAGCTTTGTGTGTAAGTGATTTTGTCTTCAAGGATCCTAGTTCCTCTTCATGATTTATAGGTGATCTCTAATCTAAAGAGAAAAAGGGGTTAGTTTGTAATATACACACCCAATGTGTGAACATGCTACCTACATACCAATACTCTGAGGAGGGATCAAGGCTAATGTAGTTCTCCCAATTTGAATGTGTATTATGCAATCTTATGTATGTAATGCAAGTATATGTGAATTTGGGAAAGCTTTAGATGACTCATGACTAGTACAGGAGCTTGGATAGGCTAGAAATAATAGTGGTTGGCTATATGTAGAGAATAGGAAGATTTACTTTAGTGTGCTTTAGTATATTTATATTTTGTGCCTTTTAAATGACTGCTAACCCTTGAAAATGACATTTGAATGGGTTTTTATAGGGAGACTAATGATCTTGGGTTAGATGAACTTGCATTAAGCTGACAAGGGAAAAGATAGGGATTTCAGAAAATATGATAATTAGAGGCTATTGTGGACTTGGACAACAAAACTAAAAAGTACACATCTTGGGCCCCAATACTTTAGTCCAACTTATGGCACTATTGTCCAGGGGGAAAGGAACCCTAGGGTATAGATTTATGCCTAGGAGAGGATTTTGGGATAGTGGGGACTATAACTAGAAGGCTTTAAATTATTGGGAAATAGTGAAAACATGCCTAAATGGGTTATGTAAGTGAGTAGGAGAGACCTATGGTTTGGGTGTCATAACTCATACTCAAGTTATAAAATTGCATTTTAGTATGACTAAATTTCCCCCCCCCTTTATTCTAAGTATGCAACAAAGTGAAATAATAGGATAAAGGAAAAAAAGAGACACATACCTAAACTTATCTATGAGGATAAGCCCAAGAAGCTATGTGATGTTGGGTTGTACGTAGTGAGAGCACATTTTACTGTGTAAGTCTATTAAAAGGAAAGAAAAAGTAGATTAGTTCTTACTAGATACACTATATCTAAAATAAAAATGTATGAAGTTGGGTAAAGAGAAAGGAAGGAAGATAAAGGAATGAATACACCTCATTAGGTATGTGAACCAATATAAAAAAATTAATGCTACTAGGTTATGCTGAGTAATGTTGGAAGTATGTTGAACTAAGAGTTATATCAATGAATGAGCTGAGTGCTCAATCCCCTAAAAGTTGGCTTAAGAATGCAAAGGTAGGCCCTTTGGATCCAATCATTGCTAACTATGTGAAGTTAAAGAATCATGTGTGTGTTAATCGATGTCTAGACCATGTGTCTAATCCCTCTAAATGAGTGGCTCAATAATAAAAAAATTAGCTAGACCTTTGGCTCCATTGTTGCCCCATGATGTGAAGTTGAATGAGAAAATACAAATATAGATGAATGGCTCATGGAGCCCCTAAATGTGTTGTGATTTGATAATTCATGCATGGAGAGCTGATTTTAAACTAAAAAATAGGCTCTATTGGTAACTTTGAAAGATGGAAATTGGACCTGTATAGAAGCCCCTCCTAAAATTAGAATCAAGGATTAAGAAGCCACTTGAGAACTTAGGTACATGGGAAGAAAACTTGTATTAAATTTTACTTGAATGTGATGCCAAACACATATAGATGAAGTAAGGCATGAAACTTCTATGAATTCATAAGAAAATTCTATAAACTCATAAATAGAGAAGGCACATGTGCCGCACACATTACCCCTAATAACTGGTGTCTAGAACATAGATTGTGAACTAAAAGTTGTATCAACTACCATGTCTAAACTAAAAATGGAAACCCTCATACCATGCATGGTGCTCCCTATATCTATATTTTTTGAGTGAAATAAGTGCTTAAAATTATTGATTTCTAGACTAAATTATACTGGCAAAATTATGACTAAACTCACCTCTCTACCTAATTCTAGAAAAATTAAATATTCTACTATTTGGACAATAGAGCTGAAAATTGGACATTTGGGGTGCAATGCTATAGTCTAATTTTTGGCACTATTGTCCATAGCTAAAACTAATGAATAATATGGATTCTCTACTATCTATCAAGTCTAGTTTGCCTTTGTTGAATTTTGGATTCTAGATTGTACTATTCTGAAACTAATTTTTTGATTGTTAGGATTTTTGATCTCTATGAAAAAACCCTTATTTGTTTCCCCCTCTTTTTAGGGTATGAATGAAGACCTTGGAATGACTACCCTCAGAAGAAAGAAGCCATAAAAGTGTGTTAAGTTGTAAAAATATTTGATATAGATTATCTCAAGATATAGTAAAAGTTGTAGAGAGAGATTCTTATATCCATAGGGGTATACCTAGATAGATATAACAATGTAATAGCAAGTGCATAAGAGTAAATTAGAATTCAAAATTTTAGTTTTTATTTGTTAGTGGCATGGAGGGATGTAATATGATGTCCATCATGGCATCCAAAAATCAAGGTAAATGCATGATTGGAATAATGGAATTACACACAAAGATAAGCAATCAAGCAACAATCATACAAATCAAGGATCAAAAAATAAGAAAGGGTGTCCAAGGGGCCAAATAAGCACACAAGGCATGTTCAAATTTTTCATACACACATAATGAGAACAAGCAAAGGTTAGCATGAGGGTCACAAGCACATGAAAGGCACACACAAAGGACATTGACAAGTGTCCAAAGGCACACATAAAGGACATTGAAAAGTGTCTAAAGGCACACATATACAAGACTAATGTATATGATATCAAATAAAAAAGTGTGATATATGCTAATGAATGTTAGGTTCACTAAGTTTTACTGAATTTGGGAACTATATGGTTTAATTTCCTAAATAGTAAATGGGTCTATATTAAGGGGAAAATTAGTAAATAAGTGTGTCTTAATTAACCTATTAATTTATTAAATCTAGAAGTGCTTAATTGATTTCTAAAAATAGAAAACAAGGGGATAGAGAATAAAAATTAATTGATTCTAGGCTAAGATGGTGGAGATGGAGGTTGAAAATTGTTGATCTAACTAGGTAGACTGTCAGAAATAGGATCTAAAAGTGTATTTTCTACCTGGACAAGAGCACTAAAAATGGGACACCTAGAGGTCTAGTATTATAGTCTATGTTTTGGTGCTATAGTTCTTAGTGTTTGAGATTTTTGAGCATCCTAGGTTCTATTTGTCTACTCCTATAGACCCTATGATTGAAATATTGTGTCCTAGTTGTTCACGAAGCTCTATGTGTAATTTATTTTATCTTCAAAGATACTAGTTCATCGTCATTCTTAATAGGTGATCTCTAATCCAACTAGAAAAATGGGTTAGTGTGTAATATGCCCTAAATGTGTGATAACACCCTATGTGTGGGCACACTGCCTACATACCAATACTCCAAGGAGGGATCAAGGCCAATGTAGTTCTCCCAATTTGAATGTGTATTATATAATATTATGTATGCAATGCAAGTGTATGAAAATTTGGGTAATCTTGAGATGACTCATGACTAGTGTGAGATCTTGGATATGCTAGAAATAATAGTGGTTGGTTATATGTAGAGAATAGGAAGATTTTATTAAGTGTTCTTTATATTTATAGCTTGTGCCTTTTGAATGATTGCCAACCCTTCTAAATGACCTTTGAATAGGTTTTTATAGGAAAGCTAGTGATCTTAGGTTAGATGAACTCACATTAGGCTGACAAGAGAAAAGATAAGGATTCAATAAAATCTAACTATTGGAGGATATTGTGTACTTGGACAATAACACTAAAAAGTGGACACCTTGGGTCCCTGTATTGTATTCTAACATATGGAACTATTATCCAAGGGGAAATGGACCCTAGGGGATAGACATATGCCTAGGAGAGGAGTCTAACATAATAATGTCTAAATTTAGAAGCCTTTGGCTGCCTAAGAAATAGTGAAACCATTCCTAAATGGGCTATGTAAGTGAGTGGGAGAGACCTATGGTTTGGGTGTCATAAGTCATGCTCAAGTTTTACAAATTTCATTTTAGTATGACTACATTTGCCCCCCTTTATTCTAAGAATGTATCAAATCTAAATACTAAGATAAAGGAAAAAAGAGAAGCATACCTGAACTTACCTATGAGGCTAATCCCAAGAAGTTATGTGATGTTGGGTTATGCATAGTGAGATCATGTTGTACTATATAAGTCTATAAAAAGGAGAGTGAAAGTAGATCAATTCTTACAAGATACACTATATATAAAATAATAATGTACAAAGCTAGGTAAATAAAGAGGAAGGAAGAGAAAGGAATGAATACACCTCATTGTGTACATGAATCAATATAAAACCTATTATGCTACTAGGTTGTGTTGAGTGATGCTAGAAGTATGTTGAACCAAGAGTTATATCAATGAATGAGCTGAGTGTTCAATCCCCTGAAAGTTGGGTCAAGAATGAAAAGGTAGGCCTTTTGGCTCAATCATCACCAGTTATGTGAAGTTAATGAATCATGCATGCATTAATCAATGTCTAGATCATGTTATTAATCCATATGATTAGGTGGCTCAAGAATATAAAGGTTAGCTAGACCTTTGACTCCATCATTACCCCGTGATGTGAAGCTATATGAGAAAATACCTGTATAGATGAATTTCATATGAGATGGCTCATGGATCCCCTAAATGTGTTGTGATATGATAATGTTAGCATGGATATCCAAAATTAAACTAGAAACTAGGCCACTATTGGACACTTCAAAAGATGGAGATTAGACTTGTATAAAATCCCCTCCTAAAACTAGAATCAAGGCTTAGGAAGCCACTTGGGAACTCATGTACGTGGGAAGAAAACTTGTATCAAATTTTACTTGAATGTAATTCCAAACACCTAAAAATGTAGTAAGGCAAAAAATTCTAGGAATGTGCACTAAAATGTTATAAACTCAAAAATAGAGAAGGTCCATGTACCGTGCATATTACCCCCAATAACTAGTGCCTAGAACATATATTCTAAACTAAAATTTGTATCAACTACCATGTCTTAACTAAAAATGGAAACCCTCATACCATGCATAATTCCCCTTATATATAGATTCTCTAAATGAAATAAGTATTAGAAACTATTGACTTATACACTGAACTATACTGGTGAAACTATAACTGAACTCACCTCTTTACCTGATTCTAGAAAAAAAGATTATCTTGTTGTTTGGACAACTTTGGAAACTGGACATTTTGGGGTCCAATTTTGTAGTCTCTTTTTTAGTGCTATTTTCCAAAGCTAAAATAGATGAATGATCTAAATTCTATGCTATCTGTCAGGTCTAGTTTGCTTATGCTAAGTTTTAGATTCTAGACTCTACTATTCTGAAACTGCTTTTTCAACCATTAGGACATCTGATCTCTATGAAAAAACATTTGTTTATTTCCATCTTTTCTAAGGGTAGGAATGAAGACCCAAAAATTATTTCCCTTAGAATAAGAAGCCTTGATAGTGTGTAAAGTTTTGAAAACATTGGATATAGCATTGATATATATTATCTCAAGATATAGAAAACGTTGTAGAGAGAGATCGTTAGATCTATAGGGGTATGCCTAGATAGATGTAATAATGTAATATCATGTGCATAAGAGTAAATTAGAATTTTAAATATTAGTTTTTATTTTTTAGTGGCATAGAGGGATGGATCATGATGTCCATAATGGAATCCAAAAATAAAGGTAAATGTATGACTGGAATCATGGAATTGTACACAAAGATAAGCAATCAAGCAAGACGCAAGAAACACACAAGGGTGGAAAAGGGGAAAAATAAGAACACAAGGCATATAAGGCACGTTCAAATTCTAAATACACACATAATGGGAATAAGCAAACGTTGGTAGAATGGTCACAAGCACATGAAAGGCACACACAAAGGACATTGGAAAGTGTCCAAAGGCACACACATATACATAGGAACAAAGACATTAGAAAATGTCCTAAAATGCAAGCAAGAAGTAAATAAGAATTATAAAATGCAAAAACATCTATCTAATTAAAGCAAAGAGTGGAATCATGCAAAGTACTAAAAATATAAACATGAATCTAACTATGGAAAGTAAAAGCAAGAGTATACAAGATATGTAATATAAGACTAATGTATATGCTATGAAATACAAATTTATGATATATGCTAATGGAGGTTGATGTGATATCTATGTAAGTAAGGAACATAATACAACAAGATGTCTAGAGTATATAGTGTAAGAATGACATAACCTGGATGGTGTAGTCATGTAGAGTATGGCCACATTGGGTAGATGTATTGATATGTAGCTAGAATGTAGAAGTAAGATGACCTCTTGATGTGTGGAGTGATGAAATAAAGGATCTACATTCACTATACACACTCAAAGAAGATCAAGTGAAGTCTGGTAATATAGATAAATCAACAAACAATAGCATAAAATAGTCTAATGTAAGTCTAGCATAATGATTAGCAATGTAAAACATAGATGATGCATATAATTGACATGTTTTTGTATTTTTGAAATATATATTATTTTTGTATTTTGAAAATTTGAGCTATGTATAATAAATCAAAGGAAACTATGTATAATAAATATTGGAAGGAAATGATACTAACTAATGAGTCTTGGATGAGACTCCCTATCATGGTGTCCTATATCCAAGAGTTAAATCATGCATGATTATGAAGCACGATGGAAATGTTGAGATTGTTGCTATGAAAGTTGTATATGATATGGATGCTCTAAAATATCTATAGTGGAAACCAATGGTGGTGTCCCTTTGTAAGTATGATAAGTAGATGAAACTATAGGTCTCTTAGGAACCCATCTCATGGTAAGAAAATCTCTTTGAATGTGTGTTCTATGTGTAAATGTTATTCAATGAAACTACTCTAGGTGTGAATATTATAACTCAAAGCTATCTATAATCTTGAAGTTGTTTAGGTGTATAAACTCTTTGTTCTAGTGATGAAGGTGTCAAATATGGTTAAATATAAACTAGTGGAAGAGCTATAATAGGTGGAGCTACAACTAGATCAAAAGGGGTGATAACCTGAGTGACAGAGCTATAACCATGGGTGTAATTAACCTACATATCTTCATAAACTTGGGTGATATCATGTACAACATAATCTACTATAGGCATAGAGTTGGTAGTAGGTATAGGGTAAAAGTTATATGTACCAAGTTCGAAGGGAGGAGGGATAGATATAACTGCTAGTGTTTGCTTGTGTCTAGTAGTAATAGGGAGATAATTAAAAGTAATGAAATAGCTAGATACATCTAAGTAGAAACCATGTATAGTAATATGATTAGAAATAACATTCCACATGCAAGATAGAAAATAAGGGATAGAGAATATGGAACTATGCATTGATGCATAAATAACTTTGACTTGAAACATGACATTTCTATTGTGTTTAGCATGATAAACTTGAAAAAAAATTATCATGAAAGATAGAAATCAAATGTTTGAGAGCATGGTTTTTTTGCATAAAGGCATATAAAATTTTGCTATGAAACATGATATTTTGAATGCATTTATACAAATATAGCTGGTAATTATTCCATATAAGTGAAGGAGAATATTGGAAAAATAATTTTGGAATCTTGTGCATGTTTGGAAATAAATTTTGTAATATCATCCCTTAGTATGAAAATTAAACATGAAATGCATAAAATGAAACTTTGTACTATCATATGATAGACTTCATCATTCATGTACATAAAAAATCCTATTATGGTTTCCTTGTTATTTGTAAGAAATGTAAGAATTTTTTGTAAATAATTAAGCATCATTTTTACAATTTAGCTATAGATGTAAGGTGATACCTCAAGAAGTAGATTAGGAGATAGTATATGAAACTAGGGATTTGTCAAAAATAATTTTTCAAAATACTCTAAACTTTTGAATGTGAAATTTGATTTCTAATTTAAATATGCATCTACAATTTAGAAGTTTAAGGGAATAATACTTGAATCTAAAAAAATTATAGAAAATTTTGAGTTTTAATTTTAAAAATTTGGGGAAAAATCTAAAAATATTTATAAAATTAATAGTATATTTTTCCTAGTGGTTTGAAAGTGTTTATATGCAAATAGGACCTAGTATATGAAAGCTAGGGTTTTGGTGAATTAATTGAAAATATTTCAATTAATTTGTAGTTTTTTTATTTTTAAATTTATTAAAAATAAAGAAATTATTAAAATTAATCATAAATAATCATCCATAGGCTTCTAGGGTTTTTGTGCTAATATTCAAAGTAAGTCAGGGTCACCAAATGTTTTACAGAATTTGGGAAACTATATGGTTTAATTTTATAAATAGTAAAGGGTCTGGATTAAGGAAAAAAATTAGTAAATAGTGTCCCTTAATTAACCTAATAATTTATTGAATTTGTAAGTACTTAATTGATTTCTAAAAATAGTAAAAAAGGGGATAAATAGTAAAAGTTAGTTGATTTTAGGCTGAGACGAAAGAGACAAAGGCTACAAATTGTTAATTTGGCTAGGCAGACTATCAAAAAGAGGATATAGAAGTTTTTTTTCTACCTAGATAGGAGAAATAAAAATGGGACAATTGGAGGTCCAGCACTGTAGTCCAAGTTTTGTCACTATAGTCATTAGTGTCTAATTTTTCTGAGCTTTTTGGGTTCTATTCATCTACACCTATAGACCTTGTGCCTAGAATATCAAGTCCTGGTTGTTTACAAAGCTCCATGTGTAATTGATTTTATCTTCAAGGATATTAGTTCCTCTTCATGCTTGACAAGTGATCTCCAATCTAACTAGAAAAGGGGTTAGTGTGTAATATGCACTAAACGTGTGATCATACCCCATGTGTGGGCAGACTACCTACATACCAATAATTTGAGGAGGGATCAAAGTCAATGTAGTTATCCAAATTTGAATGTGTATTATGAAACATTATGTATGCAATGTAAGTGTATGAAAATTTGGGCAAGATTGAGATGACTCATGACTGGTGTGGGAGCTTGGATAAGCTAAAAATAATAGTGGTTGGTTGTATGCAGAGAATAAGAATATTTTGTTGAGTGTGATTTACTATATTTCTAGCTTGTGCCTATTGAATGATTTCCAACCATCCTAAATGACCTTTGAATTGGATTTTATAGGGAAACTAGTGATCTTAGGTTAAATGAACTTGCATTACACTAACAAGGTAAAAGATAAGGATTTAGGAAAATCTAACCATTGGAGGCTATTGCGGAATTGGGAAATAGCACTAGAAAGTTGACACCTTGGGTCCCAACACTGTAGTCCAACTTATGGTGCTATTATCTAGGGGGAAAGGGACCCTAGAAAATAGATCTATGCCTGAGAGAGGAGTTTGGGATAGTAGGGTCTGGGTCTAGAAGGCTTTAGATGATTGTGAAATAGTGAAAACATGCCTAAATGGGTTGCGTAAGTGAGTAAGAGAGACCTATGGTTTGGGTGTCACAAGTCATGCTCAAGTTGTACAAATTGAATTTTAGTATGATTATAGTAACCATGAGATAGAGCTATTATCAAGCATATTTTGATTTCTTACTTATGAAATAATGATGTTTACATTTATTATGTAATGTCTAATTATGAAATTTGATTATGTTCATGAAAAATATTGACTTAAATCATGTTGAGTCATTGCTTATAACCTTATGAAATGGTAACTAATTGTGAATTATATCATATGAAATTATCTACATGTGTATTGATATTCCATAAAGGATTGACTATGATTAATTGATTGAAATTTCCTTATTTTATTAAATTTAAAAGCTTTAGTTATTAGGTTAGAGGAATTTAATGTGTGCATCAAGTGTGTAGGCATATAAAAATGGGATAATGAAAGAAAGATACTCTGAAAAACATGGTTATATCACTAATCATTTTTTTTAACCTTAATATACCCAAGTTAGGAATTTTGTTGCCTAGTTTGCCACCTTTTTTGACTTAGTATTTGTGTTGAGTGCCTAACCTTTAAACCTAGTGGGTAGAACTTGTTATCACCTGACCTAAATATCTAGTTGCCAACATATAGAATTTCAAGTGGCCAATTTTCATATATTTCATGATTTTCCTAACTACTAGGATCAAGTGGGAAAGGGGGTAAATAAGTCCTATAAGCAACCACATAAATTTACAATAGCCATCATGCACCTTAATTGATAATGGGAAAGAATGTCCCTTAATGAGGTATGCCCAGGAAAATGTATATGGTTGGATTAATTTAGAGCATATTTATATATAATTTTAGATATTTTAATGGGATAATTTTATCAAATTCAAAAATAATTATACTTATAATAGGAGAAGGAAAAACAACAAATAGAATTAGTTGGTTAGGAGCATTGAGTTTAGATAGATAGAGGATAGTACCCAGACAGTTTGAAGGTCAATAGGTGGGATTATACATAAATATTGTTTTTTATTGTTCATTTAGAATGAAATTATATATTATTTTCTTCTTAATTTAAGGGTAATAATACCACTTAGCCTATTTTATTATTTTCCCATGGTTGAGCATTGGCCACTAGTAGTGCTTGCTTATTTGAGAGACCTAGAGAGGTTGTTCATTCTTGGTTGGGTGAAATGACTTATAACGTATTATGTGAATATTTTTATGCTATTTTGACATTAATTTATCATGGTTTGTGATCAAAATTCTCATTTTTGTAGTGTATGAAAGTCCTCTTCTGCTAGGCATGGTGGAATGTTGTTTGATCCTCCCATGAATGTCATGATAGTAACGTTTCAAAGTCCTCTTATGTTGGGAATGGTGGTAGGTTATTTGACCCTTAATTGTATGTAATAGTTGTATCAATTAAATTACTCCTATGTTGGTCATGGTTGTAGGTTGTTCAACTCTCCCATGACCATTGACAGGAAGCAATAGAGTGAAATATACTCTTGTTACTCTAATATTTTTGTTGGCCTTGTTATACCATGAAATATTTCCTAATATTTTTATTTTTTTAAAATATTATCTTCACTTGTATGATCATTTGAATACTTTTTTTATTTATATTTGGGACTAGGAATATCTTTAGGTAGAATTGAGAATGAGGTTGTAGGTGGTTCATAGTCTCTCCCTTGTGTCAAACACCTTTACTTAGATATCCACCCTTGTATTTAACAAGTGATATGAAAATTGTCAAAGATAGGTGTCTCAAGTTAAATGGTGTCCAGAGTATCAAATTGATTATGATAATATTTTGGGATATGAGAGTTACTTCTAATGGCTCGTAGATGCTCAACAATGGATGTAGAACATCATTTAAGAATTTTTGCCTCTTTTGTGCTTGACCAGATAGAAATAAGTATCTCTCATTATGATAAAAAAAATTAATTAATTCATAGTTATATTAATGTTTTATTATCGAAACTACTTGTAATATTCTTGTTAAATATAGAGTTGGATGATATTCCAACTATGTAATAAGACATTTACTTTTATTTATTACAAACTTAGTGCCAATATGAGATGTAAATTGATTATGAATACTTGATTTAGATTATCTTTGGAAGATTAATATATATATATCAAAGTATTTTCCCCTTGAAGAACTTTTGAATGAATAAAAAAATTGATTTCCTTTCTTATATATTATCATGGGTGACTATTTTGTTAAAGATTATGAATCTTTGTTTATCCGAATGAGAAGGGTTAGTGGAATTAAACTTATCTAAAAATAAATGGAAATTATATTTACAACATTATATACATACATAAAAACACACACACACACACACACACACACGTGTGTGTGTGTGTGTGTGTGTGTGTGTGTGTGTGTGTGTGTGTGTGTGTGTGTGTGTGTGTGTGTGTGTGTGTAAAGTTGTTATTTGGAATAAAAATTAAACTTTTTTGAAATAAACAAACATTAGTGTTTTTTTTTATGTTATGCTAGTAATGAATAAAGGCTTATGTTGTCTTTATGTCAAACCTTTTTAGAAAAAGGATTCATAACTAGTTAAAACCATTTACATTCAAACCATTTGGAAGGAGTCATTTTTTCAAGGAAAAATTCATTTTGATTTATGGATTCACTAATAAATTATTAAGAGTTATTTGATTAATTTTTTTTTGAGAATGGTATCTTTATTATGCATGTGTCTCTCCTTTTAAAATTGATTATGGTTTAATTATTTCTTGTATCTAGCTTATGTATTGGTAATCAGGACACAATTTTGAAGCTATGGATTATTATTTTAAATAAAAATATAAATATTTAGTTGAACCTTTTTGGTGTTGTTTTGGATTGTATTTATTTCTATGAAAGAATCCCCTAGGCTTTTACAATTCAGTTTTTGCCTTTTTTTTCCTTCCCAACAACTAGGTCATTTAATAAAATAGATGAAGGTTTATTAAGCTTAGATATTTGGCATGGTTTTAAGGATACATTATTTTAGACACATTAGATTGAGAAAACTTGACTTTAAGTCATTTTACAAATCAACTAAACCAATGAGTTTGTTGGTTTAGAATCATGTTCTTTTCTCAAGCAAGATTTTGCTTCCTTCTGGACTTGATAGTAACAACATAGGCATGTATATTTTTAAATTGTTGTGTTTATATTTATAGAGAAATATATGATTTTGTGTATATAACATCTTAGTTTATTTTTGATATTTTTATTTATTTATACCTTAGTCATTTCCATATCGACTAATTTGATGCCTTGCCTTAGCCATTTTTGCTTTGAGTATCTTTTGATTTTTGGCTTAGTTAAATTCTTAGATTTTTGAAAGTTGGTTGGATGGTGTCATGTGGCATCATCCTAATATCCCAATGTATTATATATAAGGATAAGCCTCTAATGCCTTAGATTTATATGAAACTACCAAGTGGAAATGTCTAGGAGCATGGAAGCTCAGAGAGACAAAGTCATTTGGGTTAAAACCCTAATTACTCCATGTTATACATATATAATTAGGTAAATGAACTAAAGGAATATTCCTTTGATTAATTTTCAACTTATTATATTTAAACAAATTTTTTAAATGGTTTGGAAGAAACCATGTGTCACCATCTTGTTAACTTGGGAGTGATATTAGCATGGTCATTTGGATTATCTATGTTGGGATAGTAGGTGAGGGAGATGTTTCCATGTAGAATCATCTTAGTGACTCATGAAATTATAGAGGACCATGTATAATGTGAATCCTCTTAGCTAGTGTAAGATTGGGATGTTTTCATGTGGCATCATCCTGATAACCCATAAACATGGAGATGATCACACAAGGTGCTCTAAAGGCCAAGTGGTAGCATCGATGATCACAAAATCTTAGAAGTAATAATATAATGGGGGGTAATACCTCAATACGTCCATTTTTATGATGATATAGGGAAATGTCTATTGGTAACACCTGATGCACCAAAAGCTTAGGCTTGGTTAGACCTGAGGTGGATATGTGGAATCTATTGACTTAAAAAACTATTTAGTAGGAAGTTAATAATTGTATTCAATTTATTAACATATCTCCTCTTTAATTCAAGTTCATTAAAGTATCCTAATCATTAACTAGATTAACTAGGATCATGGGCTTTTGAATTATTATCTTATATCTATTAATTTCTCATGGTAGTGGTAAGATATGTTTTGCATGACTGAATGGATATTGGTATCTATCCATAATCATACGTGTTATTCTTGGTTTTATGTTGTTATTTCCATATTTTTAGATAAAATAAATGGGCATAACACTAAGTGTGAATTCATGAGAGAATGCCTTAGAGGGTACTTGAGATCTAAATATCTACACTAGGGTTAGATTTTTGAATGTAAGGGATGAATCAATACAATATTATAATAATTTGGAGATTTACCTAAGTATGAGGTGGTACTTTTTTGTTCTTATTTATGATAATGTCCACCTAGGATATAAGAGTGTGTAAGTAGTGTTTTAATAAAAATGACGTTGGAGGGTGACTTAAGATAGATCTAAGCCGACCCTAATCCTCTTAGGGAGATGTAAAATTATTTTTTGTAGGGTTTAGGGACTTAAATCACTAAATTATTGCACCATTATGGGTTTCATGTAGTGTTATATAGGCCTGGATGCTATTTTTGACTATCAAGTGACTAAAAGTGGATCAAAATCACTCCTAAAATGGGTCAAGTGTTACACTAAGGATAAAGTGACCTAAAGTGACACTCCTAAGAATGATAGTTAATTTTAATGACTAAAAATTACATGGAATGAAAAATAATTACCAATCTAAAACTATCCTATCACATCTCTCATAGAATTCTATAGATGACTATGTTGATTTACATATTGATTAGTAGCTAAAGGTGTTAAATTACTAAGATAGACAATTATAGTTAGAACTACATGTTGGCTTCTAATCATGGCTACAAATTTTGAAAACTACTTTCCCACTCTAGTTGCATCCATAATTTGTGATCTAAATAACACCTTTTATTTTATTAATAATGTATCATGATTCAAAATCTGAGTATGTAGGACCTACTTAACTACAATAACTCTCTCTACCATTACCTTTGCATATGAGACTAAATCAATTACATCACTACTCACTCCTTAATTTTCATGTGAATTTATCTATTAAAAAAACTTGACATAAATGGGATTATTTTGGAAATGAAGTTAGTGTGGGGGATAAAAAACCCATTTGGCATCAAAAATCCATTTATATGAACCTCATTAAATAACTCTAAAGTATCTATTAAAAATTGACATCAATATAATTATTTTGGAAATGAAGTTAGTTTGGAAGACCATATACCCATTTGGAATCAAAACGACTTGTATATCATCCTCCTTAAATAATTCCAAAATTATATCTATAACATTATCAATAATTCTATGTATTGCATGTATCTGATCATCTTGCTCTTAAGGGGATGATTTCATGTTGATTGAAAAAGTATAAACTAGATTAGGTTTCAACAAGGTAACTATTTCAATATGATTACATAATTCTTACTTAAGTACCTTCTGTAGAAGTAGCCAGCCTAGCTTCTACTTATGCAATTTTATTTTTATATAATTTAAATTTTTACCTCAAAATTCTATTCTTAATCTTTTTATTATAAAAAATAACCAATAATATACACAATTAATCCAATTATTTATCTACATCAATAATAAAATTTTAGGGACTCAATATCTGGTCTATATTTCTCAACTTTATACTTTCTCCTCTAGTCCTTGAATAAACTTCTTGGCCACACTCCCTACATTAGTGATGACCAATTTAGGGTCTTCATAATACTCATTTTTTCACTTAATTTAGTTTTCATTTTGTTTATTAAGGTGAAAATTTATTCCTCAGTCTCATATATGATTGCATTGGAGGCCTATGTGATCTTCCTTCTTCTATCCCTTTTCATTAAGCATTTATCTTGACATCATGACTTTGGGCTTATCCACAATCACTATTTTTTTAATTTTTAATTTAGTAGCCTACATTTTTTTTGTTTTAAATCCATGTATTTAGAAGTAAAATAAATAGTGTGAGGTTTTGGAGTTAGAGGAGATGTCATTACTATCATAGGATTTGAGGGGTCATCCAACACAAAGATTGTACACGTCAATGATGGAATGGAAGAGGTATGGGTATGTGATGTAGTTAAAGTGAAAATGGTTGATAAAAATAGTGAGAAATGATATTTCAAAATATATAATAGTTTTATTAATTTAATTTTATCTAAAATAGTCTATAATAGGCCTTCATTCATTTCCCTCTTTCTAGTAGGTTCCTTGGGCTTATCAATGGATGTGTTGATAATTTTTGGTAGCCCTTGTGTGACTGTGACCTTTTAAGAGCAATTTATGTTAAAAGGGACTAAATTATATAATGTGTTTCATTAGTAAATAATATTTGGTGTTTTAAAGACATATGTTTCCCTGGTAGAGAGATTTGCTTTTTCAATGCTTATGTAATTATCACTGTGTAAAACAATGTAGGCATGACATTAAGAAGAACAATAGACTGTTATTTTTAATGTATGTATCATGTGGAATGGATTTCTTAATTTTAGATACTTAAATTTATTCTTTAACTTGATACACCATGGTTTAATCTTGGAGGATTATGTATTAGTATTTAACAAAGACTTGTCTATTCAACTTAAGATCATTCTGTTCAATGATATAAACACTAGGAACACAAGTAATATCTTGGAATTGTGTAACCGAATGAAAAATTATATTAATAAGGTAAAATTGGGTGGTTAAATTAGTATAAATATTCATTGTATAAACCTTTGTCATTTTAACATCCCTCTTATGATTTTTTCCCTCCTTATTTTTCTCTTTTTATAGAGGACTAAGAATAGGGGAATCATTTGTCACATATTATAACTATGACATGGTAGGATAAGGTGAATGTAAATAATTTATATGATAAATTAGAGGAATTTGATGATAAACATTAACATGTTATTTTTTATTTACCTCTATATTTTATTCTTATGACCCAACAAACTATTTAATAATAAATATTTGGGTTGGGGTGTTCATAGGAGGTGACAATATTACTTGAGGTGGAGGATATATATTTTAGAATCATATATAGGTGGAAAACATTGTATTATTATCCTCTTAATTTTATTTTAAAAATACATGATCGAAGGTGTGAGTTTTATGATGATATACCACTTGAAATTTTTACCTTGGTGGTCTTAAATGTGTAGTTATTATCCCCTTAAGGTCCCAATTTTTGAGTTTTTTTATTTGAAGTGAAAATGAGGAATTATGAGATAAAAATTGGTTAATGATGACCATAAATTGAAATAATATATTCAAATCTTGAGGGAAGGGGATGCACAAGATCTTGTTTGATTCTCTTGTAGGAACCATCCATTCCATGAATGATTTGATGTGCAATTTCTTATTATACTTATTTACCTAGGATAAATTTAGGTAGTGTAAATAGAGTTTATAATATTCCCTCAACTTTTATTATGGTGTAATATGGGTAATACCAATAATAAATAATATCTTCCAATGTTATTATTATTTCTTTAGATAATCTAGGCATAAGATTTTCATTGATTGCTCAATAAACTACTGGGTTCAATAAATCGTCGATAATTTAAATATTTTACTTGAATTTATAGATGTATAGCCTTGAGAAGGTTGAATGTAATAGTATTCCAAAATCAGGGGTATATATAGGAATGTTTTTAAAATAAAATATAACATAAATTTCATCCATCAAATATGAAAAAATATATAAATTGCTTTGCTTCTTGAATCCTAAAATATGTCATGTCAAATTATAATAGACTGTCTCTCCCAAGAAAAAGATTTTACTATAATAAATTATCATAGAATGTAATGGTACCCACTTTTATATAATTTTATTACATCAACACATATAAATATTCTATTCATCAAGCCCACTCCTATTAAAACTCTTTTTTCTAAATATTTAATAAGAATAGAGTTGATCTCTTATTTTTATACAACGTGATTTGCATCATTAAATCAATTCCTAAATAAATATCCAATGCCATTATTTTTAAAATATTTTATGGCTAATTTCTTATTATAGATAATATCATGCTTATATACTCCATAATTCCCATCATATTTAACACCACAAATATATGCAATTGGATTATTAATTTTTCATTGAGTGAACTATGTCATCATTATAGGATGTAATGTATAAAATATTATAAATTATGTATACACAAGGAAATTACTTCGGTTTAGTTGTTTCATAGTGTATACCAACTACTCTATTAGTTATAATGTCTAAGGAATACTATAAAAGAGTCAAGGGAACTTACCATTATCACTTTAATCCTCATGATTATCCACTTCATTAAAAACATAATTGTAGTTCCTCAAGATCATACCTAATGATTGTGTCTATGAAAATTTGGTATGTTCCAAATGAACATAGATATTCAATGTTGGTCTCCATGGTGAATTTTATTTTTTCCTTATTATAAAGACTCTAATTTTGTTTACTCAAATTAACAGTCTAATCTCATTATGAAGTTTTAGGTGATGATGTTTGAGTAACAAGAGTAGTGTGAGTTATTTAATAGAGTTAAACAACCTTTTTCTATCTAATACTATTCTAATTTTTATTTTAAGTCATATTTTTTTGGATAAAATTAAATTAGACACATCTCTATTTTACACACCAATGGGCCTTGTTAAGATGTTTTTTCACATCTTTGGGCATTCACACATCTAATATATATGTGTCTTTAAGTCATATATTTATGTTAGTTCCACATGGAATCATTTTTCTTAGTTGCATCCTTCCTTAAGTGTTTGAATAAAAAATATCCATCTTATGGATAAATGTGATGATGATAGGTGATGCATTCATATTCAATCATGATTAACAAAGGCATGAATATTTAAATGCACTATGCATTCTGTTTAAACCATATAATATTGTGAGATTATGAAACCATGACACATGGTAATGTATAGTAGGATTTCATTACTACACCTTATAAATCTATGTTATGAACACATAAAGTCATGAGATGTGGTTATGTATGATAGGGTCACATTTCCATAGAGTGTCACTCTTTTTAATGAGTATTCCAAGAAAAGGCACATGTCAATGTATGATAGGATAAACTTATCATGGCACGTAACATTGAATTATAAATTACTATTAACAATAGACTATGAGGCTATGAATTAATATAATATTAACAATTGGCATGTTTTTAGTGACTTCAAACTTCTTTATTGCATAAATAAATTTAATATTAGTTTATTATGATATGACATTTCTATGTGGGTAGTGGTTATAAGATAATTTAATTGTGATATTATTGTCATAGGCCCATTTTGTAATTTTTTTAATTGGAAATCAATCCCATCATCACAATCAATTGAAAATGGTGTACTAAAACTTATAGTAATAATTTCTTAAAGAAATTTAATAACATTTTTTTATCTACAATTTTTAGTAAAAAAAATTTGTTCCATCTTATAACATAATTAAATTTTTTTATCAAAAAAGTGTGTCCTTTGAATGGGATTTATAACACAAAAAAATTAGAGTCTCCATTGTGAGAAAGGATGACCTTAATTTATTTTTTGAAGTGGCATAGGTTCAAGCATCTCTCTTATGGAAAATGTCTAAAATTGATGACATATTCTCAAAATATAATGTGTATATTTAAAAATTGTGGGCCAATAGTAGCTATATGTCATAATGTTTTTTTTTTTTTTAAATTTCTATATGGATGTCTACTTTCCAACCTTTCATGAAAATGACATAAAATATATTTAGCTTACTATTTTGATATAGTATGGATATATATTCCTTCATAATTATTTCTATAAAACACTCCTTTATTTATCATGAAATGGGTTTCTTTCAACCTAAGATATCTTATATGTTATTTGCTAAATTTTAAAGGAAAATTTACATTAAAAAAATTAGTGTATGATGTTATCATACTAATTATTACCTAACATTTTAACTTGGTGAACATGTAAAATATTAATTCTAAGAACCACTTCTGTTATTATTTAAGTAAGAACTTGGACTCACAATATTTGTTATCTTGATTTCAAGATCAAATTCTTGAAATTTTGTCATCCATTTACATTTATGTTTAGCTAGCTCATTTATTTCCAAGCATGAGATTTACTGCTAGATCAAGGATGATTACATGAACTTCATTTCATAATATGTAATGCTTGAATTTATTCACTACTTTAAATAGAGCATATGTTTTATTATCAATAATGGAATACTTCATTTATATATCCTTGATATTGGTACTTGTGAATGTTATTCATGCTCATATAATTTATGAGTGATGACTATTGTGATAGTGTGTTCATATGCAAACATGTAAAAGAATAAATACTTTGTAAGATCAAAGATGAATAGATTCATAGCTTGAGCAATAACATATTTTATATCTTGAAATGCCTTCTTGGATTCTAGTGTCCATTTAACTCTAGCATCTTACCTCAATATGGAATTCATAGGTATGGAAATTTCAACAAATCTAGATGTAAATTGATGGAATAATTGATTTTTCCAAATAAAAATGTCAACTCCTTATTGATATTAGGAAATGAAACTTTATAAATATCATTAAATACATATGGATTAGTGTAAACTCCTTATTTGATGATTACATGACAAATAAATTTACCTTTTCTAACCTTGAAAATAATTGCATTTGGATTTTAAAAAATTATACACCAATAAAAAACTATTTTTAAATGTTCTACATATTGTGACACTTTATTTGAGGAAAAAACTAGGTTGTCCATATAAATGATGATCTATTTACCTATTAATTCTTGAAAAAAAAAATCCATCACACACTAGAATGATATCCCTATATTAATTTGACCAAGATGCATACTAATATATGTAAAATTTCCCTATTTAGTTGTGAAAGTATTTTTTTTTATCCTCTTTGTCAATAAAAAATTTATTATAAATTGATAATCTATCTAAAAAATACATAATATTAGATCTACTAACAATATGGATTACCTCATAAAGTGAAGGCAAAGGATAATTAGATTTTTTAGATGCTTGGTTTAAATTTTTAAAATCAACACAAATTATAATTTCACCATTTTTTTGTGTGTGCCTCAACAAGAAGCATTCACATGAAATCACTGAATTACATACAATGTTAGCATCTCATCCCATATTTTGGAAATATTACACACAAGGACTAAATTTTCAACCTAGCTTGAATTTTTGATTAGGAATATGATTCTAATAGAAAGTAAATTTTGAACTTCCTTTGAATGTGTGGTTATAAGACTGAATTGACTAGTATGTTTCTTTTCCTAAAATGTTATTGTCTATCTTCAAATTATGTGTATTGAATGACCTAGGAGGAAACTAAATTGATTTATGTCCTCTCATTTTATTATTATTTCTAAGACAATATAGGGCATGAGTTGAAGGTATTGGGATCCATGAAATAACGTACTTGAAATAGATATCTAAGAGATTCACTGCTACCATCGAAGGCTCAATTCATATTTTCAAAAGAACAAAAATCTAATACCAATTGATCCAATTCAATAAGATTACTGATTAGAAAATTTAGTTTATAATTTCTAAATAAAAGGGACTAGTCAAAGATATAAAAAATTCAACATAAGGGAAGAAATGGTAAGGCAAAAAATAGAGGTTTTTAGGTAAGGAGGATACTATAAATACTAAAGACCTAAACATATGTCAAGATATATATATTTACCATTTTATTTCAAGTTTTACATGAGCTTGAACTTTAGCCACACATGGGAGTAAGTCTAGGTAAAATAATATAAGTTGGATTCTAATAAATCTTCCTATGAATAAACAAAATAAGATTGTTGATAATCACATGTATACCCATAATGATCCAAATAAAATAGAAAGAGTAAATAAAATACTTATAATAACCTATTTCTATTATAATTATTAAAAGTATTGCATAAAAACAAATATTTTAGATTTTATCATTAATATTATTCATTTTTACACATACAATTGGAATAAATTCATAATATATATATATATATATATATATATATATATATATATATATATATATATATATAAGACAAAACTTGTATTAATCTTCTAGTGTTTTACTAAAAAATCACCAACCTTTAAAACAAGATAAAAATAAACATAAATAGAGATGATATAGGATCCACATCAAAATAGCACAAGACCCCACTCTTATTAATAATGGCTCAAAATAGTTACAAACCTAGTCGTTTGCATGATGCTGCCAAAAAATATAAATAAGAGAGAAAGGGGACCTAAATTCATGACAATAGACCCCTTTTGTTGGGAACACAAGGATATTTAATTCACCTAAGTTGGGGACCAGTTTCTAGATTCTTCAAGGCATCCTAATGAGATTCTAATGCTTGTGTGACTAAGTTAGCCTCCTGATTAGGATTCAATAGGTTGATAGGTGGTTCTAAATAATTTATCTTTACTTGAGTCAATAGCCTCTCATAGGCCTTCATATGGTATTCCAATGAGACCTTTACCTCATTGACTTATCTAATGATTGTGGTTATTCATGTGTTAATATCTAGAATGCCTTAGGTTCCATATTTATTGGTTTTCACCACCTTTTTATTAATTTACACATTGAAATTATCTAAGTAGACCCAAAAATTTTAAAGGATGAACGAGATGAAACTGAGGAAGAAGAGTTAAATAAAGAAGTATTTGATCCCTAATTTTATTCAAGGGCTCTATTATGGCTTGCATATCCCTGAGCCAATATTTTAGAGTTATCCCCATGCTCTCTAAAAATGTTTGTTATAGGTTAAGGTCCATGATAGACATGAACTTAAGCTTTAGGAACATCCCTTTATTAATGATTTACACCATCTTCTTGTATTTTTTTCCACCTTGACAATCCCTTCTAAATATTTTTGTGTTGTTTGAAAGAGCACATTACTCTTGGAAATATATATAGCTACCTATGTAAGGGCTATAAATAATTGATCAAGGGCATATTTAACCCTGAAAACCAAACCAACAAGGAATGATATCATTACCTATGACTCCAAAGTCATATCTTGGTGTCAAAGATCTTCCATCAATTTATATGTGAGTTTTTTAGTGGCCTTGATTATAGACAATGGATCCTTTAAAATATTTTCCTCCTTTAGGTAGTCAATCATATTCCTTGTGAGAAAGAGGATATACTATCCTACTCTCCATACCATATAATCAACATTTTATGTGAAGGTTTGTGTGAGCACTCTCTTCATTCTACCCAAGTCCTGATCAAATTATAACTAGATATCAGGTTCCTCTTAGTAGACCATCTCTATAATTTGTGTATCTAAAGATTTAATGGGGATCATCCAAGCTTGTCTTTCCATTTTTTCAAAGGTAGTGGAATGTGGTATCTAAAGTTAAATGTGGAAGCATGGGTAAAGGAGGTAAGACTGAGGGTGAGGGATAGAATGGGATGGATAATGGATGGGATATTATGGGTGAAATCGAGGAACTACCAAATTGAAATCCAAATTGAAAAATTGAGACCTTATTTGGTTTTAATTCATGAAGACATGGGGAGTAATTATGTCTAGGATCTATGTACTCAATCTAAAAAAGGATATTGGGTGATTCAATCCAAGTCTTGAAGAGCCTAATGTAAGGGGGAGAGAGGAACCTAATGTGGCTATATGTGTGACTGTGGACTATGGGGATGGTCAAGGTAAAATTATCTTTTTCTAATTAGAAATATTATTTTTAAGTCTCACTCATTGGGTTGCTAATTTTGATGGGGATACCCTAAATGGATCCTATAGATGCATTGTAATCATTACTAAACTTGTTAAAAAACTGGAAGCTATAAGAACATATGAGGCTATGACATCATAATCACTAATGTTGTCATTGAAATTATGGCATGAAGAGGGTCCAATGTTGTGGGGATTAATATTATTATAGGAGAAACATGAATTGGGGTATCATTAGGGAAAGTGTTAATCTATGAGGCTAGCTCAAGATAAATTGATGTGGTAAACTAAGATAAGGTAGTTGAAGTATGTAAAATAGGGTTGAAAATGTATACTTTGGGAACTAAGAATATTAGAGTAACAAATATTGTAAAATCCTTTAGACCAAGGGGGAATTATGAAATTTTAGGGGATGGCATAAGAGGAGTCATAAAAGGATGAGGTTGTAGCTAGGTTGGAAAACCAAGAACATAAAATGTTTCTAAAACCTATGGATCAAGGGAAACCAGATCATTATCCATAGATGTTGTGAAGAGGGAACAATATGGGTAGGGTTAACCTATAGGGAGGCTATATATTAGTCCTGAGGTGGGATTTCCTATGGTTCTAAGTTGTTTAAGATATGAAGTGAATGAGTAGCCTAGGGTTGGCTTACCTAGGAGGTTACCATAGGTGAAGTGGATGTTGAGGTTGATGGAGTAGTAGTAGTAGGGATGCCCTAAAATATTAATAGGGAGAGTTTCCTTATAGTTTTTAGTCTTTCAAAAATAGTTTGTTATGGAATTTAATGTGGAGGCATTGGTATTTATTATAACACTAGTCTAGGCTATATTGTTTCCTTATAGTAATGTATTGCTTCAATATTCATAATCACATCCAAATTATTGATAGGTTTGAGGTGGATATCATTATCAAGGTAGATCTCATGGTGGTATATAGTGTTGATCCATGCTTGATACTTATCCACATTAGTGTGAAACATGCCCTAGGGATCACATTATCTACCATCAGTATTTAGGAAGTTTAATGAGTCCATGTGGAGAGGCACTATTTGTAGTGTAGTAAATGTTTATATTCATGGTGCCAAAGAGTCATGGATAATTATAGGTAATCATTCTGCCTTTTGGTGAGGTATAAACTTATGATGCCATTATCCAACTACAAATTGATCTTCAACTCTACAAGGTAGTATGGGACCATGTAGTGAAATTGAATAAGATCCTCTTAGATGACTTGTACCCTAATTATAATATGGTCCCAGTAGTACCAATAGGAACTAATGGGAAGAATTGATAACTAAATCTATTAAAAATGTTTATTCATCTACTTTTCATTGATGGAAAAGTACACTCAAGGGTATAAATTATCAAAAATGTGTCAGATATGATTCCTATAGTGATGAACATACAAATTATTAAATGCCACATGAACTATAGACCATATTGACACCAATGGAGGGAAGGTTATGATGGAATAGGTGGCATAAACCAAGTAGGACATCATGTATAACTTTACTCCAAGCCATACCTTGTTGACCTAGTGTATGATATTGATGGTGATGATTTATCATAATGTAAGTACCTCTTCTATTTTGAGTATGATTTTGGGAAAGGGGACCCAACTCTTAATGACATGTATGATGTCTCTCACCCTATATAAGCAGTTGAGTAGAAAAATTCTAATTTTACTCCCACACATAAGGTTTTGATGGTTTAGGATTAAGTATCCTCCTTGTTTTCCCAATGATTATAGTCTTTATCCTAGGTCTTTAGGTTATCCTATATATCATGGGTGTTAATCCATCCTAAAATGACCTATGCATCATATATGATATTAAAGTCTAGGAGATTGTAATACTTATTGAAGGTATCACTAGATATATGTACAATCTTGAATGGAGAATACAAAATTTTTGTATTTCATATGTATGTGTGTAGTAAGTTTTAAAATATATAGCTCTATGGGAAGACTTCCAGTTTGGTACTAGCCTTGTGTAATCCTAAGGGTATAATAGTGATATCATTAGTGAATTATATATACATAATATTTTTACAAACTTTATCATTTGTTGAAACTTTTTATCTTATAATAACCTATTAAATTTCAATATCTATGACTACATATCATAAAGTTGCACCAAGAAAGTGGTAGGTAGATCATTGGTGCTTCACAAGATTGTTTGTTATTTATATCATACCTAAACCCATTATAAATCTTACTTATCCAACTCCATAAGAAACCAAATCCCACTTATCCAAATCCTTAGGAAATTTTATTCTCAAGTAGTCCCTAACTAAGAAAAAACCCATTTTTTATACTATTTTGGCCATGGCTGACCCATATACAAAAGTTATAGAACACATTATGCAACTAGGTCAACTTAGTTTATGGTTGAATGATAAAATTTTAACACTAGGTCATGGCAAGATGACCTATTAAAATTAAAAAATTAAATGTTTAGGACATATCATTATTATAAATACAATATTCACTTCAATTTGATAGAGAGGAACAATTTTCACATTATTATAACTCATAATTATGCTACATATACATTTGAAGGATCCATTACTTAGGGTTTTGCCTTCAAGGAAACATAGCTTGTCTTACGATAAGTCTTGGATAAAATTAAGAAATATTTTATCCTAGATTAAATTTCAACTATACTTTGATATTTTAAAATCCATAATAATATCTTGAAAAATACCATTGGCCAACGGGGAATTGAGACTCAACAGTTTCATCCAAAGGTAAGTATTTCTAAATTTTATTATTTTATTTGATAGATAGATATTACATAAAGTAATAGGTTTTAATGTATAACTCCTTGATTATATTACTTATACACATAAAATTAATGTATATATAGGGGTTTTTATATTGGTCATATTCCACCTTAGGTGATCTAGGCTTGGCTTTCCTATCATGATCCCTTGTTTTTTTTAAACCATCCCTCATTGTGTAATAAGAATTGATAAGATTAGATTGGATTTAATTTTATGCATTATAATAACTATTTAGTGTTATTGAATGATATTATTTTCATAGAGGCTTTTGAACCCTCTCCTTTAGTGCTATGTGATAAATGTTCCCTTAGTTAGGTTTAGTGAATAAAATTCAATCATGCTTCTAATATATAAAGTATCATAATAGATGTTATCTAATTACCTTATTATATTTTTTATTTAATAATTAAGATAAGTTGTATATCTATCTTAATTTGTTTCATAAATTTTAGTGAGCCCAAGGTGAATCTAAAACTCATACTTTAAATTTTTCATTTACAGTCAACTAGGTCATGTAGGTTAACCTAGTTTTATTCTTGTTTGAATATTTTCATTTGAAGTCAACTAGGTCATAGTGGTCAACCCATGTTTATTCTCTAATTTAAAAGTCTTGGTCTACATTTAACTAGGTCATGTAGGTTGACCCAGTTTAGTTATTTATCTACAAAATTTATTACATGGTCAAACAGGTTATGAAATTTGACCCAATTATGTTCTCTACTTTTTGAGTTTCCATCTATAATCAATTTGGTCATGTAGGTCAACCTAGTTCATTTTTACACTTTTTACTTTTTCATTTTATCAAACTAGGTCAACATAGGTATGTCTAGTTTTATTTCACTATTTATCATTTTTTAGATTTTTGAAAATTAATTCAAACATGGTTAAACCTATTTAATATCTAATTTTTTAGGTTTTTGTATCTACAATATTAAATCGATCAATGATGGCCCATTTTAAATATTCAAAACTACAACACTCAAATTCATTTAATCGAGTCAATCTAATTAACCTAGTTATATTACTCAAGTGTCTTATAACTATATTAGTACTTAATTTTATTCAATTATATTAGTTTACCATTTCTTTTTTTTAGTAAAATTAATTAGTAACTTAGGTTTCCATTTTATTCTTTCTAGTTATTTAGTTTTATTAAAACTATATCACATAGTCAACTAAGTTGACCTAGCTAACTTAGTTCTATGTCTACTTGTCTTATAAATAAACAAAGTTGACCTTGGCCAACCTATTTTATTTTAGACTATTTTTGAAACAAACTGTCCTGACCAACATTGAACTTGTTTTATTATATTTTCTCAAATATATCAGCTCTACCCGACCTTGTTCTTTGTGTTTCACTTTCTGCATGAGAAATGTAATTCACTTTTTTTTAGCTAATCTCACTTTTATTTTAAAAGAGTTGTTTTCATATTTATTTACATTAAAAATTTTAAAAATTGGTTTTTGATACTTGAATTTCATATTTATTTTTCACTTTGTATTCATTTCCCTAGAAATTATGTTTAAAAACTTTTAAAAATACTTAGTTATTATCATGAAGGTATACATGATACTCTATTTATGGTCATATTATAACATTTATAGATATCATGGCATGAGTGTCTTGTCCCAAAAATCATAACCATAATACATATATAAACACCAAATTTAGTTTCCATGTACCTCGTGGTATTTAGGAAATGCTAAGGATTCCCCTTTTTACTAAATCTTAGGAAGCCAACCACTTGATTTATTTTGTAGTGCACTAATTAGTGGTTAGCATTGGGAATTTACTATTAACTTACCCTTGAAATAGGATTTAATGGGATATAGGAATAATATTTCCTCCATGTTCATTGTTCTAAAATATCAGGTGACACTATCTGATAGACAATTATATTTGAGAGCCTACACATCAATCAAATCTTCTTAGTACTATCCATATTTAGTTTATTTTATTCTAAACTAAGTAAACCCTAGTTAACCTAGTTCAATAGGTGGTTGAACATGTTTTGTTTCTAAATTTATTTTGATTCTTAGCTAGTATTATGAAATCACCTATAATAATATTTTTTTACAGTCTTAACCCATTCATATTTTACACAAGTCATTTGATCTTACCCACTTTATCAACCCAAGAGGATAATAGCTCATGGTGATAATACTCATGACCACCATCTATATCAATTAGATGCAACATGGTACACATTACTTAAAATTATGATCTAAATGATCCTAATACGAATTGTCCCTTATCCAAATTTCCTTATTTTACCATTGGAAAAATTGATACTAACATAGGGAACCCTCTTATTAGTAATCCTCCTATCCTTAATATTTGGAATTATGTTCCTACTATCATTAACATTCTACCTCCTACCAATAGTAACATCCACCTCCTACCAATAGAAATCAAAATCCACCCATAGATACAACTCAAATTCTTACTCAACTAGTTTAAAAAATTAATGTTATACAAACAAATAATAATTTATAAATACTGTACATCCAAAATCACATATTTAAAATATATAATCAAACCCCTATTATCATGCATCTAAATAATAATGAAAAAAGCAACCTCCTCTAAAATATTTTAATGAGAATATTATCCCTCAAACTCTCATGCATAATAAAATGACCCAACATCTTAAAAATGAAACTTTAACTCCATTCATAGAATCCATAAATATTGGAAACATTTCTCTAACTATTAAGTATTATGAAACTAAATACCTTGTTATTTTCCCTAAATCATTTGGTAATCTCTATAAGGAATGTGTCCAAACAAACACTTTTAATACCACTAAACTTCGTTTCAAACCTGTTATGAGAGATTCTATAGAATGGTCTAATCACATCCCTAAACATTCCATATGTAAAATAGAGGATATTATAAGTAATCTAGATAAATAATTTCAACAAAGTGATCTCCTTGAAAATTGTCTTAGTCACTTCATCGATGATAAGCATTTAACTAGTTAATTTGGTTATAGTTATATCTAACAACATAAATCATTAGCTCAAAAGGCTAACCATAACATGGGTGATGATAATATTTTTAAAATTTTAATTATTACAATTAATACCCCTCTTCCATATAAGGTTTAGATATTTTCTCATCACATCTTAGAAGAAGCTTTCGATCAAGATAAAAGATAAGATTTCTTTATGAAGTAATTAGAACAATATCATAATTTAATTAAGAAGTCTTTAAAAAATTTAAATAATTAAATAAACAACATAAATTGTAATTATAAATATATTTTAACAAAAATGGGATTAGTTAAATCAGATATTCAAAATACATCTAACTTAACCTTGATGCTCTCAGAAATGAACAAATTATTATCTCCATTTAAAGCTTTCATATATAATAATATTGATCCTAAATCATGGTATGATCACAATATTTTTTTTTGGTTCTATGCTAACATTCATAATTCTCATGGTACATGTAATTCAATTATAAAATTTTTGGTTTATTTCATGTTATGAGATGTATTTTATCATGATGTTATGATCAAACTTTATCATCCTAATTATCTCAAAACCTCTCAAAAGAGAAAATTTTCCAAATCTACTACCCAAAATTTACAAAATACTTATTCCAATCCCAACACACAAATATAATTAAAATATTTGTGCCATTGATGTTTACTATTATCAATCTTGTACTCATTCTCAATATGTGAACATAGATAAAGTTAATTATCATTGTAAACATGCTCACAAAGACCTTATTACCAAATGTAATAAGTCATCTAATTAAGACCAAATTTTTAAATATGATACAACTTATTATCTTTCATATTAAAAACCAACAAATAATTATTATCCATATCTATCATTTTAACCTCAAATAATTCCAAATAACACCCCACCTACTTAGCCTAAGTCTCATGCTGACTACTCTTATAAATCTCACAAGAATTTATTAGATGAAATTAATACTTTGCCTTAAAAATTGTATCTTATACAATTACTATGAAATAATATTTATCATCATAATTTTCTTATTAAAAAATTACAATTCATATAATAACCTTTATCTAATGATTATGAGGTCCCTCCTAATGTTCCTCAACCTATAGAGGTACATGTTATCGAAATAATTTCTTCTACCAAAACTTCTATAGAATTTACTAAAAAAGATATGATCAATGATGAAATTTCCTTTCATTATGAATATCCACCTATTTTTATAAATTTTTTGATAAATAATACTTTAATTCAAAAGGTCTTAGTTAAAAGAGGAATTATCATCAATGGTACTTTCCTCTAGTTAATTTAAATAAATAGATATTCCAAATAAAATCTCAAAAAAACCCAACTCACATTCTTGGATTTGATAAAACTAATAAATACCCACCTAAGTGTATTTTAATCCCTTTTTCTATTTGACATAATAAAATCCACACCAATCTCATGGTTTTTGATCTTCCTTTATCTTACAATGTGCTCTTAGGTCATCCATGGACCCATTATATACAAGTTATTTCATCTTCTGATAGCTAATGTATCAAACTCATACACAATGGGAAACATTAAAAACATGAGGCTAATATTAATTCTTATAGAATCCAAATTCCAAATCCAACATCTAAATATCGTATCCCTATTATTTCCTCGACCAATAGTCCTCCTCTTCTTAAACTTGTTAATATACATTCCCATCTATATGTAGTTCTTATATATTTATATGATGATGAACCTATTGAATTATAAAATATTTTAAATACCAATCACTTACCTACCAACATCATGAAATGGATCTCTCTTATCTTTCCATGAGATTTAACCATTCCTTTAATAAATGATACTATTGACAATCCTCCCCATGCAACATACATGAAGCCTCTTATACAAAATTTTACTTTTATTGCAATAAATATGAGGTGGCCAAACTATTTCAAGATCCCTTTTCTAGATCTCCTCATACCTTTATTAATATGGGAATATCTATTATAAATATTCATACTAAAATATATACATGTGTTATATCTTAATCATATGATGATACTCACATTATGGCTCAAGCTTAGTCATGAGATTTAGACATCCTACATTATCAAAAGACATTAGTAAAAATACATTCCTTCAGTCATGATGTTCATGTCATTCATATGTCATATGATATTTGAGTAGAACCTTAAGGTTATGCACCACCTATCAACACACCCTTGTTATTTACTCCATGGTTCATCCAAATAATCAACCAATATGATATAATCCAACCTATAAACTTAATTTCATTGATTAGATTAATCTAGTGCATTAAGATTTATTACCTCTAATAAATCATATCAACCAAAATAGTGTTAAATAAATTACTCATAATTATATCATCACAAATTATAGTTCTTATACTACTATATTGATAAATGATTATATTGAACAACCTTCTACCCATACTCCTAAAATTACCTTATGTGCACAAGTTAAAACTATTCGACAAATACATTTAGAGTTCGATGATCATCAAAATAAAATTTTAGATCTTGAAGTTAATGTTGAATATTATGGGCATTTACCCAAACTCCCTAATAATGAAGCTATTTTAAAACCACTACATGCTTTTTAACCTAAACTTCCTTGCCAATATCAAAACTTAGACATTTCCAAGAAAAACCTCCTTGTTTTAACAATTTATTGTTAGTTTCAATTATAAAACACATCATGCTTCCATGCTTCTTCTTACTCGATATCATTTCCAATATATACATGATATAATTATTAAGTATATTTTTTAAATTAATTATGGAATCACTAATGTTCCTTGACCTGTTCTTATCTCTAAATAACTTCACCCTATGGAACATGATAATTTTAGCCTTTTTTAAAAATATTGCAAATATTGGTCATAAAAATACATGCTTGGTATTGATCTTAGAATTTTTGTATATAATGTCATTACTTATCCTAATGAAAAACCTATGCATCAAAATAAATTTAAATTTCCTCCTTAGATTTCTACCTTTTGTCATAAAGAGATCATCAAGGTTTTAGACACCAAATTCATCAAACCTATAGACTAATATGAATTTGTATCCAATATTTTTAGTTTATGCAAGAAATTTTCCATTGTTATTCACATTTATATATACTTTCACAATAGTAACATATCATGTACCAAATATATTTTTCCTTTACCATCAATTGATGCAATTGTTGATTCCATCATAGGCTACAAAAATCTCTCTCATGGACAATTTTCATGATATAATCAAATTCACATCACTCCTAAGAATCAAAATTAAATTGATTTCACCATTAAATAGGGCACCAATTACTATATTAAAATTCCTTTTGATCTTAAAAATTTTGGTTCCACTTATCACTATGCAATAATTCAGATATTTCATAATATTATTCATAAAATCATTAAAACCTATGTAGATGATCTCATTTTTAAATCTAAGTGTCATGAAAATCATCTTCACAATATTGCTATCATTTTTATTATACCATCAATAAAAGGTTAAAATTGATCCTTATAAATTTTTCTTCATTGTCAACTCAAGAAAAATCCTAGGATTAGTAGTATATTTACATGGAATTTATGTAGATCCTTCTAAAATCAAATCCAATCTTAACATTCATATTCCTCATTCCATTCTAGATATGAAAACAAAACTTGGTAAACTTTGGACAAATTGAGGATTCATAAAGCATTTATGAAAAAACCATGTATGAGTTTTGATGTTCTCAAATTTTTAGATCATATGCTAATATCTATCATCAAGATTAAAAAAAAATCCTTTATTGATTTTAGAAACTTTTTATAATGGCTATATTTTTTTATTTTAGAAACCCTTAACAACAATCATCTCATTTTGGATTTAAAAAGTGTCTGGTCTTGCTATTCCACTTATATTATTTTATCCTAATTATGGATCATGGTATATGAGCAAAAACATTGAGAACATCAAAAATCATACACATTTTTTATATAAAATCTTTTTTAATTAGATGGACTGTGAAATCATCAAATATTTAATTTGGTGATTCATTCCCAAGATGGCTTATCATATCTATTATATTAACTCCCTTCTCAAGAAATGTTTTAGTTTATAATGAACTAATTCATGTCAAAGCTTATTTAATATCATGAAATAATCATTACTACATCCTCTCACTATTTGACCACCTTCTAATGATCATCCTCTCATATTGTATACTTACTCTTCCCCCATATCAAGTGGGCCAATGCTCATCCAAAAAGATGAAACATGTTTTAAATATGTCATTTATTACATCAATCATGATTTAATAGATTATGAGACATGATATACCAAAGTTGAATGTGATTATCTCACTATTTATTTTGTAGCTAAAAAACTTTGACATTACATGTTTGATCAAATCACTTACATGATTATCCATTCTAATCACTTCACCATTTAATTTATAAATATTTATTCCTTGGTGAAATAAATGGAAAATGGATTGTTCACTTGATGGAATTAAACTTAATAATTTTTATGTAAAAATCATTTAAATTTTAAGTGATCACCAATCAACTTGCTGTGACCCTTATCCTTGTTATTAACAATATTCAAGGCACTCTTATGGATGAAGAAATCCTTTATATTGAAGATCTTAATTAGTTTATTTCAACTAAAAACTATTCTCATAACTTTATTTTTGATCTTGATGCAAATAAACTTGATGAACTAGACCTTTCAATTTCTAAATAGAAATCCAAAGTCATCATCAAATAATTACCTAAAGTTACAATTGATTTGCCTAAAAATACTTGGACATTTCATTTCCATGTATCTAAATGTCTTTGAGGAGCTAGGTTATTATGTGTCTTAGTTTATACCCATGGAAATATCATACCTCTTGCTTTTTAATTAACCTTTGACATTACTAATAACATGGCTGAGTATAAATTTTTAATTTTAGGCATGCAAGCCACAATCAATCTAGATATCCCTTACCTACATGATTTAGGCGAATCCTCATTTTTCATAAAGTTAATGGTAATGACTAATAAAAATTTGAAAATATTATCACAAATCATCAAATTTCCACCAATCATTCTAAATAATTTAAATTCTTCACCATAAAACTAATTACATGAGAACATAATGATAAAGCAGATTTGTTTGCTTCATTTGCTTATCTTTTTCACCCTCATTAAGCACTTCATGATTCATAATTTATCATCCAAATATGAAAACCACCATCATAATTACAAACCAAAAATGGTTAACTTATATGTCATATTGAGGTTTTCACCACTAAACAAATCTTTTGGTACAATAATATCATTTAATTTATCAAATACCATATTTATCATCTTCACACTAACTCTTGTCAAAAGACTTGAATTCATAAGAAATATTGCAAATATGTCTTTAAATATGACATCTTGTATTATCATAATGTTGAAGTTACATTTATATGTTTTTTTACTCAATATTAAATTCATAAGCTTGTGAAATAGTACATGGGGGAATTTGTGGTGGTCACTATAGAAAACATGCTATATACCACAGATACCTTTGCATGGGATAAATTTGGCCTACTCTAAAAATATATGAAATAACTTATATAAAAAGTGTAAACCCTATAAAATGCATGTTGATATTATTATCTCCTCTAGCTAAGATTAAAGTAATATGATCTCCTTTGAATTTTTCCATGTGAGGATTAGATCTCATTGGTAAATTACCTCAATCTCAATACAATCATGTCTTCATCATTATAACCACTGGATATTTCATAAAATGGGTCAAATTTATTCCCCTTGGTAATGTTATGGGTATCATTATATCCAAATTCATACTTAGAAAAATCATTTTTCATTTTATAATTACCCACACCATTATCTCTAACAATGGTGGGATTTTTAAAAATAAGAATATGAAATAGTTATGTGTTAAATTCAAAATCCTACACAAAATCCCTACACATTATCATACTCAATTAAATTACCAATTATATTCCACTAAATAAAATCTTAAAATATTTCAAAATACAATTCAATATTATCATTCTAACTATCATCTCAATCTTTATCTTGTACTTAAGGCTTATTTCACTAACATTCGTATTGATATTGTGGAAACCATTTTTTCATTGGTATTAAATTTCTATGTTGTATTAATTTTATAATTTGAGATACCTTTATTAGTTAATTCTCTTCATGGCATAATTCCTAATGAAGAAATCATGAAGCCCATCTTCATGTTTTATACCTTTTTTATGAGTGTTGTATAGATACATTACAACATAGCCAAATACAACTCTCAAATTTACAAACAACATCACAAAAGGGTTAATTACATACTTTAAATGGTGTATAATTATTCCTTAAATTAGATTATACCCATGAAAATAAGGCAAGTATGCTAAAAATGGTGGGGTCCTTATGTCGTTGATGACATTTTTAGACCTAATACATATATATATTACAAACTAAACAAAGGACATATCTTCAAATAAATAACTAATGGCTAATTTTTATTTTCATTTACAAATACTATTTTTTTATCTAACATGTCTTTCATATATTTATATATATTATGGTGTTAACATTTATTACATGTTTTTTAATTCACATTTTCTTATTACACAACATTACATCAATTTAAATAACCTTAGTTCCTATAATTTATCCTTTGGTATATCTAAGATAATTTACATATATATTAATTATTTCATGATTTTACATCATAAGACCATGTATAATACCTAACCACTCCTCATGATCTTTTTTTGCTCTTTCATTTCATCAGTCAACCTTTAAGTCTCTTTCAAGTATTTGGGTTAATACTTCAAAAAAATTGTATAATCATTTTTAGATAATTTTTTACACTTCTTATTTTTATTGTGAGTCTCATTTCAAAACCTCATATAGGACCATGCTTTCCTTAGATATTTTTATTTTATAAATTGATCTTGTTTCCAACCTTAGCTGGGTGTTTTCACTAAAAGATAAGGCAATAGTCGAGACTTGTGTTTTTTGATAGTTAGACTCAATCATATTATTTAATAATAACACTAATAAATATATTATGATGTATCCATTCACATAAACTCTTTATGATGATTATTATGATTCATACTTACCTATCATTGTACCATGTTAAAATTACACATTTTTTGTGATTTGAGATAACTCAATCATTCCATTTTTTTCCACCATTTCCCTTACTATATATCACTATAGGCACACTAAGGTCACTTTAGGTATCATATTATTATCTAACATGAAATAAAAAATTCCTTAGACAACATGTTTTCTATGTCTTTTTTTTCCTAACTACCAAGTGTAAGTTATCTAATATAGTCATTTTTAGCACCCATGATTGGTTCTTCTGAATATATATGGAGGAGGAATACATAAAATCCCTAAAAAAATTAAAATAAAAATCATAAAAAAAATAATAATTATCAAAATTTAATTAAAAAATCAAAATTCAAAATTATGCCAAAAAATGAAATTCTTCTCAAGCACATCTCTTGTCCTAATTGAATTTAAAAATCCATAACTGGTCTCCTAATAAATCCAAGGTCCATTGGGGTGTGGTAGGATAGTATACTAGGATTTGAGGTCTCATATTTTCAAACACACACACACACACACACACACACACACACACACACACACACACACACACACACACACACACACACACACACACACACACACACACACACACACACACACACACACACACACACACACACACACACACACACACACACACACACACACACACACATGCACACACACACACGCACACATGCACACACTTACGCACGCACACACGCACACGCACACGTGCACCCACACACACACACACACGAATGCATGCATGCACGCACACACACACACACACATGCACACAAGTACATGTGTGCACACCCACACACACACATAGTGCCACCTAATTTCTCATGAAAGTATATAATATTCATAGTAGACTGATGGCTTTGTAAGGTGTCTAAAGGCATGGAAAATACATTCAGGGAAAGTATGTCCATTTTAAATTTTATTGTATTTATAACCTTTATGGGATTGTATTTATACCTCACTCATTAACCTAAATTTGTGTGAATATAATGATTTCAATAGGGTACTTAATGTTGAAAGCCTCACTATCTTTCCAACTTGATTTGAGTGTCTTATCTCTAATAAAAATTATATTTTCACCTTGGTGCCACCTTCATTTCCCCCATCACCCACTTTTTACCCCTTGATAATAAAGTTTATTTCTTAATATTTTCCAAATTTATATATTCAGTACTCTTCATATCTTTCAAACATGCTCATGATATGACTTTTTTAGTTCATCTATCACTATAATAGAAGTTGCATATTTGAATGGTTATGGGATACTATATTAATCATTGTATTCTCCTTCTTAGATTTCCATTAGTTATTTTTTAGACCTTGAATTTTATTTTTCACATTTTTATGGGCCATTTCAATTCATATATTTAATTACTTTCTAGTTTTTCATTGTTGATGGAGTATGGATTGTTACTTCGCATTCACCAATGTTGTTTATATTTCTAATTTTTCTAGATTTTTTTAGTATGGATTGTACTTCTCCTACATTCATTTTTGTTCCACTATTAGGTTTCATTTTTCATTGGTTTGATATGTATTTTTACTTTTATTACTTTGGATTATTATCTCAATTCTTTCAATCTTTTAGTATCCTTGAATTTTTGATTACCTTGATTTACCCTCTTTTATTCATTATCCTTTGTATTTTTAGTTTTAATTTAGCATTTATCATCTAAAATTTAAAAGTGACTCATTAAACAATGATAATTTTACCATTCACCATGATTTTTATATGATCGATTTATTTTTCTCTCTAGCCTTGTATCCTTAGGGTTTGTCAAATGTAGTTACTATGCCTTCCACAATCAAGACTAAAAATACATAAAACATCCATTTAATGATAAAGGTATGTATATGGTAATTTCAATTATTTCTAAAAAAATTCTTATTGTCATTTATTTTCCATTTTCTACTACAATTTTTTATCTTAGTTTCATGTGTTTCTATGTTATTTCTCGAAGCACCATCCCATGTTACACCTTTACGAAATGTTATGAGTTTTTAGTGGAGAAAATATATACATATAATTTTTTTTTAAATCATTCATTTATGCTTTCTATATTTTATAAACCTATAAATTTCAAATCTCTAATTGCATGCCTTAAAGGGTGTGTCGATAAAGGGCTAGGCAAACCATTGGTGCTTTACAATATTATTGGTTAATTATATCATACCTAAACCCATTACAAATACCATTCATCCAAATACGTAATTTAAAAAATTATTATATAAATCCATAGTAAATTCACCTCTAAAATATCCACTAACTAATAAAAAAACCATTTTCCTACTAGGTCAGCCATGGTCAGCCCAGCTGCAAAAGTTACAACATACCATATGCAACTAGGTCAGCCTTGGTCGACCTAGTTTGAGGTGAAATGATAAATTTTTAATATTGGGTCATGTTGGGATGATTTTTTTCTAAAATTTCATAAGATATATGACCTATCCATTGATATAAATACAACATTAAATTCAATCCAATATATAATAACATTCATTTTTGCATTATTAAAACTTGTAATTCTACTATATTTACATTTGAAGAAACCCTTAGCGGTTTAACTTAGAGAAAAGATATCTTGTCTTGTGGAAGTATTATATGAAATAAGGAAATATTTTATCCTAGAGATAATTTTTGATATAATATTATCATTATAAATCCATGACAATGTCTTTCAAAGCACAATTGGCTAATGGGATATTGAGACTCAATAGCTTCATCCAAAGGTAAGTATCTCTAAAAAAAATTATCTTATTTGATAGATAGATATTTAATAAATTAATAGGTTTGAATGAATAAATTATTTATTAGATCACTCTTAAACTTAGTGTAATTATAGGGTTTTATAATCTTTCCATCTTACACCTTAGGTGATCTAGGTCCCTATTTTCCTACCATGATCCCTTGTTTAGTTTATTTGTTCTAAACCATTCCCATTTGTGATAAAACTAGATTATAATTAATTTTATTCATTACAATACCTAGCTATTATTATTTCATGATATTATTTACCTAGAGCCTTTGGAACCCTCTCCTTTAATGTTGTGTGATAAATGTTCCTTTAGTTAGGTTTAACAGATCTAATTTGGTCACTATCCTAATATAAAAAATATCATAACAAATGTGATTTTATTAACTTATATAATCTTAGATTTATTAAATAAGATAATTTGTATATCTATCTAAATTTTATGCATATGAATTCCACATCATCATCTTCTACTTTATCATCATTGTTAGGATTCTGTATAATTTTAATTATCTTGAAGATTTATTTATAATGCTGAAATTTTTTTACACCCTTAAATAAGGTGGTATATATAAATTATTAATCTAGATTGGTTTTGTAAAAATTAGGTGGACATATATTAATTTATTATCTTCTATGTATATGGATTTAGTAAGGATGTATTTTGGGCTCTTAAAGGAATTCAACGTAGAGGAGTTTGAATAATTTTATTTTATAGGAGATAAGTAATGTTGAGATCAAATTTGATGGGGCATTAAATGGATGTATGATATTTTCCATATTGATGGATTTAAAAGGTCATATCATGTGACTTAAAGTCTAATAAGATGGGATTTATTTAAATTTAATCATTTAGGTCTTAAACATAATCTTTGTGAACATGCTTTAATTGGATTGGTTGGTTGTGATGGGATCAATCTAAGTGTAAAATTATGAACCACCTAATTTATCTAATATGTGTAAATATTTTTGGTAGGAATAAACTTATATTTGGTCCTTATGACATCTAATATGTGTTTGTGTTAGACACATGTCATTTTCACATTGGTAGGCTCAATAGGTACTATGATGACTTGGTGAAGTGGGGTATTTCCTTAACTTAATATATATACCTATGTATATTGGCCAATTAAGTGTACTAAGTATAATTTTAATTCTATTACTAGATTAGGGGATCTTATTCCATACCATTATCTAATTCATCGAGTGGTTCTAGAATGCATTTGACTACTTGGGTGTGTATAAAAGTACTATTAGTACTCCCTTATTGAATTAGAACTCCCAAGGATATGATGTCTCTAACACATATAAATGTATGGGTAAATATGGAACCTCTTCCATTATATCAGACCTCTCAAGTACCAAACACCTTCAAGTATATGGGTAAATATGGAACTCTCCCCTTTGATCAAGCCTCTCGAGGCTCTAATAGCTCTGATACCTCCAAGTGTATAGGTGCACATGGTGATCTCCCATTTGATCCTGACTCCCTAGGATATGATAGCTTTAACACATCTAAGTGTATAGGTACACATGTTTCTCTTCCATTAGATTAGGTCTTTAATGGCTCTAACAACTATGATACCTCTAGGTGGATGCATATATATGGATCTTTCTCCTTAGATTAGGCCTCTCAGGGATCTAATAGCTCTAAAACCTTTCCATGTATGGGTGAACATGGTTTTATCCTATTGGATTGGGTCTCTTATGGTTATGATAGCTCTAATATATTTGAGTATATAGGTAAAAGTGGTTCTCTCCCATTGTATTAGTCTTCCTAGTGATCTAACAACTCTGACACCTCTAGGTGTATAGGTACACATGGCACTCTTCCATTGGATTGAGATTATAGGGGATTTGACACCTATGATTCTTATAAATCATAAAAAAGGAAATAGTTATTTTTAAAATTTCTCATAATCAAAGGGATGTTTACCTTTCATAAAATAGGCTCTTGGAATAGCTAACTAGACTTTGAGACTAAGACTCTAGGAAATGCCTATTCTAAATATTTATTATAGGGATAATTTAATTTAAAATAAATACAAGTATGCAAAATACTTAAAAATCATAATGGGAATAATACTTTTAAATAAAACATATATGGAATATCTTCAACATAAATAATTAAGTTGTTATCATAATTTCATAAAATATCAAGGAATGAGAATTTAACATGCACTTGAGATTTTAGAAAAGGACATGGATTAGATTGGGATAGATGGTGGGTAGAGGATTTTTGAAATTTTAAGTACTTAAGAGTTCCCATTTTATTCTATGAGAAGGGACATGTTGTTTATTAAAAATTTATGGTTATGCATGGAAAGTGTTTTTCTATATTTAGAACCTAGACTACAGACTTTCATTATTGAACAAGTGGATAGGTTGTTACAAACCTCTTTAATTATAATTATAGTAGAAAATAACACTTAATTTTGTTTTATAACATAACATGCTATCTCTAATTTCTTAAATATTTCATCTCATGTGAATATTGATTCATTTATTTTGATCTTGCTTTGACTTCATGATCATGATTAGAGGTGTCTTAGGTGCTTAGAACTACTAAAATGTCCTTTTTTTTTTTGAAAAAATTGGCTAAGGGAAGGCTTGGTAATTATTCCACTACCAACCACATTTTTATAACCCTAGTAGAAATATCTTTAGTTTCCCTTTGGGCCTTGATTCATTACTAGCCATACCATATGGAAGTTACTCAAATTGCCATTTTTAGGAAGACTTTGAAATTTTCTTTGATATTCTAGACTTTCTTTAGTCCTAATGTCTTATATTATTTATGATCCATGAGGTTTTAAAACTACTATAGCAAGGTGAATGGTTTAATTTGTGAATTTTGAGAACCAAGGGTGCTCCTCACTTATTTAGTGAATTCAAGATGACATTTTGATGTTCTTTAAGTACAATGATGACCTCTTGTTATAAATAAAACCTTTATCAAATTTATTACTCAATTTTGAATCAATGGATTCTTTCTTATTGATAACCACAAAATGAGTTGACTTGTTTATCATATTTTATCAATAATGGAAGTTTTCCTTCTATTTATTCTTGGATTTTGTCTTCAATTCTTTACCATCCACTGAGAGGACCAAACTATGAATGTGGGGACCAATTCTCAGTACCAACTATATCTTTATAATGTCTGAATTTTATCTTTTTCACACCAAAGTCATAATTTTGAGGTTCAAGAAGTAACTTTAATGAGGAATAAAACTAAGGTAAAACACAAGAAGAAATAGAGAAAAAAAAAAGTAATCAAAAATCTACTCTACCCCTAGACTATATTTAAAATGTTAGTACATTCCTTTAGGGGGAGAACTTTGAGAAAATTTTATATGGTTCAATTGAGAAGTAGTGCTTCAATAACTATCTATTCAATGGGTAAATATATATTGTTTCCTTTGAGGTATTTCAACCTAAAATCATTCTACCCTATAAATTAGTAATATGAAATAAGTTAGTCTACAGTGGGTCTAAATTGGAGTTTTGGCCCTTCTTTTCATGATATTTATCCCATAACAGGACTAGATTTTATATTCTAAAGGATTTTACTTATGCCTTCTTATCAAACCACCTCTTAACATTATCATGATGTCTATTGAAACTTTTCAAGGATTCTTCCCATGCATCTTCCATCTAAATAATATCAAAGAAACTTTTATTAAATTTCCCACAATCCTCCATGTATTCTTTCATGAATTTATATGTGGGTAATCTGAGGGTTTCCAAGAATATTGGTTCCAGGACATATACCAGCATAAAAGGAGAACCTTTGAGGGCATGCTTTTATCTGTTGTGATTAGACCAAAGTGCATACTTGATTAATGAGTGAAAATATATAGGTTACATCTCATTATATTTATTCATTACATCCATCATGTTTATAATAGTTGATTTAGCCAACCCATTTTCTTGTAGATAGTAGTTTGATGGTAAATTTAGGGTGACATTATTCTCATAAGCTCATTTACTAAGTTTAGCTAATTGGAATGTAGGTTATCATAAACTAGTGTGATTGACATGCCAAACCATGTAGTTATGTTATCTTTAAGGAACCTAATGACTTCCTTATGTATATGTTTCTTGTGTCCACTACCTTTGTCCATCTTGAGCAATAATCCATTGTCATGACTATAAAATTGTGGCTATCTAATGAATTTGGTTTGATGAATTATATGAAGTTGAGTCCCCAGTGAGTAAGAGGATATTCTTATATTACATGATAGAGGGGCATTTTTACATAGACTTACTTATTGGTTAAGTTTTGACACTCATGGTAGGTGTAGATATGAGTGTGCACATTTTTGAACTTGGTATGCTAATAATACCCAACTTACAAAATTTTATGGGTCATTATTGTTCTTAAAAGATGACCACTGCCCAATGTTTCATGAAATTTGGTCATTACCTATTTCACCTTTTTCTTTGAAAAACACCTTAGTTATATTCCTTCATAGTTATTTTAACATAGTAATCCTTTATTTAACATATAATGAGGTTCCTCCAACCTTAAATATCTTTTTTATGATTCGTTCAATCTTATGGGGGGTTTTCGATAAAGAAGATAATGGATAATTGGGTCATACTAGTCTTGTTTAGCCATTTGTGATTGATTTTACTACACCACAATAATTCTTGGGTTAATTTAGGTGATTAACTAAGTGATACCTTGACCTATTACCATTATGGTATGCTTGATCTCTAGATCATATTCTTGTAGCTTAGTAACCTACCAAACTCTACACTTTCCCAATTCATTATCTTTACATGAGTTAAATGGTTGGGTTGGGGATAATGGCATACACCTTAATCATGAGGATATAGTATCACAACTTCTTAATATATTTTACTAAAGTGTAAGCATGCTTTTTTAATGTGGAGTAATTTAATTTTGTGTATTTCAAGTTTATGCTCATTAAATATATGGGGTGTTATTATTCATCAATTCTATGAGTGAGTACAATGGCTAAGATGTTCTCAAAGGAAAATGAATAGAAGTGAAATTGCTTTATATAGTATGGGTTGGTCAAGACTAGCACCTAGATGATGTTTTTTTTAATGTCTTGGAAGGCCTATTTGGATGGAGGCATCAATGCCATCTTATCTTCCTATTTTTGCATATCATTAATGGGATTAACAATGTCGATAAAACTAAATATAAGCTTGTGTAAAAATTTAAGTTTGACAACTAATGATTTCAATTATTTCCTTTTGTAAGGAATAAGTATTTTATAAATTTCATTAGCACATTTAGGATAAATACAGAACTTATTTGGTTATGATCTAACAAATGATCTTACCTTATGTGACACCAAATATTTTTTCTTTAGGTTAAGTGAGATAATATATTTTGAAAGTGGTGAATGTGATCATATATGTGTTTTGAGAATATATTTATAACATTCATATATATTATTATATACTTACCAGTTAATCAATTGAAGGTAAAGTCAATGGATGTTTGTGAGATGACCCCACCATTTATGAGGCTAAAGGGCATATTTTTTAAGTGAATGTAACCCATTTTATAATGAAGGTAGTCTTGAATCTATCTTATAAGTTTACCAAGACCTATTTATACCCTAAGAATCTATCCATTAAATTGATTATATGAGACTCACTCACCATATAAATGACTTCATCTAAAGAGGGTAAAAGATAGTTGAATTTATTCAAGTCTTGGTTGAGGTTCCTAAAATTAAAACATAATCTAATTTCTTCATTATTCTTGTGATAGGAACTAAGTTAACCACCCATGTATAATGGTGGACTAGGAAAATAATTGTAGCTGAGAGCATCTTGTGAACCTCTTTGTGAATGGGTGGCTCTAATATTGGGTTCATAGGCCATTGTTTATGTTTGAATGGTTATTTTCTCTTACTTAAGTGGGATGGTATGATTTATTACACTAGGATTAAAAAATTGAGGTATTTTTATGTCCAATAAATTATGTAACTATACCTCATGAGTATTCCTATGTGTTTTTATATTTTATTCAAGGTACAATCAAGACCATTGTGGACATATTTAGATTTATCATCAAATCCCATGTTGATAGTGAGTGATTGTTGGTCAACACAAGTTACTCTACCTAATATGTGTTTTATTTTATACATATAAAACACTCTCTCTAATGATATCATACATTTTGAGATGAATTTTTATCTTAAATTCATATTACCATCTACGTCATAGTCCTCACAAAAGGAGTTGTCTCTATTCTTGTCATCTATGATCAAAGCACTAAAGACCCTAGAGCTATTTAAAAATTCTAATAGGTGATGATCATCATATAAAACATGAAAGTGTAAAATTTTATATAAGATTTAAGGGTAGGGTATAATCTATACATAAAATTTGTGTAGCCTTGAGTCATCCAAAGGAGCTAGATTCACAACAAAAGTTTCTAGGGAATATGTGACCCAATTTTATTCTCTAGGTATGGGGATAAAATTGAATTTATCAAAATTATTATATCAATTCCCATGTTCTATACTTATATTTACTCAATTAGGAAAGATTTCACTAAAAGTTACTCTTGACTTGATAAACTACTAATTCAAAATCCCCAAATATATTTATCTCTTTGACTTTATGTTTTAGGTCTAGATGCAAACCTAAAATCGAGGCTTCATATTATGTAAGGTTATTTGTGCAAGGTAACTATAACTTATAGGTATCCACATGTCTTTTACATTTTAGGTCAACTAATATAATCCTAGATCTATAACCTTATTTGGAATGGGCCCCATAAAATTACATAGAAAACAAGCCTATAAATTCAATATTATCACTAGATTTACCTTTTTCTTGATCTATATATAGGGTGTAAATGTTGATATTATAAGATACTATGTTTATTTTTTCATTAACAACATTATATTATATAATCATATGTTTCATCATAGGTTCTCTATCAACATTGATTTAATCATCCATACCACTATAGGGAAACCATATATGTGAGAAGTCTATGGCCATATACCCATTTAAGGTCTTGGACCAATCTATACAAAGTAGCATCCTGTAGTCTTTTGAAATATATAATAATGGAATGTATATTAACTACTATACTTTGAGTTTAGATTCAAAATACATGAAAGTTTAAGAGCTCGTCTATCACATTGACATTAGATTTGTCTACTTAGACTATAATTTTATCTAATTTAATGTATTTTAGCCCTAACTTATAAATATTTCTAGCATGCATATGTAGATATTAAGACTAAATATTTATATCTTCTCGGTATTGAACATTTGAAAAATATTAATTAAGGATCTACCCTTCAATTCTAGACCTCCCCACTATAAAATTACTTGCATTCATCATCTCATTATACCTAAATGTTTATCTCTTAGTCCAATCCATATCATTATGATGAACTAGGTCTAGTGTACTACATATAAATCTTAAAACTTGTTGAATAGAATTCACTATTATTTTTAGATCCATACCTATTTTATATCCTTCTAAACACTACCAACCACATAGGGACATTACCACTAATGGTAGTGTCCATATCCTTATCTAGTGTCCAGTAATGAAAAGCCATCCAAATTATAAAATGATTGAAATCCATGGGTTTACCTAATTATCTTATTTAACCCTACCATGAGATATTTACAAAAGGTGTGGTATAAATACAAGTCTAAAACTTATCATTCCTTATCTATAAAATATCAATAAAACACCTAATAAATGCAAATCAATTGACTACACAAGTACTATATTCTACCCTATTTGTCCCTATTTTCATATAGATCATATGAGCAACCATGTTATAGTTCTTAAGCATTGAATGAATATCACATGAGCTATACTTGTCAAATTAAAAGATAGATCATTACATTCATCTTCATTTAGTAGGTTTCACCCTTGTGCACACACTTTCCCACACATAGGGGAGAACTACATATGTTTGAGTCCCTTTTTAGGTTATTGGCTATGTAGGCAATTTTAGGAATGTTCTTTGGGGAAGCTCAACACCATGATCCCACTAACCTATTTTTTAGTAAACTCATTCCAAGGGTGAAGAAGGGTGAAGAGATAATATTTTATTGATTAGTGAAGAGAGACAACATGTATCGTAGATTTGAATAGATTAGCATAAAAGTGATATAAACATAGACTAATGAAGTTGGTCACATATTAATTTAGTCATTATTTCATACTAGGTACTTAAATCATAGTCAAACATTAACATCGATAGGAGTGTCTAGATCTGATGGTAATGTCTATAGACATAAAAGTATAATTTTTAGAATATGAAAGTTAATTTAGAACACTAATCTTATATGAATTATACCTATTTATAGTCTATATCTACTTGTACATAGTAGAATAGATAAATACAATTGTTCCTAATGTATTTTAATATCTTACAATATTTGTAATTTAATATTCTTAGCAATCTCAATTTAATAAATTCATAATATTTTTCATTTGATTTTTCTATTAATTGGGTTGCTATAGATTAATTTATCACCTTTATTTTAGAATTAATTATATATTATTAACCTTAGATACCCCATATATAAAATTTAGGGTTAAACATCTGGTGAACTTGACCTTTGGTATCCAAACCCTAATTATACCTAAGGTTTTATAATTTGCTACTTTCCTAAATTTTTATACTCAATTTCAAAATATTCAAAACATAAAAATCAGAATTTATTTTCACATGATCATTTTCAATATGGATACATCTATTAGTTATTTTGTTATACAGTACATAATGATAGTAATTTTGTTTTATGTTATGTTGATCAAATATAGAATCAAATGGATTAATAAATTTAATTAATATATAAATAGTGTTTTAAAATAAGATCAAAACTTAATCTCTCTTTACAACTCTTATTTCAATAAAATTGATCCTTTCCCTTCTCCTCACCCTAAGGAGGGATAACTACCATCCCTCTATTAAATTCCATGTTATCACTCTTCCCAATGGTAAGGTGGCCTATTATATGGCTTATAATGAAGGTAATAAATATGTCCTTCCTAAAATCCATCCACCTCCAACCTCACCTCTACATGGTGTATATATGCATGTTCAATGAGAAGTACCTAGTGTTTATTTTTGTGAAACCCTCAAGGATAAAATCAAAACCATGGGAAAATTAATACAAGAGTTTAAAAAATCAAATTAAATACATGCAAAATATAAAATATTCTATTGTTAATCATGTGTTTGTTTCTTCATCTAGCAATGTTATACTCAAAAACTAATAATTTCGAAATGAAAAGCTAAAACATAATACATATAAAATAAATGAATCAAAAGGTGGAAAAAAGGCTAATAAGGATATAAATGGAATATTAAGATAAATTATTCAAAATAAAATAATCATATTACTTCTTCCACATACTATAAAGAGATTTAGATACTACTGTGCATATCATAGAATGTAGGTACATCATGTAGATTGTTCTTTTCATTAGAGAAAAAAATACAAAACCTCAAATATAGTGGTGATCCAATAATAGATACATTAATCAAGAAAGTAAATCACATTATGATTACATCTCCTAAATCAAAAGCAAAAAAAAAGGTATTAAAGGATAATTGATAAAAAAAATTACAAATGCCAAACCTAGAGCAATAAATGTTACAAAAAGATAAATATGAAAAGGTAAAATGACAAAAGACACAAGACACAAGATGAAAATGGAAAATTATAAATGGAAATGTTAATATAATAAAAATGGGCACATCAAATGTTTAAATAAGTATTTCTAATAAAAGGGGTCAAAAATTAAGAGACACTTGATGAATATAAAGTTTTGAATATGGTTACAAAGAAGGAAAATATGATTATTTCATAATATCAAAATACTTATACTCTCATTGCTCATATAAATGGTAAACAATATTTAGATGAACAGTCCATCAACCTATGTTTTAATCCGCTCAATAAATTTCCACATAATCTATTCATACCTACATGACCTGATACATATCAATTGAATCCATCACAAAAATATTCATAACTAAGTAAACATCTAAGGAAGTGAAAATAATTCAAATAAGAATTAGATTCAATTAAATATTTACCCTTGTAAGTAAATAGCATTGGCACATCTAAAAGAGGAGTAAAGAAAACAAAATGAACCTAATAACTTTAAATCAATTTAGCATTAACACAAATTGATAGCTCTGCATTTAAAAGTACGCATCCAAAATTCATAAGAACTATTTAAATCTAAAATTTAAATGAGATAAATGAGAGAGAAGTTTTAATAACAATTCACAAAAATAAATGAGATAATAGTTTTGGAATTCTTTGATTTCATTAATTTCTCCAAAATTATGACAAAGTTTTCTTGCTTAAAACTCTCTCCTCTCTTATAATTGACAATACCCCTTATATATAAGATTAAAGGAGTATGTTGTTCAGTCATTTTGAATGATATTTGTATAAGTATTGAGGATAGTTGTCATTTTACAAAGTTATATAATTTTTACATCTCCTAATGACCTAACCTATAGGTGATGTGATTTACAAGTTGCACATACCTTTATAAAAAGAATATTCTTTTTTCCAAAATATACATGTCTAGTTTACAAAATAATATGCTTTAATCAACAAATTTAAATTTTAGATCATTTTATTGTTGAAGTCCCCTATTTATGTTGTGGAATCTTAATTTATTTTTCATGTTGATCATCAATTAGTTTTAAGTTGATGATAGGTTCCATGAAGAATTCATATTCTTAATTTGCTAGGCTTTTGAGATCTTTATCATCCCTTTGTAATGCTTATTTGATGTTCCTAGACTCTATAATATTCTCTTATATATTGAATATCATGTCCATGATATTTGTGTTGTTATCTCATGTCTTTATTTGGCCCTAAGTTTTCACTTCATTCATGAATTGGGTGGCTCTATGCTTGAACTCATCATCAGTTATTACACCAATTAGGTTGAATGTAGTGGGATCCTTGATTATGCTCCCTAATATATGATCCATCCTATATTTCAACTACTTTATATCATTATAAATATATTCTAGGGTCTTGGACCATTTTCAAAAGCTTTTGATCTTGTCTACCAATACTAACATGGCCATATTCAAATGAGCCAAGCTAACTATTTTGAAACTAGGGGTTTGATATTCTACCAAAATATTGATCAAATCCTTTACATTGTTTCTTGAATTCTACCAATGTTGAACTAGATTCATGGCCATAGTACTCTATTGGTTCATCACACCCTACCTAGACTTTATTTATTTTAAACAATTGAACATATCATGTAAGGCAAATTCAAACATTTCAATCATAGCCTTTATGATAGATAGGATAGACTTCTCCTACAAGTTCATTTTTTCTTGTTTCAAGCCCTTAAAGGTAGCCTTCAGTTACTTGGTTTGTGCCTCAACAAAATCTAAGACATCTTCAAAAATTAGATCTTCTCCAAGCTTCTTTGCTTTCTTTTGTGTCAAACTTTTTAATAGCTTTACATTTTGGAATGTGATCTCCTCACCACATTCCATGATATTTTTCTTTGTTAATCTTAATAAGATAGTATTTTTGGGTCAAATTTGACACCAACTTTATATTGAGTCACCTATGGGATAAGTACTTCTATTTGTGCCTAACTTGAATGGCCTAGAGTAATCAATCTTATTTTCTCTTCCTCTTGTAAATCCATAATCCATGGCTTCATTTCTTAGTCCAGGGGGGATGTTGGAGGTCTTAACCATAGCCTAAGGATTATGCATAGTAAGAACACTTTGTAATTTAGGTCCATAGATAAACCATTATATAATAGTTGAACCATAAATGATGTTTTCTTCACTAAATAGATTGACTTCACTCAAAGGAGTGAAAGTCACTTTGGGTCTCTTAGCTCTAGGAATAATGTCCAAATTAGCCTTCCCCTTGGAAGGGGTGATAGTAGGGACTAAGTCTAATACTTCCTTCCCTTTCTTTTCCTTAGTTTATTCAACCTAGGCTTCTTCATCATTTGATTCATAAACATTGGATAGCATTCTCAATGCATCCTCCATAAACTCATTAGGGTCAAGGGCTACCATGTGAATATCCTCTAAAGGTGACCATTATTCCTCTTCTTTTGATGAAGAAGAAACAACCTCATTAGGTCTTATTTTTTCTGGTCTATGTTTAATCTAGACTTTTGTTTTGGGCCCTGCTTATGGTTGAGATGGTGGAGGTTTGGAAAGTGTACTACTTAGAAAATGATATTGTTTGGGCCCTAGACACCATATTTCATCCTCCTAATTTATTTCTAGCCTAGTCTCAGGTCCAAAATTATGCTTCTTTAATCTCTTAGTAACCTCAAAATAGGATGATGCCATGGTGTATATAGGATCATAGGCACTAGGCTTATGTTCATAGGGCACATTTAGCATCTGTTGGCTTTCAAATGTTCTTTGACCCTTCTATAAGGATCCCACTATCTAAGTTCATCTATTTTCAAATTAAAATATGTCCAATGCTTGGATGCTACCTCAATGTTGTCCAATTTCTTGAAAATGGTCTTCCTAATTATCATAGGGAATTTGTGGAGGAGGCCTTTTCTCTTGGGCTTATAGAGACCATCTACACCATGAAATGATTGATATGCCACCTCTTTCTCTAGTATATAGTTAGGGACATAAATAGGTAGTCTAAGGGGAGAACCTTATGTTCCCTAAATTATCATAATGGTATAGTATGGATATAGCTAAATATCACCCATGGATTCAATAGATTTTTTGATTAGTGGGCTAATTCTCAAAATCAGAATGTTGATTATGGCCTCACTTAAGGATGGGTAGACATAGTCATAAATAAATTAAATGTGGTCCCTATATTTTTAGATGTGAAGATTAGATTAATATTGTGACACTATTTGTGTTCCATTTTGTGACCATTCCCTTTGGTGTGGGATATTGGTTATTGTATATAGGGAATCTAAGAGATATGACATCATGAAAAATTGGGTCTTCTTATTTTCCCTAATTTCAAAGATCTACCTACTCAATGATATTCTTATTATTTCATCTATAGGGGGAATAATTGCCTTTTCAACCATGAAGTACACTATGGGCACCCAAATTGGATTGACATAAGTTGTGGTTGCATCCCCACCCAATCTATTTAACATAGTCATTATCATCCTAATCTCAAGTCTGAATTTGATAATAAGAATGTTTTTACTAAAGTCTAAAAGGACTTGGTTTCCAAAATACAACCACATGGCTAGGGTGTCCTTCAAATTATGCTCCTTGGCCCAAAAATTGATTCTTTCAAGGTCTATTTTGGGTTCAAATAGATTATAATATGACTCAAATGTAATAGCAAAAAAATAAACTATTTTTTTGAGACTATGTTCATTAACCATCATTCCCTTATCTATCTTAGTTTCTTTGAAAATAGGAGAAATAATGTCAATGAAATGGAGTACCCTAGGATTTGTTGTTGCATAATGAATACCCACCATCTGGATTGTTACTATATCATCATATAGTCTCTTGACTAATAGATTTTTGTCTTCTTCTTGGGTAATGGGTCATTGGTTCTTGATGGTCCAAAAAAAATTGAATAGTTGTTATCTCTAGTGTTTAAAGCATTGGCAACAAATTCTCTATCTTTAAAATCTCATCCCTCAGCATCTATGGTCAAGTAAATCTTGATGTCCTCCTTTGAAACACATTTTAGAGCTACTATTGTTATGAGTTTTATCAAATTACTCATTAGTAGACTAAAATTTAGTTTTGGGTTGAATTATCTTTTCATAGGTGATAATTCAAATCTCCTTGGATTAATTATAATGAAAATAGGGAAAATTTAGGGCTTTTATATGTTCCTATGGATTTTTTAAGTTCAAGTAGGCTTGTACACAGCTTTAATGGGGGTAGGTGATTTGAACTATATGAGCTTCTTGACTTATATTTCCTTTGGATCATATATTTATACCTTTTGCTTTTTGGGCCTAAAATATATCCAAATCTATCATGTTTTAATTATATGGCACCACCATGTCACACAACTTATTAAATTTCAAAAAATAATCATTTGTCACGTTTGGGACACATGTCAACACTTTGTGTAATCCTATAACTAGATTAAATACATTATATTGATCTTAAAATGAGTCCTTTAGCTTTGAATTATTAGGTACCATTGATATTCAAATTATATTCTTGAGAGTGTGCCACATGGAAAATTTGAAATATTTTATGCTTGTTGCAGACACACACCACCATTAAACATCTTTGTGCTACATGGTAGCTTTTAATTGGATCTAGGCTCATTAAAAATTCCATGCTTTATTTATCATTGATCATTATACAAGAGATAAAACATTATATGTAAATCTTTATTTGTTTCACCATGGTTTCAATGTGTGTCACTATTGCATTCATTTTAAGCTCATCAAAAAATCTTCTCCATCTCACACTAGTGGATCTACTTTACATATATTGATGTAATCTATTGATCTTAATCCATAAGGTCAAACATGATTGGTTTATATACTTATTATAATATGTTTGACTTGTTAATGTTGATACATGTCATTATATTTGCTTTGCCTAGATCAGACACACACCATTGATTGTGATCCACTTATTATGTTCAGGTTGGACATGGACCTTTGATCCTTGGGTTAAGCCATCGAGATCATGTCACTTATAAATTATAGGTTCCTTCACAAGACCTTTGATAATTTTACCTTGCCTCATGTTTTTGGATCTTCAATGCTTGATTTAATGTACTTCATTGTATCTTGATCCATGAAGTCAAACATGATTGGTTCATCCCTACAGGCAATAGAATAAACAAGTAAGTTTTAGGGTAACATAAAGAACTTAGGATAAGAGTTTTCGACTAAGGTTTTAATTGTATTAATAAATACAATTAAAAATTTAGGATAAATATTTTAAGCTATGTTATAAATCATAATAAAGTGCTTGGGTATTTAATTGGTCTCTATGATTAATGAAGTAGACTAGTTGGGTTTCAAGAATAGAGAGACTTAACATTAAAGTTTTAGACTAAGGTTTTGATCATGTTAATAAACATGATTAAAGCCTTAAGATAAAATATAAAATAAGTTTTAAAACAATATAAAGTGTTCCCTCATAAAATTGACCGACATAAATATGAATTTAATTTAGAAGATCTAGGTTAAAATATATTTTAAGGTATAAAAACCTAGGTTTTAATATTATTTACTCATGAATTAAATCAAACCATTAAATATTAAATATAAAGGGTCAAATTATAATTTGAAGTATGAAACCCTAAACATTTATCACACAATTGAGACTCCACTAAACCTACATCTTTAAAAAACATGAAGCAACCATTAGGAACATTAGACAAAATAAGACAAGGATCAAGTAGAGACATGCCAATTAAGCTAAATGAGAATTAGGTGTGTATGATATTCAAATAAAGAACTCACATCAAGTGTCTTTTTTCAATTTAAAGCACAAATTTGTAAAACTTGAAATAAGGGTCCTCATTTTTTTTTAAAATGGGGGTATGTTAACCTCAACAAATGGAGACTTCTGGGGGAAACATAGAAATATATTAGAATTCAAATACTCTAGTTAAGACTAATAACCAAGTTACTTTTTCTACTTAGTCAAATACAATTGTTAAGATCAACTAATAATTAAAACAAGACTTACACATGCAGAATTAGGATCAAACATCAAAACATAGGCATGTTGTGTGTGCTCTTTGATTTCACTTACTGATTTCCATAAGATTTAGAAAATAACTTCCAGATTCATGACCTTGATCATTACATTTACTTTTGTTTATCAAGAATCATGTTTTAGCTTAAGGAAGGCTTGGGCATTTCTTTGTTTCTAGCTAAAACTTCATAACACTGATAGAGATACATTTAGATCTACTATAGGCCTTACTCCACTTCCAGTTAGGTATCCATAGTCCCAGTGGAGGTTACCCAAATCACCTTTGCTCATAAATCTTTTGGATTTTTAATTAATCTCACATTTTTTTATTTTTTAAATACATTTATCTTTCTAGCAAGGTTGGGAACTAGATTAGCTAAGTTTTGGGATTTGGTCAAATGTTTAATCTTCAGACAATCATCCTTGATTGTAAACCTTGTCCTAGGTAATTAATATTTTTAAAGTGCAAACATGACTTTGTATAAATAATTCAAACTTTCCTCCTACATATTCAATCCTTGTTAGATTCATACTAAGATCAAAACAAGGTTTAATATTTTATGGAACAATTAAGCTAGATACCATCCCTTACCAATTTCTCAAAACTATAACATAAAGCTCACATTTTAAGATCCATAATCAACCATTTGGAGAAGTCATACTTGCATTCCTAATTTGTGTAGTTCCTTTTGAGAAACTACATGAATTGGATCTTGAGGATTCTTTTAAAAGACTTACTAAAATCAAGGAACAAAAAAATAAGAAAAACAAGTAGATAAACAAGCAAGAAAATAAATACTTACATGCACTATGTACAAATAAGAACAATAAATAAATCTAAGCATATCTATAACTGCTTTAACTAGTCTTACAAATCACTCCATGTATACTTGAGGTAGGGTAGGAGAGAAGTAGTGATTGACATATTGCCCATTTGCTGTTAATGTAAATTGTGCTCCTTTTAATTCCTTGAGCTTGAAGGTGTTCTCTCCTAGTGTCTTAACAATCTGATAGGGATCAATCCACAAGGGACTTAATTTCCCATGATTTCCCTTAGGTTTAGATGCTTTTTTATAAGAAATAACTAAGTCTCCTTACTTTAAAACATTAATCTTGGAATATTTGTCAAACCATGAACAAGGTTTAATATTTTAGGGAACAGTTAACCTAGATACCATCCCTTAGCAATTTCTCAAAACTATAACATCAAGCTCACATTTTGAGATCCATGATCAACCATTTAGAGAAGTCATACTTGCATTCCTAATTTTTATAGTTCCTTTTGAGAAAATACATGAATTGGATCTTGAGTATTTTTTTAAAAGACTTATTAAAAGAAAGAAACAAAAAAAAATAAAGAAAAATAAGTAGATAAACAAGCAAGAAAATAAATACTTACATGCACTATGTACGAACAAGAACAAGAAAGAAATCTAAGCATATCTATAATATATTTAACTAGTCTTACAAATTACTTCATGTAGACTTGAGGTAGGGTAGTAGAGAAGTAGTGCTTGAGATATTGCCCATTTATTAGAAATGTAAATTATGGTCCTTGTAATTCCTTGAGCCTGAATGTGTCTCTCTTAGTGTCGTAACAATCTGATAGGGATCAATCCATAATGGAGTGAATTTCCCATGCTTTCCCTTAGGTTTAAATGCTTTTTTCTAAAAATAACTAAGTCTCCTTAATTAAAAACCTTAATCTTGGAATATTTGTCAAACCATTTATTCACTATGGTTTGATATCTATTTAAATTGGCAAAAGCTTCTTCTCTTTCATCTTCCATTTGAATAATGTCAAGTAAACTAAAAATTGAAAACTCTTGATCCTCTTCCATGTACTCTTACATGAATTTATAGGTTGGTATCTTGAGAGTGATGGGGAATACATTCTCTTGACCATATTCAAGTAGAAATGGTGATGTCTTTAGAGAATTTTTGACCTTTTTTCTATCAGCCCAAAGGGCATATTTGATCAACTTATGCCATGTTTTTGGTTTGTCAGCATTAGATTTCCTAATGCATTTCATCAAATTTTTAGTTGTAGACTCAAAGACCCCATTACCTTGAGGATAATGGTTTGATGAAAACTTGATAATAATGTTATTATCATATGCCTAATTAGTCATCTCAATGGATATTAAGGTAGGTCCATTATCACAAACTAAATATACTAGTGTTTTAATCATGTACATATGTTCTCCTCAAATAACTTTATCACATATTCAATCCTACATTACTTGGTTTTTATTGCTTCTATCCATCTGATGAAGTAATCAATAGTAATGAGGACATATTTATGTTTATGTGAAGAATTAGGTCAATGACCCCCACAAAATCTAATCCCCTTTGATCGAAAGGTTTATCAATCCTAATTAGATTTAATGGCATGGCTGATTTGGGTTATTTAGTGTTGAATATATGGCACTAATGACATTCTCGCACATGTATTTGAGCATCTTTGAAGATAGTAGGTCAATAATAACTAGTCCTAAGGATATTATGTGTTGGTGTCCTTCTGTATGGGTGTCCACTTCCTATATTTTCATAGAAAATACTCAGGATCTTTGATGCTTCCTCTTTAGAAACACATCTCAGGTATATTTCCTCAAGTTTTCAAGTTTTCTCAGAAACACAGACTCCAATAAGACTCCAGGTATATAATGTGTTGATAATAAGACTCCATATTTGATCAAGAAATGTGTTGCCTTGAGCCTTATATCTCTCCTCTTCTCCCTATCCAACCCTACAGGACAAGTACCATTGATTAGGAGATGAATAATATCATCATACCAATCATTGGGTTGAAAATTTTGTTTCTCTACCTACATGACACTTAACTTGGGGTTTGTGTTAGAAAGTAATTTAATTAGCCCTTGGCACCTTACCAATTTGATAGTCTTAATTTATAGATCATATTATTTAAGTATGAACATAAAATTACCCATTATTTCTCCTAATTAACATTGGCTAAGCATGATCTTAGTGGCATGGTTTGGTAGTATTGCATGTACCTTATTTCTAATAATATAGTGCATGAATTTATTTACTACCTTAACTAAAGCACATTTTTCCTTATCAATTAGAGAATAGTTCATCTCAGCATTTTTAAAATTAATACTCATGAATGCAATAGGATGATCACATCCATCTATTTTATGAGTTAGAAAAATAAATATTGTATGGTCAGAAGTAAAATAATAAAGATAGAAATATTTTAAAAAATTAAGACTTATCAACATTGGTGCTTGCACTATTGCTTCTTTTACATCCTTGAAGTATTTTCTAGTTTCTTCATTCCATGTGATTTTGGAATCCTTCTTTAACATATCATTTAATGGTCTCACTATTTATGTAAAACCAAAAATAAATTTTATTAAAAAGTTGATTTTACCAAAGAAAGATTTCAATTCTTTTCTACTATTAAGGGGTTTTATCTTGGATATGGCATTTACTCTATCAGGGTCTATAGAAAACCCCTCTTTAGTTATAACATGTCCTAATAATTTTCCATTAGTGACACAAAAAAAAAATTTATTTGGATTAAGATAAATTCCATACCTTATACACCTTCCAAATACCTATTACAAGTGCATGATATGATCCTCACCATTCTTATAAAACTTATTTAGTTCATCCATGTGAACAATAATTCACTTACCTATCACCCCTTGGATTGCATGGTCCTTAGTTGTTTGGAAAGTTGCACCTATATTTATTAATCAAAAGGGCATCCTTTTGTAGGAAAAAGTGCCCCACTTGGTTATGAATGGAGTTTTTAATATGTCTTCCTTATTCATAAGCACTTGGTTATATCTTGAAAAACCATCAAGAAAAGACATCATGGTTGAATGACTAACAATTTGAATAACTTGGTCAAGTGAAGGCAAAGGATAGTTATCTTTTTCATAAGCTTTAATCACATTTCTAAAGTATATTCATAATCTAATTTCCCCATTCCTCTTCTTGACTGGTACTAATTTAGCTACCTAAGTGGAGTGTCTAATGGGAAAAATTATATTTGCATCCAACAAATTCTTGACCTCTTTGTATATCAAAGGTTCTAGCACAAGGTTGATAGGTCTTTATTTTTACCTAAAAGGATTATAGGATTTCTTTAGTAGTATGGTATGATTAGTGGCTCTAGGATGATATATCTTTAAGTATTAATAGGACCATGTTATTACATCTCTATACTTATCCAATAACTCTTTAGTTTTTTCCATTTCATCATTAGTACAAGTTGTACCAATATTAACTAAATGGGGTTGACCTTATGTTCCTAGGTCAACTACTTTGTAATGTTTCTCAATCACTTTGGGAACTTTGGTAGTCTTAGCTAGTTTTTCTGTGTCAAATAATATTTCTAAGGAAATCATGCCCTTCAAAATTTTATTGTCACTTAGTTGCACAATTTTGTCATCAATGTTGTCTTTATCAAGAGCATTTTAATTGGCCTCATCAATGATGTGAGCCTTAAATACTCTTGAACTATTCATTAAGTCTAAAATATATTGGCCATCATTGAATACCTATAAATGGTTAATATTATTAGGGATTGAGGGAGATGGAACTAACTCAATACTAAGGTTGCCTAGTTTAGAGTCTTGATTAGGCATGAGATTGGCTACAATTGAGGCTAGCTCATCAGTAAGTTTGTTCTCTTCCCTAAGAATTGATATAATGTTAAAAGCATAATAATGTTCTATCAGGTCCCAAACTCTAAACTTATATTTCTTAAGGTAAGACAATTTGCACCGGTATTTACTTCTAAATTGATTACCTACTAGTTTTGAGTCACCATATACTAGAAATTCTTTCACCTTATGTTTGATGTAAAATTATAGTCCTAAATTAGATATGTCTACTCTTCCAAGTCATTAGTGCATTAAAACTGAAGTCTATAAGAAGTACTAAATTCTTTCCCAAGAGGATTGATTAAAACAATTCCTACACCAAAACTAGACTTGCATATATCACCATCAAAATATAATTTCCATATTCCAAGAATAACATGAGTATTTTTAGAGTCACATACCTTGGATGTGTAAAGAGTGTAAACTAATAATGTAGAATTAACCATGTTAACCCTTTAATTTTTAGCATTGTATTCTGTGATCATATGTTTCATCATGTGATCTCTTTCAATTTGAATATGATTTGGAACTCCCTTGTATGGAATCCACATGTGTGAATAGTTAGTGGACATGTAACTATTTAAGGACTTTGTCCAATGTTTGCTCATTAACATTCTATAAGCATCAGGAATATCCACCACTTGGATTTCTATAAACTATTGTATCCTTGGCTAAGCTACAAGCTATATGTGAACATTGAATAATTCTCTAGTTATTGGTTGTCTGGAGTAACCATGTCCTAATAGATAATATATGATAATGAAATTATTATTGACCAAGTAAAGTGAATTATGTTGAAATAACTAAGCCTAAATTCTAAGCTAATATGAATATTTAAAATGAAAGCTAATCTAAAGTTAATTGGTCAAAAAATAGTCAAAAGGAAAGGAAGGGTAGACATAATGTTATTGATCTTCATTCTGGACATAATGACAAAGTTTTAATATCATCCAAACATGCACTTAAAACCAATATATAACATGAAATATCATAATCTCAATTCCTACCACACATGAGGTAAACATATAAGTAAGTGAAAATAATGCAAATAAAAACCATATTCAATTAAAATATTTACCCCTACAAGCAAATAACATTGGCACATCTACAAGAAGAGTAAAGAAAATGAAATGAACCTAATAAATCTCAATCAATTTAGCATTACCACAAATAAACATCTCTAAATTTAAAAATACACATCCATAATTCATAATAAATATTCAAATCTGAAATTTAAACTAGACAAATGAGAGAAGCCTTAATAACAATTCACACAAACAAATAAGACAATATTTTCAAAATTCTTTGATTGTATTAATTGTTCCAAAATTAGCACAATGTTTTATTTCTAATAATTTCATTATCTCTTAAAATTGACAATAACCCTTATATATAATATTAAGGGTTGGTCAGTCATGTCTAATAATATTCTTACAAGTATTAAGGGAAATTATCTCTTTGCAAAGATCTAGAATTTTGACATCTCCTAATGAACTAACGTATGGGCAATGTGCTTTACAAGTTGCACATACCTTTACAGAAAGAATATTATTTTTTTCAAAATATAAATGTTTATTTTACAAAATAATATGGTTTAATCAACAAATTTAACTTTGAGATCCTTTTGTTGCTAAATTCCCCTATTTATGTTGTATAAACTTCATTATTTTTCCATGTTGTTCATCAATTAATTTTAGGTTGATGATAGGTTCCGTGAAGAGTTCATATTCTTGATTTTATGGGATTTTTATATCTTTATCATCCCTTTCTAATTCTTATTTGATTCTCCTAGCCTCTATAATCTTCTCTTCTATAGTGAAGATCATGTCCATGATCTTTGTGTTGTCAACTCCTATCTTTTCTTGGCCTTGATTTTTTACTTCATTCATGACTTTGGTGGCTCTATGATGGAATTAATCATCATTTATTAGAAAAATTAGGATGAGTGTAGTGGGATCCTCGATTATGCTCCCCAATATATGCTCCATCCTATATTACAACTGATTGCCATCTTTAGAAATATCTTATAGGCTTTTTGACCATTTACTCAAGATTTTAATCCTGTCTACCAATATTGCAATGGCCATATTCAAATGAGCCAAGATGAATATTTTGAAACCAAGAATTTTATCTTATGTCAAAATATTGATTAAATCTTTTGACATTGGTTAACTAGATTCATGGCCACATTGCTCTGCTAGTTCACCACACCCTATCTAGACTTTATTGATTTTAAAGAATTAAACATATCATGTAAGGTAGCTTCAAACTATGTTAATCATAGCCTATAGGATAGATAGGATAGACTATTCTTAAAATTTCTTACTTTTTTATTTAAAAACCTTATTGGTAGCCTTCAATTTTTCTATTTGTGCCTCGAATAAGTCCAAGACATCTTAAAAAAATGGATCTTCTCTAGGCCTTTGCACTTTATTTTGTGTCAAATTTGTTAATGGCTTTAGTTTTTGGTATGTGATCTCCTCACCACCTACCATTGTTTTTTTCTTAGTTAATCTTAACAATCTAGTAATATTTGGGTCAAATTTGACATGAACTTTGGATTGAGTCATATGTGGGATAGGGACTTGTATTTGTGATTGACTTGATTAACTTATAGTAATCAATTTTATTTGATGTTCATATTGTAAATCCATAATCCATGGCTTCATTCATTTCTTTAGCGGGATGTTATAGGGGATTATGTATATTAGGAAATCTTTGTAATTTAGATCCATAGATGAACCATTCTAGAATAGCTAGACCATAAATCATGTTTTCTTCACTAAATACATTGACTTCACTCAAAGGAGAAGTGAAAGTCACTTTAATTATTTTATCTCTAGGAATAATGGCCAACTCAACCTTCCTCTTGGGAGGGGTGACAATAGGGACTAATTCTAATACTTCCTTCCCTTTCTCTTCCTTGGTTTCCTCAACCTAGGATTCTTCATCATCTAATTCATAAATTTTAGATAGCATTCTCAATGCATCCTCTATAGACTCATTGGGGTCCAAGGATAAAATGTGAATCTCCTTTAAAGGTGATCTATATTCCTATAACTTGATGAAAAATAATCAATCTTATCAGGTCTTTTTTCTTTTAGTTTATGTTCAATCTAGACTTTAGGTTTGGGCCTTTCTTATGGTTGAGTTGGTGGGGGTCTGGTAGGTGTACTACTTAGAAAATGATATTATCTAGCTCCTAGCTACCATCTGTCATCCTCATAATTTTTATTTATCTTGGGCTTAAGTCTAACATTATGCTCCTTTAATCACTTGGTGACCTCAAAATAAGATGATCCCTTGGTGTATATAGTATCATAGGCACTATGATTATGTTCATAGGGCACATTCAACATCTTTTTAGCTTTCAAATGTTCCTTGACCCTTCCATAAATATGCCATTATCTAATTTCATCTATTTTCAAATTAAAAAAAGTCATGTGGTTTGATGTTACCTTAATTTTGTCCCATTACTTGAAAATGGTCTTCCTAATTATCATAAGGAAGTTGTGGAGGAGGCCCTTTTTCTTGGTCTTATAGAGACCATCTATACCATGAAACAACCAATATACCACCTCTTGCTCTACTAGCTAGTCAAGGACATGAATAGGTAGTCTGATGGGATAAATTTGTGTTTCCTTAGTTCTTATAATAGTGTAGTCTCAATATAGCCAATTATCACCCATGGTTCAAATAGACTTTCTAATTAGTGGGCTAATTCTTGGCATTAGAATGCCAGTTATGGCCTCACTTAGGGATAGGTAGACATAATCACAAATTAATTGAATGTGGTCCCTATATTTTTAGATGTGAATCTTAGTGTAATATTGTGAGATTATTTGTGTTCCATTTGGTGATCATTCCCTTTGGTTTGGGATCTTGATTGTTGTATAGAGAGCATCTAAGAGATATAACATCATGAAAATTTGGGTCTTCTTTTTCCTCATTGCAAAGATCTACCTACTCAATGATATGCTTATTATTTCACCTAGAGGGGGAACAATTACCTTTTCAACCATGAAGTACAGTATAGGCACCCAAACTATATTGACATAAGTTGTGGTTGTATCCCCACACAATCTATTCAACATAGTCATTACCATCCTAATCCTAGGTCTGAATTAGCTAATAAGAATGTTTTTACTAAAGTTTGAAAAGACCTAGTTTATAGAATACAACCACATGGCTAGGGTGTCCTTCAAATTATGCTCCTTGTCCCAAGAATTGATTGTTTCAAGGTCTATTTTGGGTTTAGGTAATTATAATATAACTCAAATACAATAGTAAAAATATAAGCTACTTTTTTCATACCATGTTCATTAACAATCATGCCCTTATCTATCTTAGTTTCTTTAAAATAGAAGTAAGATTGTCAATATAGTGGATTACCTTAGGATTTACTACTACATAGTGAAGACCCACCATCTAGATTGCTACTATATCATCATACAGTCTCTTGGTTGAAAGATTTTTGTCCTCTTCCCAAGTAATGGTCACTAGTTCTTGATGGTCCAAAACAAATTTGACCAATTATTGTCTCTAGTGTTCAAAACATTAGCAATGAATTTTATGTCACTTAAAACTCATCCTTAAACATCTTTGGTCAAATAAATCTCATCTTCCCCATTTGAAACACCCTTTCAAGCTACCATTACTATGAGTTTTATCAAATTGCTCACTATTAGACTAAAATTTGTTTCTAGGTTGAATTATCTTTTCATAAGTGATAATTTAATTCTCTTTAGATTTATTATAATGAAAATAAGGATAAATTAGAGATTTCATATGTTCTTAGGGCTTTCTAAAGTTCAAGAAGGCTTGCATAGAGCTTTAATAATGGTAGGTTATTTGAATTATATGATTTTCATGATTGAGATTTCATTTCGATCATGTATGTATACCTTTGGTTTCTCATGTCCACAAGATATCCAAACCTATCATGTCTTACTTATGTGGCACCACCATGTCACACAACTTATTAAATTTTTTAAAATGACCATTTATCACTTTTGGGACACATGCCAAGACTTCATTTAAACATAAAAATAGATTAAATATGCTTAATTGATCTTTAAAGGAGTCCTTTGGATTTGAATTATCATAGACCATCGATCTTCAAATGATCTTCTAAATAGTGTGCCATATGGTAGCTTTATAGGATTTTACACTTACTATGAACACATGCCACTATTTAATGTCCTTACATTATGTGAAAAAATTTCATTACATTAAGGCTCATTGAAAAGTCCACACTTTGCTCACCATTGATCATGATCTAGGAGATTAAATGCTATAGTTTGATCTTTATTTGATTCGCCATAGTTGTGACACATGTTTGTACTATGTTCATTATGGGCTCATCAAAAATTATTCTCCATCTCATATTGTTGGATCCATTTTATATGGATTGATGTAATCTATTGATCTTAATCTAAAAGGTCAAATGTGATTAGCTACTCTACTTTTAATAGGATGTTTGATTTGTTGAATTTGACATATTTCATTAGATTTACTTTGCCTAGATCAATGTGTACCATTGATTATGATCAACCTAGTATGGTTAGGATAAACATGGACCTTTGATCCTTGGGTTAAGCCACTAGTATCATGACACTTGGAACTTACAAGTTATTTCATAGGACCTTTTACAATTTGACCTTGCCTAGCACCATTGGATATTTGATACTCATTTTAATATGCTCTATTGGATTTTGATCTGTGAAGTTGAACATGATTGGTCTATCCCTGCAAGCAATAGAGTAAACAAGTAAGTTTTTAGGTAACATAAACAACTTAGGATAAGAGTATTTTATTAAGTTTTTAATTATATTAATAAATACAATTAAAACATTAGGATAAAACTTTTAAGCTAAGTTTTACAACATAATAAAGTTCTCAGGTATTTAATTAGTCTCTGTGAGCAATGAATTAGACTACGTGGGTTTTGGGATAGAGAGACTTAGCATAAATTTTTAGATTAAGGTTTTTATTATGTTAATAAACATGTTTAAAGCCTTCGGATAAAATATAAACTAAGTTTTGATATAATCTAAAGCGTTCCTGCATAAAATTAACCCTTGTAAATTTGAATTTAATTCAAAAGAACTAGGTTAAAATATATTTTAAAGTATAAAACCCTAGGTTTTAATATTTTTTACTCATGAGTTCAATCAAACCATTAAATAATAAATATAAATGTTCAAATTATCATTTGAAGTATGAAACCCTAAACATTGTTCACACACTTGAGACTCCATTTAACCTGCATCTTGAAAACACATGAAGCAATGATTAGCAACATTAGAAAAAATAAGACAAGGATAAAATTGATACATGTTAGTTAAACTAAATGAGAAATAGGTATGGATGGTCTTCAAATAAAGAACTTAGATCAAGTAGCATTTTTCAATTTAAAGGATGAATTTGTAAAATTTGAAACAAAGGTCCTCATTTTTTAAAAAAAGGGGGTATGTTGACCTCAAAAATATTACATTATAACAATTACATATGTCTATCTCTATGCTCATATATTTAAATATTTAATTGATATGTTATACTACATAAAAAATTTACCAACACATATATGTAGGGAATAGTATAAAATGTTTATGTTGGTTGTTTGTACTTCATTTATTCAAATTGTCACTTCCTTGAGTGTTTTACATTTATTTATATTATCTTTATCTTAGAAAATTTGAATATGTTCCTTATTTATTAGCCCCTATGATATTTTATATTTATTAGAAATTTTAAAATGTCATTCTATGTTGATTAGACATTTAATTATGTCATCCATTTTGATTGTGTAGCATCTAAACATGACACTTATATGAGGTCTCCTTGGACCTTTCCTTTACATTATATTGATTTTTATTTTGTGTGTGCTTGATTTATTATTGATATTTAAAAATTACCATATATACATTTCCATGATCTATATCATGAATTTTAATACTTGATGTGATCACATACTAAGAGCCTAATTTATATATCTACTTTGACATATTATCCTTACATGTTACATGATTCATACATAGATTAAACAACTACATTATCCTTTTTAGGTAAGGTATGTACTATATTATATCTCCATAATCTCAAAATTAGGTTCATTTTAGTGGGGGCATGTAATATAAGGCATGACCTCCACATATTCATAGTTCTCTAAATTTTCAATAGGGGCATGTCAAAAAGGCATGATCTCCACACTTACAAAATTTTCATAGGTTCCAAACTATTGTGGGGAATTTCATAAGAACATGACCTACACACTTACTCAGTACCTCCAATTTTTATTTTGAACATGTCATAATAACATGACCTTCACACTTGCACAATCTTGAGTTCAGTTCCATGATTAAAATATACACTTAGTTCATTATCCTATGTATTACATTGAATTTACATAGGTTTTGCATATATTTTTAAATATGTATGACAAATATACTCTAGATAAAAAATGTTAGTGGTGAATATACCATTCTATTTCATTAAAAAAAATCAAATTTAATAATTATAATGCTCAACAAGCTACATTGGTTACACCAAGTTATACTATTATTGAGTCTTTTTTGTTATAATAGTTGGTTCATTTTATAGGCCAAAGTGAATAAATAATTTAACCACACTAGATTTATATATTGGAGTGATAAAATCATTAAATATCATTGTATTATAATATGATTTTATTAAATCACTCACCCTCAACATATTATGTATTTGTACTTAAGTTGTGTGATTGATATATAATGATCTCAATGGCCATGTCACAACTCATCCTTACACCAAATATGGGGAATAATACCTTCAAATCTCCCTCTTAAAATATCCAAGGTTTATTTTTAAACCTTATCTTGTTACAATTATCCCTAAGTAATCATTTTTACCAAGTCAAAGCATCAAGAGGCATCATGTTTGCATCAACACATAGGTGTAATTCATACTTTCTCTATTTCTTTTCAATAATTTCAATAATTTTAATTTTTAAATTATATACACTGATTTATATTATATAATGATCTTGATTACATGTAATACACCATCAAATCACTCAATTTTTTATTAATTAGAGGCAAGGTGTGTTATATACACCCAAGTACAAATATCTTTCCTTTAACCTTGTAATTTAACCTTTATGCATTACTATATTAAGGAGAGGAATTTATATACTAAAATTGAATATTTATAGCATCTCAATATTTTAAATTTGAAAAATATAAATAATTGATATACCATTTAGTTATAGACCTCCATACTAATGAAAGTATTGTATTTACCATCTCACTATGCTTAAATGCTTATCTCTTATTCTAGTGCATATACTTTTGATGAACCAAGTCTTATGTATTAAAAAAAAAGTTTCAAACCTGATAAACATCATTCAGTATCAATTTTATATCCATACCTATTTTATATCCTTATTTACACTAATATCCATAAAGGGACATTACCACTAACAATAGTGTCCAAATCCTTATGTAGTGTCTAGTAGCCAAAAGTCATCTAAATTATAAAATGATCAAAATCCATGGATTAACCTAATTATCTTATAAAACCCTACCATGAGATATTTTTTGGAAATAATCCACAAGAAGACAAATGATGGGACATCTATATAGGGGTCAGTAGCTCAATTAGTATAGTACTATAAAATCAAATAGAAGGTCATAAGTTCGAGTCCTAGCTAATCCATATGAGTTGTAGATTAACATGTGGTATCAAAGCCAATATAGGAGCCCCATTTTCTTACATTATGGCTTAAGGAGGGGTGTTCTAAATAATCCACACCTATACCAATGATGGGATAGCCATATAGGGGCTAGTAGCTTGATTGGTAGATCACTCCAATAGGAAATGGAAGGTCTTAGGTTTGATTACTAACTAGTCCATATGCATTTTACCTCAATAATATGTATAATAAGTGTGGTATAAATATAATTTTAAGACTTCTCATTGATCATATAGAAAATAACAATAAAAAACCTAATAAAGATAAATCAATCTACTTCAAAATCACTCTATTCTACCCTATTCATCCATATTTTCATATCAAGCTTAGGATAAGCCATGTTACAAGTTTGAAGCATTCAAAGAATATCCCATGAGTGATACTTGTCAAATAAAAAGTTGGATCACTATATGTATATTTATATAATAGATTTCACCCTTGTGCACACACTTTCCCACACATAGGGGATAACTACATAATTTTGAGGCCCTCCTTAGAGTATTAACTATGTATATAGTACCCATCGATAGACGGATCTTTGGGTCAACTTGACACCATAATCCCACTAACCCATTTTTAAATAACCTCATTCTAAAGGTGTAGAATAATGAAGAGTTAGGGTTTGAAAAATCAACAAAGAGTGATATCATATATCCTAGATTTGAATAGATCAGTAGAAAGGTAATAAAATACCTAAAAAATAATTTCAGTTGCATCTAATCTAGCCATTATTCCATACTATAAACCTGTATCATAGTCATAAACTATTATTGAAAGTAGTGTCAAGATCCGATGGTAGTGTCTATAATCATAAAATTATAGTTTATAGAATTTGATGACTGACTCAAAACATTGATTATAAATATTTTATTCTTTTTTTTAGTTTAGATATACCTATCATAATAAAATAGATAAGTACCATTATTCCTTATTTATTACAATATCTTTCAATAGTTGTACTTTATTATTTTTAGTAATATCAATTGTATAAATTTATAATATTATTTATCTATGTTTATTACTAGTTATCCCAGTATATAATAGTTTATCACCCTTGTGTTAAAATAAATTATATATTATTAGCCACAAATCACCCACACATAAAATTTAGGGTTAAAAAACATCACATTCACCAAGGCCCCTGAGTCAACTAGATAGTCATGAAATTTGTTTCCAAACTACCAAACCATGAGGAGGAATGGAAGGACCTCAATATTATTCTTATATAAGACAGCATTGGTGTGCATAGTCTTTGGCTTGGGATAGGTTGGTTTTTCTATCAAAAATTAAGAGAATATCTCTTTGTTTTATGATCTAGGACATCTCATATAGCATGATATTTGTCTTCAGATTATTCATGTCCTCTACTATGTTATATCCCATCTTGATAATAACATGTTTCACCTCTTCATAGGGCTTGGGGATACTATATTTTATAGGTGGAACATCATTTCTTGCTTTAGGATTCAGAGGGTTTGAACCATTATTAGGGGGATTAGATATAGTAATAGGTTGTTGTTATGTTTAAATCCTAAGAGTGTAATTGTTTCTTTTCTATTGATGGAAATCATGTATCTCATTGTTGGAATCATATGGTTCATTATCCTCTTAGTTAGGTAAATCAAAACTTCTAGTACAATAGTAGTGTTAGGATATATTGAATAACTAGAAACATCAAACTATTTAGTGTCATTCAAAGGGTTTGAAACTACATTGTATACTTCCATCTCCATTTGAGATATGTGAAAAACACTATAGAACTCAATGTATTTAAGATACCCATGCTAGGATATGTTATGCATAAACACCTTATTGGTAGGAATAACTCATAAATGTTTATCTTAATCAACATTTTAGGTGAGGGATTTGGTTGGTTGTTGAATTGATTATAAGGGTGATTTAATCTCTGATAGGTAAATTTATAGTTAGAATTTTCACCACCAATGTTTCCAACCTATCTTGTAAGGAACATTAAGTCATTATTGAGGTTATGTACCATGTGATTTATAGTATCAAACTGATTTATGGTAGAATTTTAGGGTATGATTTGGACATTGTTTACTGTGACAATCAATGATTAATTGTGAGCTTTAGGTGCCACTTTTACATTAACTAGGCAAAGGAAACCTAAGTTATAATTGGGTGTAACATGTATTTATGGTAGTTGGTTAGACACTATTATATACTTGCATTGACATATTATAGTTGGTGCTAGATATAGTATTTAAGGTGGGTAAATTTGGGAGCATATTCAAGATAGTCTATGTCATTTAGACTGAAGGAATCAAATACATATATAATTTAATGGATTTATCATATGCTAGTAGTATGTCAATGATGAGGGGATCCCTATATAATAAAATTATATTCCAAGGATCTATTAGATTGTTTTACATTTATAGAGCCAGCTATGCATCTAGTCTATACAACATAGTGACCCTAGTATACATATTGTGGAACCTAGAATTGAATGTCCTAATGAGCTCATCAGATTCTCTCTTAATGTTGGAAAACTTAAGGTATATGATTTTGGGATCACTTAATTATCTAAACTAAGCTAAGAAGGTATTATGAAATTCCTCCCATCCTATGATGGAGCTCTCATGTAGGTTCAAGAACCAATCCTAGGAAGTGTACATCAAGGTGAACCAAAAAATCATATAAGCCACATATTCATTCTAAACTTAAGGATTGTCTAAGTTATCTTATAGGAATTTACATTTTCCTTGAAAATACATCCTCAATTGGGTGTGAATCATGGGAGGTATCCCACTATGTTTCAAGTTAGGTTATGAAAAACATTAGGAATGTTGATAATAGACTCGACTAACCATGACATGGGTGAAACCATTGATATGGGTTTATTCAAAGTGGTAAGGGTGGGGAACTAGATGGTCTAATTTGGGGTCTTAGTTTTTGTTCTCTTGGACCTAGTCCTTTTGTGAAACTATAGGGGTGGTTTTAATAACTAACTGAGGCCAAGTCTAGACCTAGTGATATGTATAAATCACTCTAAGTTGTGTTTGGATTAGCTATTAATTTGAGTTTTTTTTAGACTGGGGTGAGTGTCCTCTTTCTATCACTAGTTAATATTTATCTTCTAATTGAAACCTCAAATAAACCTATCAAATTAGGCATATTAAGTGACCTAAGAGGAAAATAAAGGTATTTACATCCTCTCATTTTAGGATTGTTGTTGAGATAATCTAGATCATGAATTGAAGGTATTAGGATCCATGAAATATCCTGCTTGAAATAGATATCTAAGAGATGCACTACTACCACTAAAGCCTGAATTCATGTTTTCACAAGAATAAGAATAGTATACCACCATATCGAATACAATGATTTTATTGATTAGAAAAATTGGTTAATAATTTATAAATAAAAGTTGATATTCAACAATATCAAAGAAAAAACAAAATGGAAAGAAGAGTCAGGTATAAAAGAGAGGTTTTTAGGTAAGCATAAGAATATCAATATTAAAGACCCAAAAATGTTCCCAATTATAGTTTTACCATTATACATTGAGTTTCACATGAGGTTGGACTTAAACCACATAGGGAAGTAAGTCTATCAAAAATAATATATAATATATTTCAATAACTATTCCTATGAATAAACATAATAACATTATTTTCAATCACACAGATCCATAGTGATCCAAATAAAATAGAATGAGTAAATAAACTAATTATAATATCTTGTCTCTAACCAATGTTATACTGACAAATTAAACCTTTTATCTTACCTAAAATGTTATAAACCTATTTATCTTCAATTTCTACAAGTTTTGGACCTACACCTATTTTACAACTACCTGGATACTCACATCTTAGTTAGACTCCTACATTGATGTAAGTGTCCTATTCCAATGCAAGTGTCCAATTCCCTAAATTCATTCAATTTTTAAATTAAATGTAATCCTATGGTCATCCTAAGTGAATTAATATAATATATTTTCTAATTGGACACACACACACACACACACACACACACACACACACACACACACACACACACACACACACACACACACACACACACACACACACACACACACACACACACACACACACACACACACCACACACACACACACACACACACCCACACACACACACACACACACACACACACACCCACACACACACACACCCACACACGCATGCACGCGCGTGCGCGCACGTGCACACACACACACACACACACACACACACACACACACACACACACACACACACACACACACACACACACACACACACACACACACACACACACACACACACACACACACACACACACAAGACTAACCATCATTCATTATTCACCTACCAACTTAATTTTTCACAAGAAAACCTTGAATATACTAAAAATAAATCAATCAAGCATTTAATTTAGCTAAGCTTCCCTACTTTATTATATTTCCATATAAATCATAGGTACAACATATCTATAGGTATGAAGTGCTAAAGGATCAATTCATGATACACATTTTTCAAGTTAAAAGCTAGGTCACTCTATGTACTTGATAATCACACATTTCATGATATACACACAAGCCAAAACATAGGGGAGAACTACATAATTTTAAGGCCCTCTTCGATGTATTGGCTATGTAGGTAGTGTTTATTGATAGAGGGGTATTTGCAAAAACTTGACACTATGTGCCCACTAATCCATTTTTCCCATAGATAATATGAATATGAAGAAATAGTGTTTTTCTATTTTATAAAGATCAACACCCCATGACCTATATTTGAATGCACCATATCAAAAGTGGCATAGAACCTAGAAGTATCTAGGTGGTTACATCTAGTTTTAATAATTATTACATATTGAACACCTACATCCAAGTTAGATAGTATCATTGATGTAACCATCCCAAGTAAATGAAAGTTTCTATAGCTATAGAGGATCTTTTTACAAAATCAGGTGATTGATCTAGAATCTAGATCCTATCTAATTTCTATATGTTCCAAATCTAGATATGTATTATTATTAGAACCAGCTAAGTATCTTATGTTCATTATCATTAAACAATATCTAGTATTATATTAATTATTATCTATAACATATCTTAGCATAATAAATTTATTATATGGAATATGGTAATTGATTTTCCTAATTTAGAGATATTATACCATCCTTGTGCCCTAGGCTATCTCTACCCATTTTACCCTAGATTCCCACATCTAGATTTTAGGGTTAAAAATTTGGTGAACCCAACTCATGTGAATGAAAAATTTTATAATTCGTAGGGTTTTCATCCATCTAGGATCTCAAATTAATTTGATTTTTTAGTTCTTTCTTATATTATTTTGTATGAAACCTAGACATAACCCTAGACTGGGTGGTGTGCATATTAAACAAATTGAGCTTTCCCTCTTATTGCCTAAGATGTCTAAAAGCAATGAGGGACATAGTTATATAAATCATGATGATACTAATGGTGAAAATGAAAAAAAATGATTATTTTATCATAAATTAATATTCATATAATGAAAATCATCATACAAAGTGACTAAGGCATGAATATCTAACTATTACTGTTAATATTGATGTGGTTTATTGTCAACATCTCAAGTTTGATAGGAAAAAATGGGATACAATTTGTATCACACCATTTATTGAACATTTGGGATGTAATAAAACTAAATTAACAAACTCTTCCTTGATGCCAAAATCTTCTTGGTACACCTACCTACCAATATATGGTCCCCATGATCATATGGATATTACATTAGGATCCAAATTTTACCTTCAAATTTGGAAAACATTGGTTCACTAATTATAATGTAACACCACATAATTTACATATGTTTTTCACCTTTCTTGTTAAGGATATATATATTTGCTTACACCATGATGGATATGGGCACCCTTCCCCACCACTAGCTTCTGGAATACCATTACCTAGAAACATTGAATACGTATCCATGTGTTTCTATAAATAAAGAATTTAAAAGACCTCAAGTGATCATAGACCTTTTGATGATGAGGACTTCCTTGATCGATCCTCTCAAGTATTCCAAAAACCCCAAAACATCAAAAAAACTTTAAAAATATAAAAATATGTTTAGTATTTACATGTTCTATTAGCTTCATGGTATATATGTTATTGGTTCCATGTTTGTAGATTTCATAACATTTATTTTTATATACACATGTTTCACACATATTTTGAGTGTAATATAGACATAGACATATACATGACCTATGTAATTTTATATTTTAAGCCTTCACTCTATTCATGTCATGTGGACATTAGGAGAATATACTTCTTTGATCATGATACATATAGGTTTTATCATTCTATGGTCATTTTACATTATCTTATGTGTGATTATATACTTACACATGTCTTTATCCATGCTTATATATTCAATAGTGTAATTTATATGCTATTTATTTAATGTTTTTGGCTAACACATATGATCCAAGGGATAATATGTTATGTTTATGTTGGTTTCTTATGATTTCATTCATGCAATTCCTTGAGTGTCTTGACTTCATATTATCTTTCTTGTTTGAGCATTTGAATATGATCCATTATTTATGACCTCGTGTCTTTATTTTCCTCTCTAGCATTTGAATGTGTCATTGTTTGTTGTATGGACCTTTGAATATCATTCTTGATTTTATGGACATTTGACTAAGTCATGTCCTCTGATTGTGAAATATTTGAATATTCCCCTTGTTGGAGGTCTCCTTGGACCATTATCTTTTTATTTTTTTAAAGTGCTCTTGTATGTGTGCTTTATTACTTTTTGAACTTGTAAACTATTAATTATACATTGCCGTTATCTACATCATGCATCTTAATACTTGGTATGATCAAATTATTCATGCTTCAATGATATATCTACCTATACATGTTCACTATATATGATACATGGTACATTCATTGTTTACATAGTTATCTCATCCTTTTAGGGTGATGTAACTACCATTTTTAACTTCCCCTCACCTCAAAAGAGGTCCATATTAGTGGGGGTATGCCATAGATGCATGACTTCCACATTTCTTCATAGATTCAAATTGAAGTGGGGCCATGTTCAAGAAACATGTTATACACATTTAATCATTATTTAGTATACCCATATTTTAGTGGGGCCATGTTTTATAAACATGTCCTCCACATTGGAACTTACACTAGTTCTCATATTCCTATTGTAATAGGAGCATGTTTTGAAAAAATGTTCTCCACACTTACGCCAGTTTTAATTTTAGATTATAATGGGGTCATGTTTTAAAAACATGTTATCCATATGTACACAATTCAAATTAGACAAATTCATAGTAATATGATTCATATACATATTTGTGGTATAATTATATACATTGGTACCATTGTTATACATATTTTTAGCATGAGACATATCCAAGTTGCATATGCTATGAAATGTGTGCATAATATTTCAAAATAAAATAAATTTTATATTTCAAACACTTTTAGGGGCTATCATCACCCACTAGGTTGTAATTTTATATAGACTATATTGAGCCAATATATTGTAATAGTTGGTTCATTTTTTAGTATGGTTGAGGTGATTAAATCACTCAATACTACCAAGTTTATAGGTTTGAATTGATTACATCATCCAAACTTTCAAATTTTATGGTGATTTGACTTGGTTCACTCATGATAACTAGCTTATAATCATGTTTGGGTTGCATGGTTAATCTAATCTCAACTATAAGGTGTCATCTCATCATTTTCTCCAAGGTTGGGGGCACGTGTCCTAAAATTTATCTCTATCTCTTTAGATATATTTAATTTATATATTTTATATTTTTCCTAATATTATCTATAGTGATTCATAATAATATATATTTTCAAAACAAATTGTCAAAAGGAAACATAGTTGCATTGATATATAGGTGTACTCCTAAATCTTGCTCTCTTTCAATTTCAATCATTTTAATTTTTGAAATTATATATTATATGCACTGATTATATACTATAATATGCTCTTGGTTGTGTTTAGTTACCAATAAATAACTCAAGTTGGACTCAATAAAATTCAAGGTGTTATAGACACCCAGGTGCATGTCCCTTCTTCTTTAAACTAGTAATTTCATTACTAGATTAATGGGGGGAAATTTAGACACTATATTTGATTTATATAGCACCTGAGTCTTGTACACATGGATAATACATGTCATGTAATTACCCTCAACTTATAGACCTTTACTACTATCAAATGTCCTTCATACACTATCTCTATGTGCCTAATTGCTTATCTCTTAGTTCAACTGATATTATTATGATGATTCAAACCTACTATCTTCCCAAAAATGTTACAAACATGTTTATCTTCCATTTATATAAGTTTTAGACTTACACATTTTTTACAAATATCTGGACACTTGCATCCCTATCAGACACCCATGATGATGCAAGTGTCATATTTTAATGCAAGTGTCCAATTCCTTAAACTCATCTAATTTGTAAAAAAAATGTATTCCTATGGTAATCCTAAGTGATTTAATGTGAGATATCAAAATGGATTGATATGTGTGTGTGTACATACATTCATACATTCATATATACATACACACACACACACACACACACACACACACACACACACACACACACACACACACACACACACACATACATGCACACACACTCATGCGCACACACACACACATACACACACACACAAAAATGTGTGTGTGTGTGTGTGTGTGTGTGTATGTATGTATGTATGTATATATATATATATATATATATATATATATATATATATATATATATATATATATATATATATATATATATATATATATATATATATATATATATATATATATATATATATATATATATATATATATATCAACCCCCATTCATTCCTCACTTGGAAACTTCTTACATATTCACAAGGGAACCTAGCACAGATGAAAAATCACTCAATCAAGAGCTCAAGTGAGAATCACTTACCTACTTTTTCCTATTTCCATATCAGTTATAGGGACAACATATATATAGGTCTAAAGTACTAAATGACCCCTCCACGAGCCATATTTTCAAATTTACATGCTAGGTAACTCTATGTGCTTTCATACCACACATTGTATGATACAAACACAAGCAAACATGTAGAGGAGAACTATGTAAGTGTAAGGTAGTCTTTAGAGTACTGTTTATGTAGGTAATTATCATTGGAAAAGGGATATTTTGGGAATATTAACCCCACTAAACCATTTTTACCATAGCCAATATAAAGATGGAAAACTAGGGTTTTTGTATTTGATAAGGAGATAAAGTCCATGACCCAAATATGAGTGTACCAAAGCAAAGGTGACATAACCTAGAATCATATAGGTGGTTACATCTAGTTTGAGTAGGAATATGTATTGGAAACATGTGTCTAAGTTATATAATAGAATTTACGCAGCCATATTGGGTTGATGTAAGTGTATGTATCTATAAAAGGTATTGTTTTAGAATCAGATGACTGATATAGAATCTAGATCCAGTCTACTTTCTACCTATTCCAAATATAGATATGTATTATCATCATAAATAGATAAGTATCTTGTGTTCATTATCATTGAAATATATAGAATAATTATAATTTCTATCTTTACACATCTCAACATAATAAATTCAATGTTTGTTTATCTAATTTTTTCAATTAATTAGCCTACTTTAAATATAGTATATCATCTTTATTCCCTAGGATATCTCTACCCCTTTAACCTTATATTTCCATATCTAGATTGAGAATATTTATTTCAACTTTGTGGGTGACCAATTCCTAGATAATTTGGGGCATCCTAGTAAGATTCTAACACTTGTTCCACCAATTTTGTCTCTCAATCAAGATTCAGCAAGTTGATAGGTCATTCCCAAAAAAAATTCTCTACGTAAGGGCCTTGAGATGGAATTCTAATGAGACCTTTACCTCATTTAAGTGGCTAGTTATTTTTCTTGATTTTGTGCCAAGCTATAGGATGACCCAAAATCCATATTTGTTGGCCTTTTCCACCCTCTTATTCATTTCAACTTTGAAGTGTTCCATGTGGAACTTGAATTTTTCAAAGCTAAGCAAGGTGCCATTTAGGTGGAAGAGGATTATGATGTTGACCTCCTTGATGTAAGAAAGTATTTCATCTATATTTTATTTAAGATCTTAATGGTGAATTTTATATCCATGAGCCAATATTTTAATTTATTCCTCATGCTCCTTATTAATGTTTGATATATGTTTAGGTCCATGAGATTCATGAGCTTGAGCTCTGGGAACATCCATTTGTTAATTATTTCCACAATATTCTTGTATTTTTTGTCCACCTTGACAATAAATTATAAATAAGTTTGTGATATTTTAAAGAGCACATTACTTTTGGAAATATCTATATTCACCTCTATAAGGGTTAAAAATAATTTATCAAGGGTAGCTTTAACCTCATTAACCAAATCAATAGAGAATGAGCTCCTTACATGAAATTCTAGGGTATTGACTTAGTCCTTGAGGTTTTCCATCAATTTATATATGCTCATTGGTGTAATTAATTATAGATAATGGGTGATCTATGTATACACCCTACTTTGGTCAAGAAACGACAAGTACCATGTCTTTTTTTTTCTTTCACATGAAGGTCTGATGATGAATACAATTCTTGTTTGCATGGTTATTTTGTGCCTTTTGATCTTTATTATGTATTATCTTCCCTATTTATTGCATCCACAGTTGTCTTAATTCACCTCTTCCTAGTCATAGGGGCCCATAACCTATCTTTCTTGGTCTTATCTCTATTTTTAGGCCTTAAGATAATAACACCATTTTCAAGACTATAATGCCATGTGATGTTAGTGTCTAATTATGGATCTAGTGTCTAAAAGTAATTTTATCCCATGTTTGAGTCTTAACCATACCTTAATCCTTCTCTTATGTTTTTATACCTCTTTTATGACTTATTGACCAATGAAAAAGGTCTTATATTAAAAAAAGAGTTCCTTACATATAAATATCCTCACAAGGCATTTTACATCTATCACTTAGTATTTTGGCACATAATTACATAAAATCAATCACTAGTATACCTTAATACTCTACATACTACTCATATATCGTATATAAACATTGCATGCTTGATCAAATAAGAACATAAGAAGTGCATTAATTATGCACCTTCCCTAAGGTAGAATGACATGTGATTTGAGGCCCATAGCATTCAGGTTAGTGTATAAAATGATTAAGACAATAGGGGTTTTTATTCATGCAATCATAATATCCCACAACCCAATTTTTCCTTTCCTTTTGCATGTAATATGGTTTTTATTTCATGTGTATAGGTACTCATTAGGGTTTTGTTAGATATTTAGCTAAAATAATGACAAAGGATAACTTTTGGAAGACATAGAAGCACCTATAGGTCCCTTAGAACCTCTCACAATTTCCTTGAAAGTTTTAGATAGTACTTCCAAGAGAGATAACAACACTATAATTGGACACTAGTGCCACATGGTACTACTATCCACATAAGGGTGCTACTATATAAGACCATATTTTAGTTATAGTCATAAAATGGAAGGTGTCTACCTATTTTTCCATCCTATTTTATCTTCTTGGTCCATATAAATATCTATTTTATTACAAATAAGTACTCTTTCTCTCTATTCTTGTTATTTCAAGAAAGTTTTGTCAAATCAGTTACTTCCAATTTTCATTCCAAATTCTTGTTATACTTACCCCATTAAAAATAATAGTATTTATAACATCTAAGTACTAAAATGTTAAAACATTTGGTTAACCTATCTTACTTTGGATATTGTTTAAAAACCCTAGTTTTTCCTAGGGTTTACCTTTTTTCAATTTTTTGTGCACTAAATATGGTTACAAACTTATATATTTTCTTAAATTTTGGCATAACCTAGAACATTCAAATTAATCCTATACTAGGATTTCATTAATATAATGTAATTTGTTTATTTTCAAAGAAGCACTTATTCAAACCCTAGATACACATAATAGGTCCCTATACATCTAAATACTATCAATTAGGGTTTCAATTACAATCCTAATTTCTTCTACATATTGGGCTAAATATTTTTCATAGTTGCACATACACTTATGTTACATTAGATTATACCTCTAGTGTATTTTTTATTCATTATTTACATTATATTTTCTAGCCAATTTAAAATGACATCTAATAATCCTCCTACACCTCAAACAATTGATGAATTTATGAATTTTTCTCATAATTATAATAATCAATGGATACATTTTAAATATTGTATATTAGAACATGATAATGATTTAATTTATAATGATGATGATGATGACAGTTTTGTAATGATGGATATGAGGATTAATATGAACATGAAAATTAAAATGTTGATGAGGATATATTAGATTCATCTTCTTCTTTTTCCTCTCCCTCTTCTTTTACACCTCAAAATCAAGCTAACAATATAATTCAAAAAGAACTTCTTGTTGGTAGTGATCTATTCAAATGTGATCCTATATTTTCAACTATTTTCTCTACCTCCTTATTCATATTAAATATATATAAGTTCAATACATGAAATCCACTTTTTCATGTTTTAAGTAAAGTAGACAAGAGTAATACACCTTCTTTAACCTTCCTAGATAAATTCAAAAAATCATGTACCAATGATATTATACCTTTTAACAATGTAAAAACTAAGGTAAATTAAATTACTGTCTCATCTTGTTTTAATTTCAAGATTAATGCAATAATTTTTTATAACATATATATAATTCAAATGTTTAAAAATATTCTACATGTGATAATATGCACAATGAAAACATGATTGTTACTTATTACACCCTTGACTCCAATATTGAAATTAATTATCATTCAAGAACTCCACACATAGTTAATAAATAAATGCATTGCATTACACCCACACATGATGACACATTGTATAGTATTAAAAATTTAAAATATTCTCTTACTCTCTCTCTTAGTTAGCATCTGAATGATACTTCTTACACTTACTTATACATGTGGATTAAACTCTAATTTTGATGAACCTTGGGATAATAATAATTATTGTGATTATGACAAATAATACATGGCATATACACCTTATAGTTCTCCTCATACTTCACCTATTTGTCTTGTTCAAACAAATGTTATATCACATGTTAAAACACACACACACACACACACACACACACACACACACACACACACACACACACACACACACACACACACACACACACACACACACACACACACACACACACACACACACACACACACACACACACACACACACACACACACACACACACACACACACACACACACACACACACACACATTCTTCTACTCATAGCTTACATAAATTACATTTACATGATAATAAAGTTCCTTCTAATCCATTATCATGTGATACTTCTTTTCAAATTAACAAAATAAGAGGTATCAATGAATCTTTTTCAGCCCCCATTACTACAGTAGAACCCATTTCTCAACCTAACCTAAATGAGGGTGATAGTT
>JARHVA010003724.1:1022500-1070000 GCA_037957365.1 Torreya grandis | reverse complement strand
GTACCTTCACCTTCTCATATCTATTCAAAGTTGTTCCTCATCTCCTCATCATATTCTCTAGTTAGACAACCAATAACTATCAACTCAAATGATTCAAATGAATTGTTAAACTAATCAAAAAACCTATTTAAGTCAATTTTATCAAATGCCACATTTCTAAGGTTGACCTTACATGTCAATTTCACCAAATAATACCAACTTCTTACTAGCAAGATATCTAGAGAACCATAACTCTAATTTGCAATTCATTTCTTACACATGTGACTTGAACTCAATTTGCCTCACCCTATATTGGTTAAACAAATATATTGATCAAATTTAACTCTAAAACATGACAAAAATGATATTACCATAATAAAATCAATATAGACAAACAATTTATCCCATTACCAATTTAAACATTCAACTTTGTCACAATAAAAAAACTATTCAAACTTAAAACAAATATCACACTCACTAATTATCACCAACACATCTGATCATTACCACATTTGGTTAGACACCATCACCTCAATCTAAAATCTCTCACCAAAAAGGGGGAGAATACACACAGATTGATTCATATACAGATATTTAGATGCATAGGTCTACTTAGATACAAATGTTTAGACACATAGGTTTAATTAGATATAAATATTTAGACACATTTGTTTACTCAGATATATAGGTTTACCTAGATACAACTATTCAGATGCATAGGTCTACTCAAATACATATATTCAAACACATAGTTCTACTCAAATACAACTATTTAGATGCACATGTGTACTCAAATACATATGTTCAAAAACACAAGTTCACTTAAATATAAATATTTATACACACAAATCTAATTAGATAGACAATTTTACTTAGATACAACTATTTAGACACACATGTCTACTCAAATATAGATATTCATATGCAGAGGTCTACTCAAATACAGATGTTTATATGATACAACTATTCAAACACACATGTCTACTCAAATATAGATATCCATATGTATAGGTCTACTCAAATATAGATGTTTAGACACATGAGCCTAATATTATATATATATATATATATATATATATATATATATATATATATATATATATATAGACACATGTCTACTCAAATACATAGTTTAACTCAATTATATAGTTTGATGTAAATATATAATTTAATTTAGATATATAGGTTCACTTAGATATATATATGTTCATATACACAACTATAATACTTATATATTAGAATTAGGGGCATGATGTAGAACACACATCTTTGATCTTTATTTTTAGATTTCTAGGTTATACTCAATATTGTCACCAAGATTTCACCAGTTTCAATCACATGACTATCTACAACTATTGATCCATAGATCTACGTTAGACCTAATTTGCATACTCATATTTAGTACACACATTAGAGTGGGATCCAACATGCCTTATTTATCAACACAATCAGTTTACATACTTAGGTTTAGTTCAAACATGAGAGTGGGGGAAGACATGCCTTGTTTCACCACATATTCAGTTTACATACTCAGATTCAATCCATATATTAAGGTGGGGTTAAAAAAAGTTTTTAATTCCACATGATTCAATTCACTATTTATATTTAGTCTAGAGGACATCCACATTAAGGAGTTCCTCTTCACATATTTCACTCCAACTCATATCCACTTCTCTATCCAAGAAGTAATTTAGGTCTAGAACACATCCACACAAGTAAAGGTATGCATTTATCTTTTTTTATTACTATAGTACTTTTATTTCATTAGATTACCATAATAAAAGGGGGGAATATATATACCCTAATTTGGTCAAGAAACCACATATACTATAGCTTTTCATGCTCTTTCATATGAAGGTCTTAGTGATGAATATGATCCTTTTTTGCATGGTAATTTTGGGTATTTTAATCTTTATTATGCATTATATTCCCTATTTATTGCACCCATAATGGTAATAATTCACCTCCTCCCAATCATAGGGGCCCCTAGCCTATCCTACTTGGTCTTAGCTCTATTTTTAGGCCTTAGGACATTATCACCATTTTTAGGATAGTAATGGCATGTGGTGCTAGTGTCCAATTATGGATGTAGTATCTTACAATCATTTTATCCCATTATTGGGTCCTAAGCCTTATTTGAGCCTTATATTATGTTTTTTATCCATATTTTATGACTTATTAGCCAATGAAAAATGACTTGTATTCAAATCAAATTTAGTTCTATATAAAAAGCCTCACAAGGCATTTTATAGCTAGTACTAATTATTTTAGTACATAACTACATAAAATTAATAAATAGTACTACTCAATACTCTAAATACTCATTAGTTATCACATCTAGACATTACATGCTTAATCAAAGAAGGGGCTAATCAAAATCCATTAAATCATACCATGCACATTGATTATGTACATTCCCTAATGGAGAGCTACATGTGATTTGAGACTCTTAGCATTGGGGTTAATGTAGGTAGTATCCAAGATAATAGGGATTCTACTTAACATTATCGTAATATCCCACAACCCAATTTTCCCTTTCCTATTACATGTTATGTGGTTATTATTTCATGCGTAGGTACTCATTATCAGCTAAAATAGTGATATTGATGAACTTCCAAAAGGCACAAAACCACATATAGGTCCCCTAGAACCTCATGTAGATTCTCTAAAAGTTATATATCTCTTCCAAGAGGGACACTAGTTTCATAATTGGACACTAGTACCACATGGTGCTCATATCCACATAAGGGTGTTATTATCTAAGACCAGATTTTAGATACAATCACAAAATACATGTATGCTTATTTCTCAAGCATGTTTAAACCTCTTGATCCATATATATATATATATATATATTTACATACATATATATGTATGTATATATATATATATATGTATGTATATATATATGTATATATATATGTATATATATATATGTATATGTATATATATATATACATATATGTGTGTGTGTGTGTGTATATATATATATGTATATATATATATATATATATATATATATATATATGTATATATATAATTTAAGATAAGTTCTCTTTATCTCTATTCTTATTATTTTCGGAAAGGTTTGTCAAATCAGTCATTTCTAGTTTTCCTTCTAGATTATTTTTATACTCAAGCCTTTAAAAACATAAGATTTATATCATATAAGTCATAAAAGGTTAAAATACTCTAAAATATTCTCCTTTTTAGAGGTATTATTCTTCATGAGTGAGAATATATCATGTTCTATTTTCCATACCACCCACTCCCCATCCTGTGTGGAGGTCTGTGTCATCTTCTTGAGTCCTGATAAAATTACAATGATATATCAAGTTACCATTAAAATACCATATCTATCCTTTTTACACATTAAGATTCAATGAGGCTCATCCAACTTTATCCCACCATTATTCCCAAGGTATTAGAAGATGAGATAACATGGGTGGTGGTAGTTGAAGTGTAATGTGGAGTCATGGGTAGAGGAAGAAATAATGAGGGTAAGGGATGGATGATGAAGGGGGTCACATGGGTTTAAAGGGAAAATTTAACAAATTTGAAGACCAAGGGAATAATTGAGACCTTATTTGGTCTTGGGTCGTGAAGACATTGGGTTCAATCATGCCTAAGAGATGCATATTCAATCTTAAATAGGAGAATATCTAATTAAATACAAGTCCTGAAGAGCCTAATGTAAGAGAGAGATATGTTTATAATGGGATACAATTATAACTATGAAATTTGGGCATGGCCAAGGTGTAATTAGATTGATTTACTTAGCATGCTTATGTTTGGGTTTTACATGTGGTGTTGTTGAACTTGAAGGGGCTATCCCAAATGGATCATATAGATGTGTTGCAATCATATTTAGACTTTCTAAAGTGCTAGAAAATGTACGAACAAAGGAGGATAGGAAATTCAAAGTCACAAATAGTATTAGGGAAATGGTGGCACTAGGAGGGACCAAGGTCATGGGGATTACCATGATTTTAGGAGCAATGTCAATTTGGATGCTTATGGTGATAATGTTAATCTATAGGGTTATGATGGGATAAATTATTGGGATTTACCAAGTTTAGGTAGTTGAATTAGGATAAATTAGGATTGTAGTGTCTATAGGGAAGCCATGAAGATTTGAGAGCCAAATATTTAAATATATAGTAGATTAAGTGAGACATGGGGACTTTCATGGGATGACACAAGAAGATTCATAAGAGAAAGAGGCTACATCTAGGTTTGGAAACTAGGAACAAAAAATGTGGATTAAACTAGTGGATTAGTGGAAACTGAGGCACTTTTTAGGGATCTTGTAAAATGGAGAGTAATAGAGGTAGCTTCCAATTTTTTTTAGGAAACTAGGAGGATTTTCAAAGGGATTATTATATACACTATAAGTAAGAGTGTAAACATCTAAAGAACATATAGAGTGGTCCTAGCATGGAATTTCTTATGATTCTGAGCTACTTGAGATTTGAAGTGCATGAACAACCTAGGGATATCTTACTTAGGACGTTTCTATAGGTGAAATGGATACAAAGGATGATGATTTAGTAGTAATGGGAATGCCCTAAAATATTAACCAAGAGATCTTCCTTGTAGTTGTCAAACTTTTGATAGTAGGCTACTAGGGAGATGACTATGGAGGTGTTGGTATTTATTATAACACCAATTCGGTGTGTGTTGTTACCTTATATAAATGTGTTACTTTGATATTAATAATCACCTCCATTTTATTAGTAGGATTGAGGTAGATTGAACCATTAGGGTGGATCTCATGGTAGTATAAAGTGTTGATTCACAACTGATACTTCTCAACATGGGCATGCACTATGCCTTAGGGATCCCATTATCTATCATTAATTTTTTGAAGGTTTATTGAGTCCCTATGATTTTCCACCACTTAAAATATAACCAAATATTTGTATTTATGGTTCTCACTAAACATTAAAATAGTGGGTAATCCTTCTACCTTCTAATGAGGTAGAGACATGCAATGTCATTGGCCAATGACAAAGTGATCTCCTAATTCATGAGATAGTTTGGGACCATTTATGGAAATTGAAGAGGATCCTATTTTATTGATTCCACCCTAATTATAGTATGTTATTGGTAGTATGATAGGTTTTTATTGAAATAATTGAGACCTACATCTTCTCATAAAGTTTAGTCATCTACTTTTTGTTGATGATGAAGTACACTTGGGGTATAAATTATTAAAAATGTTTGATATATGTTGCCTATAATGATGAATGTAAATCTTAAGAAATACCACATGAACCATAGACCTTATTGGCACCAGTGGAGGGAAGGATATGTATTTCCCTCTCTCTCTCTCTCTCTCTCTCTCTCTCTCTCTCTCTCTCTCTCTCTCTCTCTCTCTCTCTCTCTCTCTCTCTCTCTCTCATCTCTCTCTCTCTCTCTCTCTCTCTCTCTCTCTCTCTCTCTCTCTCTCTCTCTCTCATCTCTCTCTCTCATCTCTCTCTCTCCTCTCTCTCTCTCTCTCTTCTGTGTGTGTGTGTGTGTGTGTGTGTGTGTGTGTGCACGTGTGTGTGTAGGTGGGTGGGTTCCCATTAAAAAATATAGGTCATCATAAGTTTCATAAACTAAGTAGTACATCATGTATAAATTTACATAAGCTAATAGCCTATTAACCTATTACATTATCTTGAAGGTGATGATTTCCCCAAGTGCATGGACCTCATCTCTTTTTAGGATGATATTAAGTAGCAGGGCCCAAATCTTGTTGACATATATGATGTCACTCACCATATATAATCAATTGAGTAACAAAATACTAGTTCACCACTCCCTCATAAAAGGTTTCGATGGTGGTAGGAGTTGGGATCCTCATTGTTCACCTAGTGAATAAACTCTTCAACCCAGTAATTTTGGAAATTATATATATCATGGGTGGTAAACCATCCTATAGTGACATATAAATCATACTTGATGTCAAATTTTGGAATATTTTACTTCTTTAAGGTAGTCTCAAAGATGTCCATAATCTTTAATCTCATGGATGGATAATACACAATGTCCTTACTATAGCTAGATGTTCCATAGTAAGTTATTATAGAGATTATTGCATGGGAATAATTATAATTTGGTATCAACCTTATGCATTTTTTAGGATGTAATATATATGAAATGATTATACAATTCCACATAATCATCTTCTATTTCATCATCATTATTGGCCTTTTGTATATATCTTCAATTATATTGAAGATTTCATTTTAATTATTAAATATTATGAATCCATGTAGGAGTGTGGCATCCTAAAATTATTAATCTAGTTTACGAATTAAAATTGAGGTGGCCATCTCTAAATTTTTTCTCTTCTACTTGTATGGATTTAGCAAGGTTGTGCTTTAGGCTCTAAATGGAATTTGAGGTAGAGGGATCGAAATAATTTGAGTTCATATAAGAAAAAATAATTATGATCCAAAGTCAAATGGTACCTTATAGGTATCTATGATATTTTCCATAGTAATGTCTTTATAGGCTCTTATAATATGAATTCAACTTTATATTTATTAGATTGATCTAAATTTAATTATTTATGTCTTAGATATGATCTTTCTGAATAGTCCTTAATTGAATTGGTTTTTAACATTAGGACTTGCTCAAGTGTCAAATCATGAACCACATAAGTGAGCTAACAAGTTCAAATATTTATGGTAGTCACATGCCTATATCTATACCTTATGTAATTTAATATATGTCCTTGTCAGCCATATGTCATTTGCACATTGGTGGGATAAATGAGAACCGCAATGAATTGGTGTAATGAGGTACTTCCTCAAATCAACAACTCTACTTATGTAGATTAGTTTCCTAAGTATGCATAACATTGTATTATTATATTGGGGCCTTCTATTATGTACCATTATCTAACTCATTGGGCAAGTATAGGACATATTTAACCACTTAGGTGTATACAAAAGTATACATGGCACTTTCTTATTAGATTTGGCCTTTATGGATATGAAAGATCTTACACATTTGGGTGTACATGTACACATGGCACTCTCCCATTGGATCAGGTCTCTTAGGTATATGATATATCTTACACCTATAGGTGTATGGGTACACTAGAATGTTCCCATTAGATTAGGCCTCCTAGATCTTTGATAGCTTTGACACCTCTAGGTATATGGGTACATATATCACTCTCCCATTAGATCTAGACTCTTATGGATCTGATAGCTCTATCAACTCAAAGTGTATAGGTACATGTGTGTTTTTTCATTGGATCAAGCCTTTTAAGGCTATGAAATTTTTGACACCATTAGGTGTATAGGTACACATGGTGATCTCCTACTATACGATGCTCTGATAGCTCTAGGTGTATGGGTACACATGGTAATATCCCATTGGATCAAGCCTCTTATTTTTATGAAAACTTTGACACCTTCAAGTGTATAAGTACATGTGATGCTCTCTGATTAGATTGGGCCTCTTAAGTTCTGACATTTTTGACACCTCCAAGTGTATGGGTACATGTGGTGATATCCCTTTAGATAGGATTTAAAAGGATATAAAAAGCTATTACACTATTGGTTGTATGGGTAAATATGGTTTTATACCATTGTATCAAGTTTATCAAATCTTTGATAGCTCTAACACCTTTAGGTCTAAAGGTACACAATGGTGCTTTCCCATAGGATTGGACCTCCCAAGGTCTAACATCTCTGACACCTATAGGACCTATAAAATGCACAAAAGTATAATTTATTTTAAAAGTTCCTCATAATTAAATGTATTATTACCTATCATAAAATAATCTTTATGAGTATCTAGCTAGACTCTGACACTAGGATTTTAGGAAATGTTTGTTTTAAATATTTCCTATAGGCATCAATTCAAGCCCATGAAAGTTAAGTATGGAAAACACTTCAAAATCATAATGCGACTAATAATTTTAAATCAAACATATACATAATATTTTCAATATAAATAATTGGTTTTTTTACCATAATTGCATAAAATATTAAGGAATGAGAATCTAACATGCATTTTAGATTTTGTAAAAAGACAAGGATCAGAATGGGCTTGATGGAAGGCCAAGGATTTTTGAAATATTATGTACTTTGGACGTCCCCTTTTATTATAAAAAAAGGTATATGTTGGACACAATAATTTATATTCCTATTTAAGTGTTCTTATATGTGTGATAAATCTAGGACTAAAAAAATATAAAATCATCACAACTAGGAAATTGCATCCTTAAATATTGCAATAAAGTTTTAAAATTTTCATTTTCCTTTTCATAATAGCCTAATCAAATATTAAAATGTTTAAGGTATTATTATCTATTTAAATTAACATGTGTAAACCCTTATTTGGTAATTTTGATTTCATTTGATTTTCATTGTGTTAATCTAGGTCAAAAACTATTTCTAATGACACCATGCCTTTTGGAATTTGATTATATTTAAGATAGAAAATACCAATGTGTCTGATTCCATTTATAATTTTCAGTTATAAATCCTTTTCATAGATTGTTTGTGATTCAAATATACATGCATTATTCATAAATTGGATGATTTTTTTATGATTGTTAAACACTTGAAAATTATCAATGTTGTCAGGAATAGGATATGGAATAAGAACAACATAAAAATTTAGTATTTTCGACTCTATAAGAGGAGATAAATTTGAAACAAAAGATGCTGAAAAATATACAGTTTGGTTTTTTTCTCTAAGAATAGGTATTATGTTAAAGGCATCAAATATTTTAAATAGCTCCCAAGCCCTATGTTTCTATTTCCTTAAATAAGACAATTTTCATTGAAATTTAGCCCTCACTTGATTTACTACTAGTTTAGAATCATCATGAATTAGGACATTTATAACATTATGTTTGAGGTAAAACTATAAGATTAAAATCAAAGATTAAAACTCAACAAGTTTGTTAGTGAATGGAGACTAAAATATGTAAGTAGCAGGATATTATTTCCTATGTGGGTTTTTTGGACCATGTATTCTAATGGAGTGCATTCAAAACAAGTTTAATGTGTAAGATGCTAAATTTTTATTTTTTGAGAATGTATATTGTGGATAGAGTGTAAATATTAAGGTTAGATGAGATAAAATATTCCTTTTATATTTTATAATTATACTTTGTAATCTTATGTTTCATTCTAGGCTATATATCTACTCTAATTTTCATGGATACCCCTCTCCAATCTATCCACATATGATAACATTCATTATTGATATATCCATTGAATTTTTTGACAAATAATGACTTATAAGCATGCCATAAGATTTAGGTATTTTAACCACATAAATATATAAACTATTGTAATATGGGTTATGTATCCAATTGCATGTGGACATTATGAAATTCCCTTATGACTAAGACTTCTATTGTCTAATTGAAGTGTGACCCTTTTTTATTTTATTGGAGTCAAACCATTTTAAAAAAAATCTTATATGCATAACATTGGCTTAGGACCCTAAGTCTACTATATTTTTATGTAGATTATTTCAAAAAATTCTTATGGTAAGCAATAAATTGGGAACATTAGTATTATTATCATGGGTTACTATGTTCGTTTGTGCTGATTTCTGCTTACTTGGTCTAGTTTTCTTAGTCAATGATTTTGATAGTGAAACATGTTTCTATATGGTTTAGGCTAATTACTAAAAATTGATGCTTTCCTTGATACTATTTATCTTACAATATATTGTAACCAATTTTTCCAATATTAATTTATACATTTATCTGAGGACGTTGATCATTCAATTTTTAAGGAGGTGAATTTTTATTCATTTTAAGATCTTGGATTGTAGAATTATTATTTACAGGATTGAGGATAGTAAGATGTTATTATCATGTCCTAATTATCAAGACATACTTATTCATATGGTATTTATAAATACCATATATTTCATTAGTGTTATCCTTAATCTATTTATCCTCTTGTTCTAGGAAAATATAAGTCTCAAAGATCGTAATTGTACTAGGTGGAATAATGTACTTGAAACATTATATTGATTGGGGACTACTTCATACCATTCCATATATTTTTGGAATATTTAGAAGTCATTATACAATCCAATTCCCCCTGTTAATCTATAATTTTTACCTTACATCAATTATGTAGAGCTATGTCATAAATATTCATTTTAGGTAGCTTTTGGTAAAGTCTCAACATTATTTTTTGATCTATTGAAGGGTGGATTGTATGTCTAAAATGTGTAATTTTAATTTGAACCTTCCCTATTAGTATTTTAAATTTATTTATTAAGATTCAAGGAAACACCACTCAAACTTTGAATCATGCATTAGATGGTATCAAATTTTCCCTTCCATAGTTTGAGTTAGTGTTAGTTTTGATTAGGACTAAGGATTGATTCATATTTTATTAATTTATATTAGTATCCTAGTTGTTTAGAAACCCTATCTTGTCTTAAGGGAAATTAATTGAACTCCTGAGTAGGATTGGCTATTGGAATGTCCTAATTAGTATTAAGAACAAGATTCAAATCCAATAGATTAATATTGACATTTGGAATATAAAAAACATGATGTCCTTGTGGGTTTAATTGTATATCTTCCCTAGTGGCTTATTCATAGGCATTTGAAATATTTTGAATATTCAAATCTCTATCTATTAAGATAGATGTCATTGAGTCCATAACATTTTTATAAATCTCGAGTGTTAGTATAGCATTTGGTCTATATAATGGGTGACATAATTATAATTATTCTAGAATTTTTATTTAAAATCTTTGATTAGTTCATTAGGTTCTCTCTTCATCTTGTGAGTAGTTTGTATAACGCAAATGGATTAGTAAATTGTCTAAATTGGGATATAAAGGCATCATTAAATTGTGTCCAATTAGTAATTAAATCTATATAAGGTTAAAAAATAATTATATGTAGTATTTTGTAGGATTAAATGGAAAATTAGGCATACCACATCCTCGTGAATGACATTAAGAAGTTTCAAAGAATTATTATAATTTATGTGTTCTTAAATAATGCATCCCCAAACAAAAGTGAATAGAGGAAGGTAATTCTCAATGTTTCTTAGTAGAGAATGGATATCTCCAAGTACATTAATGGATGATATTTCAAGCCAAACTATTGATATATACTAATAAGGGTTTTAATTTATAGGTGAATTTAGTTGTATTATTAAACATCTTCGCATTCTCTTATCAAAACCTAGATATATTGCAAACTTCTAAAGATGGTAACAACAATAACCCATACTCAAAATTGGATATAGTTATTCTCCATGGAAAACCAAGTGTGATTATAATTTAAATGTTAGTGAAATAATTATTACTCACATTATTTTGATAAAATATGTTTGTAGATAGTGTGCAGTGAATATTCACTCACTTTGGGTAAATGAAGGAAAAGGATTTTAGTGATAGTTTATTTGCTCTTGTTATGATTTATCTCATAATAATATCAATTATAAATAGTAATGAAACAATGAAATTATTTTTTGTTGTGTGTAAAATTTTATGTAAACTCTAACCAAATATTATATTTTGTATTATAGTGAAAAATATTAAATAATAATTCCTATGATATTTATTGTAGTAGGATAACATCATTTAATATAGTTTTGAATAGATTAAAGTTTTGTGGTCTCTAAAAAGTGATGAGCTCCATGTATTTCAATATTTTTTTGAATGCATTTGATTAAAAGTAGTAGATTAATTAAAAGGGTTTTAGTTTGACTGGTGAGGATGATGGTTTCTTATACCCATCTACCAAGGTAAAAATCCATCTAGATACTCGATATGAAGAATCAAAGGATTAAATCTAAGATCATGCCATAGATAATTTTGGTGGTATGGATTCCCTTTAATCATTAAATCCTCTATATATTTATTTAAAAAATATGGACAAAAATACTAACATTATATATAATTCATTGCTTCTATGTAATACCTCTAAACATATCGAAAAATTTTAGTAAATGCATAATTGAATTTTGCATAATCCTTAGTAGTCCAATCATAAGCCTTATCAATCACATGGTTTTTAATAAATTTTCCATTTTTTTCTTAATTATTTTATAGTTTGTTAAATCTAACATGATGACTTGCCAAAACATGTCATGCACTAGTTTTATGTAATCTACCAAATTTTATCATGTAAGTCTATGTATAACCATGTAGTATTCATGTAGCCTACTAGGATATACACACCTACCAATGTCAATGTTGTTATATTTTCATGCGATATTAAATTCCATGCATTTCTTGTTAAGGATTCATTTTAATTTTTAATTTTTAGTATGTACTTTTTTTAATGTCAAAATATTTTCATAAGTAATCAATTCAAACTTATGTGTCAAAGTAATTTAATTATTTAATAGATAATAGTTTAAGTTTTATTTTAATATATTATTTAATAATTTTTATTTTTTATCATCATTAGTGATCTTTTGTTATTAAATAAAATTTTCCACATTGTAGTGTTCATGTTTAAGATAGATTTTATCTAAATAAAAATAAATAAAAAATGTCATCATGAATTAATGTCAAAAGTAGTCAGTAATATTTTTATTATATAAATTATTTATAAACTAATTAAAATTTAGAGTCTATTTAAAATTTAATTATTATAAATGATTTATTATTTATGGAAATAAATGTTTTATATAAGTTAATTTTTTTGGGTGGGTAAAGGGGAACATAATGGAGAAACTAAGCTTACTTGAAAATTTTGACATTTAAGACTTTCACACATGACAAGTCATGACTCAATAATGCTAATTGATAAACTAATATGGAATATTTTCAATGTATTTTGTTAGTCTAAGGGTCACCTTTATGCTAGTCCTTTTATGTGTTCCAACACTTCACCATTACACTTTATACCCAACACATCACTCAAGTCTCCTTACACACTTATTTGAGGGACATAAAAGGAAAACTGGGTAGGGTTGAGGTACGATAGTAATGGTAATAAACATAATACCCCACACATTGCCTTGCATGCTTAGGGTTACTTGGATCTTCCTTAAATGTATCCTAGAAACACATTGAATAAGTATTCATACGAACTGAAACATGACCACACTAAGTATTCATCCAAGAAATGAGCATGACATTGTTAATCATAACAACATATAAAAACAAAAAACATGATGGTAATAACCTTAAAAATAACTTATATTCATAAATTAATAGTATCTAATTATAAGGATTACATGGTTCTAATAGGAACTTACTCATAATAAAATGTTATATATATTTATCTCTATCCCTATCTCAAATTTCCAACATGTCCTTACTCGTCTAACCATCTCGTTACAATCCAAAAATAATTAATTGTCTCTTATCAACACTCCTTTTTACTCCTCTAGTTTTTTCATTTTATAGGCTTCCAAAACCCTTGCATGTCACTTTGTATCTCAACTTTCATCAATCATTATTTAATACCCTTATTGTCCACTTGATAATTAATACATCTCTCTAGTCCAATTCAACTACCTTGTCATCTTCCACTACTTCCCAAATTCCTATTAGAATCAATTCATTAGTCGTTCATCTTACGATTTATCCTCAATGCTATTTTTCCCAATTCCTAGATACATATGGTCTTTACATTTTTTGATCTTTTTGTTTCTCATATGTGCACTTGGACTTAGTTTTGTCACCCTGCACCTATCTTGATGGTAGTTCCTATTGGGTGAGCACACATGGAATGGGTAGGTCTATGTGTGACACTATATAATCATTTGAAATAATAGTGTCTACTTCTATCTTCATCCTCCACACATGAAATCTTGGTATTGATTATACATATCCAAACTCTAGGGTCAACATCACCAACACTAACTTGGTTGTCCATCCTCAGGAAACCTACTCATCCTTCCTCTTGTGTGGCCTTATGGTCCACCTATTATTTTTATATCCTTTACATGACATTAATTTATAGGAATTTTTTCCACTCCATGTTTTTATTCCCATATATTGCCTTGTGTCATTACCTATCTACCAATTTGAGTGGTTACAGGTGTATTTTTCTTAGTTTTGGCACCATTATGCATGTTAGCTTCCTTTTTGGTTACATATGCTGTAGACTCATTTTTACATCTTTATATGTGCCTATTTAATTTGTTTTCCATATAATATTTAGGTATTCCTAGATGTACCAAAACTTATCCAAAACTTTGGACCTTAAGGAATTAAAGAATCATATAATGAATGAGTGAAAATAATTCAATGAATGTAACCCTATGTTTCTAAATAAAATAATTTTAGGGCATCATTCATCAAATCTTCTTCAAAATAATCCCATATTTTCAGTGTGACATGGATTTATTCCTCAATGATAGCTACTTTTGTGCCTAATCCCTTAAAAACTATAGGTTGGTCTAGGTGTAACTCGAAATGTTAATTTACATTGTTTAGCTTCTTAGTAGCCTTATTTTTCTCTCTTTGAGGAAAATTTACTCATTATGTGTCTATATTTGTAGCTATGAGAAGTGTCATTCCAACTCATTATTATTTTATCCTATTTCATAGACTAGCTCCTACACCTCTTGTATCATCTTCATTTGTTCCTCCATATTTTTTTGTGTAATTAAGGTGCCTATCACTTTCTACTCTTATTCTTCCTTAGAGATCCATGCATCGATAATGATTATCTACTTAGAGAAATTTAAAAATTATTAGTTACATGCTTGGAGGGCTTCTTTAATACATCTTCATAAATTTTTTAATTGCTCAACAAACTCAAACTAGGCTTTCTCTAATTACTCTTCCACATCTCTAACACTTGTTCCTCTCTTTTGGAATTGGTAAATGATTATTTAAAGCCTCTCCATAGGATTAACTTGAGAGATTTACATCCCATATAGCAAGGTCAATTGATACTTCATGATGTATTCACATAGATTTAGAGATTTAAGATCCATCTCAACTTCCTTATACTCTACATTTTGGCACTTTTCCTTTTCTTTCACTATCATGCTTTCTAATTTGAGTCACTTATTCTCCTCTTCCTTGAGGGCCTAAGATAGTTCTATCATGGTGTTCCTCTATTTCCTATAATTCATGCTATTCAAAAAATTATTTCTATTCACTTCTATAGCTATCTTGATAAGCATGTTTCCTACTTGCACACCATTTGTATTCATATGGTTTATGAAAAATAAGTCTCATCCCTCATGGAATTCTTCAAAAGGGTGTACTTACAAGCATGTGGGGACTTTAGAAACTGGTTCCTTTATAAAATAGTACATATTAAAGGACATGTATTTGTAAGTCATTATGGTTGTGCACTTGGGATTCATTTTTTCCCATACATACAATTCTTCTATTTTCATCTCCCTTTCAATCCTCATATGGATGGTTTCTTCCACTTATTTTTATTCATCTTCTCCTCTTTAAGGGGGGATATCTTCAACTAATATTGTATCTCCCTTTTCCTCCCCTCTTCTTCCTTATTCTTCAGCTTCAAGTTATATTTTTTTAAATTATTCCATAATATGTTTTTCATATTGGGGCCCTACCATGGAATCCATATCCTTGGGATGATGCATAGGTGAATCCACTCCTTGATCCATCATTGCCTTCAATTTTTTATCGTTCTCCATTTTTACTTCAATGTTTCCTTTTACATGCCATTTTGGTCTTATACGACCTTCTTTATCTACTTATTTTAATTCTTTACTGGTGTCAGGGGATTATTGCACTATCTCTTCCACTATGATCCCTTATGGAACCCTGCATAGGGGTCCTTGGGTTTTCTCATTATTTGGCCTCTTTTATTTTGTTTTTTCCTTTACTTGTGGGGGAGTAAACATGTCTTGATTTACTTCAAAGTTTACCCACTTCATTACCCTTAACACTTATTCCGTAATCTTTTTCTACATTTTTTTTGTTTTAGCCTTAGAGAGGGTGGCCTTACCTATTTCTCAAGTCATTGCCTTTTTTTCTTCCTAGTCTTCTCATATGGCTCTATACCTTTGAATTTTTTTGACATAGGAGATGGTGACCTTCTCTCCTTGTTTAATTTCCTCTTTTTCTTATTTAGAGGTTCCTATTCTAACTCCATATTATTTAAGATTTATTGTCGAGTATATGGTGGCCTAATCTCATTATTTAATTTATTCTTGGAGGTAGAGTGCACAAATCCAAAAGCTTCTTATTTTTCATAGTTATGTTTTCCATGTCCATCTCCTTGGATTCTTAGTGCAAGGGAAGAGGTGGATCCAAATATTATTTATTTATCATCTTCATCTTGGAGGTGGAGCTTTGAGGAATGATCTCAGCAATATTTCAAGGGATGATTCTACCCCAATTGGTGGCAAAACTTCTGGGAGCCATAACTTTTGCACCATAGCTCTGTTTGACTCCCCATGTAAACTGTTGGAAAGCTAAGAATGAGTGAAACATCATGAGATGTCATAGAGCTCCACTCAGTGAGTTTTGACCCTTGAAAACCAAATGGAAGTGTTCCAAATTTTAATTTATAATAGTGCAGTCTAAAAATAACAAGTTTCTAAAAATAGTAATTCCTCAAATTATGTATTATTGTAAATCATGGAATTCAAACCAATTAATCTCCCTTGATATTTGTGGCCTTTAACATCCTCTTCCTACCTTAAAAATATGTATAAATGAATATGTAACCCAAAATAGAAATCAAACATCTCTTCCCAGAGATAGGCATATGTTGTATCTACAATTTTGAGCAATAAAGCATCTCTTCTTAGAGATAACATTATTATAATTGTGTTGTTCTTGTTTCTTGAATTATCTTTCAACCAAAGATTCTAAGTTTTGAATCAATGGAGGAATTTGAACTACTTGGCATCTTTTAAGTTGACTTGGTGGGTTGTCTCAATTTTCATGTTGATTTAAGGCTTGTGATCAAATCTATTGGATAGATGATGTCCTTATGAGAAAATTTCATATTTAACACCTAGAATGAAAATGGAATCCTGCCCCCTAATGTTCCTTTAAATATATTGCTTGATCAATTATTCACCCCTATGTGTCTATTATGTTTTGGGCTTATCTCAACTAACATGCATAGTTAGATCTTAAAATTACACTTGTTGGATAGATCTAATCCTTACAAAGGATTTTTGTGTTTGAAACTTTCCCTAAAACTACCCTAAAGACCTTCATTTATCCAATGTGGAGTATTCTATTTGAAAGTAGAGTGGGTTTAGTTTATTTTTAAAATCATTCAAAAATCCCATAATAAAAGTTATTAAGATATCTCAAATATATATATATATATATATATATATATATATATATATATATATATATATATATATATATATATATATATCAAATTTTTTTTAATAACTTGAAACCCTTAAAAAAATCTCAAAATTACAAAATTCTTTTAAAAAAAAAAAAAAAAAATCAATGATTTGAAACTCCGTCCCCGTTCCCCTCGTCCCCTCCACAAGTAGAAAGTAGAAGGGGGCATCTTTTAAAGAGGTTTTTTTTTAATATATAAAATTATTTTAGGCCTTTTATGCATTTATTGGGTTTGTAAGAGGCTTTCCCAATGGAGGTCCATGTGGAACACAAACCATCATTACGAGCCACTCCCCACCTTTATATTTTATGTTTTGTTTTTGTATTAAACTTTATTTTTTTCTTTTTATTTTTGTTAAATTGTTTTGATTTAAGTTTATAAATTAAATTAAATTAATTTTTTTTTAGTTTTAGTTTTAATTAATTAATATTAATAAATTAATCAAAATTAATATTTTTTATTAATTTTTGTAGAAAATTAATATCCATTGCAAATTAAATATTTCTAACTTTAGTAAGCTAAAACAATATCAAGAGATCTTTTAAACTATTAATTATCAAATAATGGTCCATTCTTGGAACCATTTGTGACATCATAAATAGAGTTCCAACTTGGATGTGATAATATAATCTATTTTTTCCATTTTTTTTTCTATTTTTTTTATGAAATTGATTAATCTAAGGTTATCTTAGTTTTTCATGCAATCTACTTTGAATGGCAAATCTCGATTACTAACTCTATTTTATTGCCATTTCATTATTATATTATCAAATTATAATAATGTAATGAAATCTAAAAATTCCCTACATTCTCATTTAATCAATACATAAATGTTGATTTTAATCATTTGCAAAAACTTGAAAATGCATTATTATTGTTGTTCTCTAAAGCATGATTAAACCCTGCATGAACAAGACAAAAAATTTTCACTACCCTCTATTTTGTTAAAATACTAAAATTTCAATTAAATTTTAAAACCAATAAAGACCCTTTATATTGGAACATTTTTACATAAACCAATTGGGTCACCTAGTATGCCATGAACTAGAAATAATAGACCTTGTGGAGACCCTATGGGCCTTATTACAAGAAAGGTTGGATGGGTGACCACCCTGCATAAGTTGTGTGCCAAATGACCCATCAATAGATTGGTGCTAAAAGGAGGGATGCATACAAATATTTGGTATTTAACATTCATTGTGGTTTTAAGGACATCCTTTACACTTTCCCTAACTAGTTGTATGCCTAAACACCCATCAACATTTTGTTGTGAAAAGGAGGGTCTGTCTGGATTCTAAACATTTAAAAAAAAAATTGACACTTTAGAGGCATTGACTAAAATAAGACATCGTAGGTACTTGATAATATAAAATTAAAATTTTATACACACCCATGACTTTTGCTTGGCTTTGCATGGGTGGCTTCCCTATGAATGTTCATAGGCTTGCTTATGATTTTCCTAATAATTATGATAAATTTTGCTTTAAATACTCACATGGTGGGTTTCAAATGGCTTAAAAGCATGCTTAAGCACTCAAGGATGCCATTATTCATACACAAATCCAACATGAATATATTGCCTAATGCATTTTTCCTTACTCTTTGGATGAGGTTGTTTATGATTGGTACCTTGAGTTGCTATATGGGTGCATCACTCATGGGGTACCTTTGAAAATGTATTTTTTAGTCACGTCACCATACACACTGATCGTACTATCCTATACTATAAATTTTGGTATCTCATAAGGGGCACAATGAACCCATGAGCATGTTCAAAGTTTGTTTTCATTAGTTATTTAGGAGGTTGAAAGACCCATTCCTACAAATAGAAGTGGTGGCTATTGAGATCTATTTGAAAACATTGGACCCTTAGACTATTATGCTTATTTACAAGACTCTATCCACTCTCCCATCATTAGAATTGACTTACCAAGAAGACTTCATAATTGAATAAAGATAAATGCCACATTGATATGGAACTGAACTATTTTAAGCATTAGGATAGCTGGATGTTTACACTCAAAATATTTCAACTTACTTTCTTATAATTCATACGATGGACCAATTTTAAGCATTAGGAGAGATGGATGTTTTCACTCAAATCTATTCATATTCCATACACTATCTCAACCTAAGATTCTAAATTCATAGAAACATTTATTTCATTCCAAAATACTTAGAAGTATTTTTCATTAGATACACCATTTCTTTTGCTTCCCCAACATGACCTAATTCCTCTAAAATCATGGAACCCATTTTTTGCTTTTTTCTTTTCTCCTAATTGTACTCATGAACTAGTTGGCATCAACACTCTTAATTTACTTTAGTGGTTCATCTCAATTTGTGTACTAAATTAGGTCTTGCGACCACCCCTATTATTTAGACCACATCCATGTAAGAAAATTTCATATTCAACACTTATCATGAATACATAGTCTCCCCCTAATTTTCCTTTAAATATCTTATTTGCTTAATTGTTCACCCATGTGTGTCTCTTTTGATTTTGAGTTTATCTTGACTAATGTATATAGTTAATCCCTAAAATTACATTTCCATTCCATGTGGATGCTACCTACATTTATATAAAACACGCACAAGTGTTGGGGGTGTGTCGATGTACATCCCCTCCCCCCAACACACATTTTAAGTTTTGTTTTTAACTTTTTAATTATTATTATTTTTTAAATTGTTTTAATTTAGTTTTAATAAATTAATTTAATTTAATATTTATTTAAATTTAGTTTTAATTAATTAAATTAATAATAAATTTATTTATTAAAATTAAATTAAGAATATTTAAAAAATTAAAAAAAATACACACAAAATTTATAATGTGCAGGTGTACATTCCTCCCCATAAAATAAAAATTAATATTAAATTAATTTAATACTAATAAATTAATTATTTTTAAAAATAATTAGTTTATCCATTTCAAATAGAATATTTCTTACTTTGGTAAATTAAAACTACATGGAGAGGTCTTTTAGGCCATAACTTTTGAAATGATGGTCCATTTTTTGAATCATCTATAATACTAGAAAGCTAGTTACAACATAGACATAATGATGTAATCTATTATTAGAATTTATACCAAAATCAAAAATTTATTGAATTCTCACAACAATTTATTTAGATGTCCTTATAAAGTGCATTTATATGACTTAAATTTTTTTTACAAACAGTAACTTGTTTTTTACTATTTTGCAGGTGAAAATGGAGCTTAATTTTAGAGGGAAAAGTGAAACTCTAGTTCAAATTAAAGTGAAAGTGGTTTTTGGAGGGAAAATATTTTCCCTCCATTGACCCATATCTTATAATACCCAGCCCAAGGCCATTCAAAGGGTTGGCTCTTTGTTGATCAAAATAAAGACGTTCACTAAACATCCTTTTTTTGCATCATAGTGAAATTTATCCGTCTTTTTTATACCCTAGCATTATGATGTCAAAACTTATAACCTATAATTGAATATAAATCCAAACATTTGCACTCAAGTAAATATTTTTATTAATCAAAGTCATGGAGTTTTTATTTAATTACCTGTGCATGTAAATGGTCATGGTGTCATTCTTCTTCCTGCTTTCTCATTCTTAGACTTTGACATTGTATATATTTATGGTTGTGCACATGATAGAACCAAGTAAGAGAATTATTTTTTGGTGCATTTTATTAAATGGATCTATTATGGCTTCATTGCATCATGGATTTTTTTTTTCCCCTTTTCGTTGGTTCTTTTTTATTAAATTAGTTAACCTAGGGTTAGTTTAGTTTTTATGCAATCTACATTGAATGGTAAATATAGATTGTTAGATCTATTTCATTTCCAAATAATTATCACATTGTCATATCCTAATAAAGCAATGAACTCAAAAAGATCAGCCACATTTTCATTTAATCAATACTCTAGACAATGTTTTTAATAATTTATAAAAAAATGGAAATGTATTTTTATTGTTGTTCTCTAAAACATGATTAAAAACCACACAAACAAGACACCAAAATTGAACTCCCCTATAATATATTAGAATAAAAAAAATTTGTTTAAATTTAAATACTAACATAGGCCCCTTATATGACTTTTGAACCAAGACTTTCTAACAAAATAAGTTTTCTTTCCTTCAAAGGCAAAACCATAATAAATTACTCTACAAGTATAGAATTAACAAAATTGTGAGCTAGATCTCTAAAATGCTCTGTGCAGAAAACATTTGAAACTAGTTTTTTCTCGCCTAGTAGGCCCCCTTGAGTGTGACCAGAGGGATCATGGATCCAATAGAGGCTACTACTAGTAGTAGTGCCTCTGGGGATCTGATTAGAAATCTAATAGAGGATATTCCATCCAACAGATGGAAGAAAGCACTTACAAGTGAAAATACGTGCCCCTTAAAAAGTATGGTGAGCCTCCTTATTACCTTTGAGGGTAGGGTCTTGAATATCCTAGATGATCTGGTGGAGGAAATCATGTCATCCATGGACCTTATGTTGGTATGTAAGTTTTTCTCATTTCATCCTAATATTGAAATGGTTAGGAAATGGGTTTTATCTAGGTGGAAAAATAAGGGTAGTGTTTCGATCACTGCCATGACAAGAGGCCTAATCCTTTCTAGATTTATGAATATGGAGGACATGATAGCTACTCTTGCTAGAGGACCATGGCTATATGGCCCACATTCTCTTTCCTTATGCTTGTGGAAACCAAGATTGGATCCTAACTCGGACCTTAATAAGTCTACTCCTACTTGGGTAAGTCTGTCAGGGTTCCCTTTGGAATTTTGGGATGAAAAAATCTTCACAGCTGTTGGCAATTCTATTGGCTAATATGTCACTGTAGATCACACAACTAGAACAAAGTCCATATGTGTGCATGCTATGATTTATGTCAATGTTGAAATTAATAAGACTCTCCCTACGTCCATAGAGCTAAAATCTAAATATGGGACTTGGACTCAGCCGATCACATATGAAAATGCTACCACTTTATGTCAAATATGTAAGAGAAAGGGACATTTAATGACACAATGCAAAGCAAAGCAAATGGGAAGGAAAGATGACTCCCAAGTTGAAGTGTAGGATTAGGCTCTCAACCATAGAAAGAATAACAAGCAAAAAATGGAGAGTAATGTGGAAAATTTTGACAATATAAAAAAGGTAGAGGAGGAGACGGGGAAGGAGGATATCACTAGTAGTGAGGAAGAAGTTGTCCCAAAGGAAAATATAGTATCAGATGATATTCAAAAGGCTATATTAAACACAACCATCCCTCTAGATAAATAGACTAATATATCTAAGGAAGGAGAAAGAGGTAACCATCTGATAGAGGAATACAATGCAGAAGACAAAGTTCCAAGAGATCGATAGGAAGAAGTAACTCTAGAAATATATCCCACTAAAGGAGAAGTAGACTTACAGTTAAACACATACATTTTCCATGCTCTTGAAGTCAGAGACCAAATAAGAAACTATTTAGCAATAGGTGAAATAGGACAAAGTGGTAATAATGAACAGGAGGAATGGGTTACCCCAAAGAAAAAGAACCAAAAAGGTAAAAAATATACAGATGTTGGCACTGAGCCCAAACAAGGGAGACCAGCCCTAAGAGAAACAAGACAAAGAGAGATTGTTAGGGAGATTGCCAGTGGTAAACAGAAAACACTGGAGACCCAACCCCTCAAACCCTCTAAATGAGAATATTATCTTGGAACTTGAGGGGCTTTAACAGTCCCTCAAAGTGGTTTGAGGTTAAAAATTGCATTTTAGATAATAAATTAGATATTAAATTACTCCAAGAAGTCAAGATGAATGAGGAGAGTTTTAGGAAAATTGTTGACTATATATGGCCTAAGGTGGCTTTTTGCATTAGTCCAGCTAAAGGGGCTTTAGGGGGAATTGTAACTATGTGGAATAGTGTTAAAATATAGGGGTCTCTTATGGCTTATAATAATCACTTCTTGATTATCAATTTCTTTGTGAATTTTTTGAACTGGTCATTGATCAATGTCTATGGACCGAATAATAGAGCTTTGAGGCAGAAATTATGGATAGACTTGAGTAGTTTCAGGAATAATCCCTAGAACACTAGATGGATGTTAGATGAAGATTTTAAAACTCCTCTATACCTTTTTGAAAAATAGGGTGGGATTATGGATTACTCGGACAACATGTTTGACTTTGCTGAATTTATCAATGATTGGGGATTATTAGATATAAAACTACAAAACCAAAATTTTACCTGGACCAATAGAAGAAGAGATCAAATGATTTAGGCTAAATTAGATATATTTCTTATCTCAAGTAACTAGAAGGATTATCATAATATGTAGGTGTAGGCTTTTCTTAGAACCATGTCTAACCATTTCCTGATCTTCCTCAATTGGAGAGAATAGGGACAATTCAGACCTTCAACATTCCATTTTGAAGCTTTGTGGATCAAACACAAAGACTTTAGACAAATGGTGGCCCAATGGTGGAAAATTCCTATTCAAGGTACTCCTATGTTCATAATAGTCAAGAAACTTTAGCACATTAAACAAGAAGTTTATGGATGGAATAGATACAACTTGGGCAGGTCTTTCAGCAAAATAAAAATATAGTGAGAAAACTCAATGATATATATCAACTGATAGATCAAGGGGATGACTTTGAAGACACTTTAGAAGAAGAGAATGTCTTGTCTTCTGAATGGAAGAATCTTATGGAAAGAGAAGAGGTTTTTTGGAAATAGAAATCCTATGTTTAGTGGCTTAAAGAGGGGGATAGGAACACTGCCTTGTTTCATCTCTCAAAAAATGAAACATAGGAAAGCCAACTCAATAACTAAGCTTATTCTAGATAATGGAAACATTATAACCAAGGATAATGAGATAGGGGAACAAGTCAAGGATTTCTTTTAGAATTTGCTCATAGAATAAAATAATAATGATAGAATTGATAGACCTATAAACCAATTCATTGTTAAAATCCCTTGTTTGATAATGGAAGAAGATAATTTGGAGATGTTAAAGCTTATATCCAAAGAAGAAGTCCATGCTATTTTATTCTCCATGGGTGCATTCAAAGCTCTAGGTCCTGATGGCTTTCCTCCTATATTCTTTCAAGAATATTGGGAGATAGTAGGAGCAGATCTCATGGTTGTTGTTCATGACTTTTTTAGATCAGGTAAAATTTTGAAACAAGTTCATAATACCTTCATAGTACTTGTTCCTAAAAAATCACAACCTTCACACCTTATTTATTTCATGTCCATTAGTCTATGTAACACTATTTATAAGTTATGTACTAAAGTGTTGGTTATGAGGATTCAACCTTTACTAGAACAAATTATTTCTCTTGCTTAAAAAGTTTTCATTTTGGGCAGGCAGATTCTTGATGCTATGATCACCACACATGAGACTATTCACTATGGATAAGAGTAGAATCCCTGGTATGGTTCTCAAGCTATATATTTCTAAAGCTTATAATAGAGTCTCATGGACTTTTTTGTTCCAAGTGATCAAAAAATTTGGGTTTAATGATAAAATGTCTCATTTGATATGGAATGTTGTCTCTTCTACAAAATTCTCAATGTTGGTAAATGGTGTACCTAGAGGGTTTTTCTCATCTTCGTTAGGAATTTTTTAGGGAGACCCTCTCTCCCCATACTTATTCATCATTATGGCATAGGCACTGGTAAGATACATACAAGCAGATATAGCCTCAAAAAAGCTAATGGGCATCAAACCTACCTCCTCCCTTCATCCTATGATGGTGTAGCTATTTTTGGTTGATACCATCTTCTTTGGCATCTCGTCAGTGATTAAAGCTAGAATATGGAAGAATATCTTAAATAATTATGCCAGAGAGTTAGGACAAAGGATAAATTTCCAAAAAAGCAATGTGTATTTCTTCAACATTCCTAATGAACTTAGACATATAATCATTGATATATTAGAATGTGTTGAAGCTGCTCTACCAGCTACCTACCTTGGTCTCCCACTCATGTTCAAAGAGGTATCTCCTAGTTTTTGGAATGGAATTTTGGAAAGAACGTAGAGGAAACTTCTTGGTTGGAAAGGGAAACTACTCAACAGTGTTGGTAAATTGAAACTTCTTTGGGCCTCGTTGCAAGGTATTCCTACATACTCCCTATCTCTTTTTAAAATTCCTACGTATTTTCTTGATAAACTAGAATAGATCCAAAGAAAAAATTTATGGACGGGGGTGGAAGACAAACATAAAATGTCTTTAGTCAGATGGGAAAAAGTGTGTCTTCCAAAATCTCATGGTGGACTCAATATTAGGTCTATCAAGAACATGAACAAAGCCCTTCTGTCAAAAGTTAGTTGGAACCTGATCCATAAAAATAATGATTGGGGGGAAGTAATGTATGCCAAATACATGCACAACATTGATGTTTCCAACTTTCTTCAACAGACGGGATTACCCTAGGGATATGTGATATGGAATAAAATGCTAAAAAGTAGAAGCCTTCTTAAACAGGGAAATAGATGGAAACATGGAAATGGCTGGCATATTAAATTATGGGATGATATCTAGTTAAAGTACAAGGCTCTCATCACACAAGGAAACTATGTAGAGATAGTTGACTTGGCTACTCAGTTTTTTGGAGATGGGGTTAGTGATTATATGGAAAATAACAATGGGATGAGGAGCTAGAAAAATCTATTGGACTGTTGTGATCACCAGCCTAAGCTTTGCCTTAGAGTGGAGGAGATCTAGCATTGCATTTAGGAGATTAGAATCCCTCTCTTCCCCTAAGAGGATGAACAATACTAGTGGCCAGATAAGAATGGATCATTCTCTATCAGATATGCTTACCATCTACTCATTTTTAAAGCTCAGAATAAAGATGTATGGAAAAAGGTTTGGAATCATAAACTTATTCCAAAAATTAACATGTTCTTGTGGGCTACTACTCATAACAAAATCCTAACTTAGGATAACCTTCAAAAGAGAGGGTTTACACTGGTTAACAGATGTTTCCTGTGTGGTTTAAAAGAGGAATCAGTTTCACACCTCTTCATCCACAGTGATTTTTCCCAAGAATTATGGGGCACAATACTTAACAACTTTGGTATTGAATTAGTCTATAATTTTGACCTTAAAGAAGTAATTCTCAGTTTGAATCCAACCTTCACACATCCCTAGCTTATGGAATTATGGAAGCAAACTCTGCCATGTTTGAGCTAGATTTTATGGAAAGAGCACAACCATAGAAATTTTAGGGACACTGCTAGAAATGCATCTCAAGTGTTTAACTCCTTTGTTAAGACCATTATGGAAATTTTCACAATAGCTCATATTCATGTTGTGGAGAAACCCCTATCTCAAAATGAAAACCAAATTTCAACCAAATGGAAGGTTTTAAACTAGATCCATGGGTATAATAACTCCAAAATGCTACAGAGACTAAATACTAAATGGATCCCCCCCAAAGCCTAACTGGATGAAACTCAACTTTGATGGGGCATCTAAAGGATGGATGTCTACTATCTATGCTAGTGGAATTGGATGCTAGAGCAACAACTATGCTGAAGCAATGGCTCTACTATGGGGGTTAAAGTTAGTTATATCCCTAGGAATAAGGAACTTGAGTATATAAAGAGACGCTAAAATGGTCATAGATGTATTTAATAAAGCATCAAATGTGGGAATTAAGCTAAAATACATAATTATTGATATTCAATTTCTTTTGCAAAAGTTTTTCAGAGTAGAGATTCCCATATTTACAGAGAGGGAAGCAAGGTTGCTGATGTTTGTGCCAACCTTGGTTAGCAATTTTTAGGTTGGAGGGTGTGGTGATAAGGTGTTCATATTCCCTTAAACATTAGGGAGATTATTCAAAATGATATGACTTGTCAAGAATGAGGCACATTGATGACAAGGATAGCTCTCAGAGGTAGTCCATTTGGAGAGGGCCATCAGGGATCTTAGAACTTGATAACCTTGGTACTTTTTTGATAATCATTCATGATTCATTGTATCATGAGGTTGAGGCATGCAGGTCTCATCATGAAAATCAATGGGAAATAATTTCCAAGCATGGGAGAAGATAACATCATCTCTGCAAGGTATTTCAAATAATGAGCCATCACATCTTCATTATGCATAAATAGAAACAAGGGTTAGTAACCATTTCAAAGATGAAGGTTGAACTTATGAACTCCATAGTTTGGGTCTACAAATAAAAAATGGGAGGATACCATATTCAAACTAAACTTGCCTCCTATTGTGAATTCAAAGATAATCTGCTGGTTTGGCATTATTATAAAGAAGTGGGTATCAACCCATATCTAGAAAGGCTTAATGGTTATGATGAGAACTTGTCTGAGTAGTTTGTGAGATCTTGGTTAAATAGGTAGGTCATGGTGGGCAGAATTAGTTTTGAAATCTCTGAAAAGGTGATTTATATGGCCATGGGTATGACCATGTAGGGAATAAACTTCAAAAGAAAACCAAACTTATGGATCTGGCAAGCCATTAACTATTTTTGGATGAGGAAGAAGAACTCATCCCATATCAAGGAGGATTCAAGCACACTAAACTTCTAGAGCCATGGGATGGAGTGTGCTTCATTCTCATGACGTAATTCACACTCGAAGGGTGATTTAATAGGTTCTACAATTACCACCTCCCTTTGTTAAATCACTTCAGGCGTAATGTTATTATTAGTTTCCCTTTTTACCTGCTCTCCTCTTTGGAACACTCTATCTTGAGGGTGAGAGCTAAAATGGCTAAGAAGCTAGATATGAACCCTATTATCCTACATTAAGGGCTAATTTTTTGCTTATACAACTTTCACCATGCCCTAGAGCCATCCAAGACTATCAGAGTTGATAGGGGAGACATTCCTTCCAACCTGGTGTCTGACGATGCTATTGATGAGTCCTATTTTTTCCTTGCTCCTACCAAAACAAAATATGTTTCTTTCTCCACCCCAGAAGAGACCCCTGTTGATACCCTTAGCTCCTTTGTGAGTAAGAAGGGTAAGAAGAGAAAGGTTGATGAAGAGGAAGAGAATATTAAAGAGACCATGGAAGAGACCCACAAAAATTTGGGTAGGGCCACAGGGGGCCAAGGTGGTAAATATCACAAATCTTTCAAAATTAATAAGGAAGGATTCTCCTCCAAAGTGCAAAGGTCAGTGTAGATTGCTGGTAAACCCACCCCCAAGGATAGACTGATTGATTACTCAGAAAGTGCTTTAGAAGAAGCAACCCAGAAGGAAGAGTCTAAGGAGCTAGAAATCTAGGAAATTTCGAAGGACACTGGAGAGAAGCAGGAGACTAGGGATTTTGAGGTTACTAAAGAGCATGGTGCTGACACTATGGAAACTACTGACAATAAGGGTAAAATGTATGTTGAGGAAGCTTGTAGAAACCCCTATTTCCCTAATTTCTAAAACTGAATGTTTTTTGACTATTTTTGTGTATTTTCATTTTTTTGATATTTTTTGCATGAAATAAAGAAGAATGTGATTTTTTCAAGATAATTTCAAATAAATAATAAATAGAAGTACAAACTTATAACTAGCTAATCTAAGATCTTATTGTTCATTTCAAATTATTACAATAGTGAATCTCTATCACACAACAAAATAATATAAATATTGTCTCTAAAAACATGATTTTTTTGCAAACCCTAGATTTGGTATGGCTGGTACAACTTTTTGGTTGTTTCAAACACACAGTCACCATCATTGGTTATGCTACCACTATCATTAGGATAACACTGTGAACTCTATCGACATCGGTCTCTGTTGGTGGTTTACTCTACTGATGTCAGTATACTTTACTGACGTCGGTATGTGATTCGACCGATGTCAATCCCTGAGCTGCCGATGTCGGTCTCTAACTGCTAAAACACACCTTTTTCCAAAATTGTATGGCCTAGTACAAAACCCATATGGGTTTTGTATAGCAATAGTAAAAACTATATGCCTATATGCTAGATGCCTGATCTCAAGAAATATTATGCTAATATTGAAGATCTTTATTTAGATGATTTTTGGACAAAAAGCCTAATGAAATAAATACTTGTGAATCTCTGTGATAACCTCTGTGTGAAGTTATCTCTCAAATTGGCAATAAATCAACTGATATCTCACAACCTCTGAATTACACACACTAAAGAGTGTACGTTCTCCAATGCAACAGAATACTAGAAACCAATGGCTCAATCTTCTCAAAAAATACTTAGAAAAAATTGTCTTCAACGTGAATAATTATTATTACACTCCCTCCAATAAGAAACCCTTATATCCTCAAAAAGGTGCAATTTCCCTAATTAGGGTTTCATAATTAAAAATACTTCAAATATTTATATTTAATTAAATCAATCAAATATTAATATCTCCCTCAATACATATCTGATTCTTGAACCGTTAGAAGCTAGTGAATCAGGGAGTGATTTTGCACATGACCATACCAAAATAGGGGTGCTCTACTGCATGTCTGAAAAATCCCGAATGAACACCAACTAGAAAAATTTTGCTAGTCAAATCCAAGCCAAGCTCCATCATGACCCTCTATCCATCCTATCAGCCTACGAGGGTCACATAATAGGCTAACCATCAACTTTGAAAGATGTCAATTGGAAAGGGGACATGATAATCTGCCCCTCCTAAAATTGCTTGTCCCTAAGGAATCGCTAAACAACAAACCAATCAATCCACCTAGATCCTAAATGTAGTCATGATCTATACCATTTTCAATCAACACAAGCTCCTCCAATATCCTCTAAAATACAATCAAGATGAATCCATAATCAAACTGGCAAATACAAGTCACCCAAACTCCAAAATCACAACTCGCATCCCATCGCGTCAAATCATCCCAAGTACCAAGATAAGGATCCCAACATCCAATCCGTGAATGGAAATCAACTAGTAACTCAAGTAAACTTCTCACCTAAGTAATGTGAACAATACCAATAGACTCCATGCACCTATCTCCTGTACCCACTACAGTATCTGAATCTAGAGTGTGAATGCTAGACATACTCATATCATCATCAACATGTGACCTGACTATAAAATAAAGCTGAGTCCCTACCACATGTGCTAACTCTTGAACTGAACTCACCTCAAGACAAAGCTCATCCACATGTCTCTCATGTATTGGTGCCAATGTGCACTCGGCAGCCCACTCTACCATATCGTGTCATATGGCCTCTCCATCTGATGAAAAAACATATTTTTGATGTTTTTGCCCCATATTGCCTTAAGAATATGTGTCTTCCCATCAACATCAAAGTGAACCTCCATGTCCTTGAGACGAAGAGTGGCTTCCTCAAGGGAATGAAGCCACTTCATTCCCAAGATGAAGTCTATATCCCCCATGTTCACCACATAATAATCAGTGTTGAACTCATAGTTGTTCAAGTGCAATGGGACATCTCTAATCATCTGCTCACACCTAAGAGTGTAACCATCATCCACCTTAACTCTAATGCCATCAAACTCCTCAGTAATCAGCCCACGCTTCTCCACAAATCTAGCATCTATGAAATTATATGTGGCTCTTGTGTCAAGAAGGGTTATGACCCTCTGTCCTACCAAAACTCCATAGAGTTTGAATGAAACCTCCTACTAGATGCTAGATAGGCATGCCTCCTAAATCTAAAGATGTGAATTTGCCTCTACCTTAGGCTTTGAAGCCTCTGTCTCTGACTCATCAGAACTCTCCTGATGTTTGGAATCTTTAAATTCTGAATCCACATAATAAGCCCACATCACTCGATTTGCCTTGCCCTTAGGCCTCAAAGGACAATCATGATTGGCATCATAGGGACCTTTGCAGTAGAAGCAAAGCTTATTATTGTGTAGATTGTTAAGAGCCTCTCGATCCAAAGGTGGTGTAGCTGGATTAGCCTTTGAATCATTCTTAACACTTGATTTGTCTTTGTTAAAATCTGCTCTTTCTCTATTTTTGTTTAAGCCCTTATTGTCCCTGAATGAAGAAGTACCTTTGGAGTTAAATTTACTAGATGGGGTTGCCATCTCCATACTACGCACCTTCTTCATAGCTTCTTGTAATGAAGGAGGATCAAAGCCTTTGATCTAACCTCTCAATGGTTCTGTCAATCCCTCCATGAAGAGCACTACAAGTCACCTCTCTAAAATATCAAGAACCATCACTGATAACTTCTGGAAATCACCAATGTAAGACTCTAGACTACCACTCTGGCACAACTAAGCCAACTCTTTGAAATAGGGTTATGGATCCTTCCTATCAAAATGTTCCACTAGCCTATCAACAAACTCCTGATAAGATGTGATCTGATCATGCTGGAGTGTCACCATCCCGTGGTGCCACCAATCGTGAGCTACCCCCTGAAGCTACAATGTCACATATTTGATACCATCTTTCTTAGCCATCAGATGTAATGTGAGAAATGTGTCTAGCTTACTAATCTAGGCATGCACTGTGACCTTGCCACTACCATCAAATGTTGCTAGTGTGAGCCTATTTGTAGCATGTTTTAGATTATTATTTTGGTGTCTAGGTCTCCATTATTGTCAACCTCTATTATTTTCTCTCCTCTGTGTAAGGAATTGGTCAAAAGTAATCCTCTCTCTGACCTCAAGTGATAATAACTCCCACTCATCATTTGCTGCCATAAGGGTGTCTACAAATAACTCCTCATGCTCCTCACCTGTTATCACCTCATCGGCCTCCTACCTCACAAAAGTAGGCCTAGTAGGCATATTTTCTATTTGAGAAGTAGTACTAAGTGCTCTCTGTGATCCTACATCACTCCTGTCATCATCACGATGTGGTGACAGTCTCCCTGGAGTACCCAATCTTTGTAGTGCTTTTGCCAACTACTGTAATACTTTGTTTGATTGCCTTTGCTCTACTCATAGATCTTTGGGAGCAAGTAAAACCTTTGTATCATCATGATCCCTAATATTATGAGGAATATAGGGCCTGTCAATATTGTCAGCCATGTCTTCCGAGTGCCCGATCAAACCTTGTTGCCTGTCAAGTAAGGCTCTCTTGCGTGTGTTATACCTATGTGGCCTTATCTCTTATGGCTGCATAAGATTTGCTAAACCCTCAGGATGGAAAGATTTAGCTCTGATACCACTATAGAAACCACTGTTTCCCTGATTTCTAAAACTAAATGTTTTTTGACTGTTTTTGTGTATTTTGATTTTTTTGGTATTTTTTGCATGAAATAAAGAAGAATGCAATTTTTGTAAGATAATTTCAAATAAATAATAAATAGAAGTATAAACTTATAACTAGATAATCTAAGATCTTATTGTTCATTTCAAATGATTACAATAGTGAATCTCTATCATGCAACAAAATAATATAAATATTGTCTCCAAAAACTTGATTTTTCTACAAACCCTAAAATTGGTACAACTGGTACAGCTTTCTGGTTGCTATTTCAAACACACAGTCATCATCATTAGTTATGCTACCACTATTGAAAGGATAACACTGTGAACTCTATCGATGTTAGTCTCTGTTGGTGGTTTACTCTATCAATGTCAGTATACTTTGCCGATGTTGGTATGTGATTCAGCTGATGTCAGTCCCTGAGCTATCAATGTCAGTCTTTGACTGCTGAAACACACCATTTTCCAAAATTGTATAGCCTGGTACAAAAATTGTATAGATTCAATATAGCAGCAGTAAAAACTATACGCCTGTATGCTAGACACTTGATCTCAAGAAATATTACGCTAATACTAAAGATCTTTATTTAGACGATTTTTGGACAAAAAACCTAATGAAATAAATACCTGTGAATCTCTATGATAACCTCTATGTGAAGTTATCTCTCAAATTGGAAATAGATCAATTGATATCTCACAACCTCTGAATTACACACACTGAAGAGTGTACATTCTCCAATGCAATAGAATATTGGAAACCCTTGGCTCAGTCTTCTCAGAAAATACTTAGCAAAAATTGTCTTCAACATGAATAATTATTATTGCACTCCCTCTAATAAGAAACCCTTATATCCTCAAAAAGTTGTGCTTGCCCTAATTAGGGTTTCATAATTAAAAATACTTCAAATAATTAATATTTAATTAAATCAATCAAATATTACTGTCTCCCTTAATACATATCTGATTCTCAAACTGGTAAAAGCTGGTGAACCAGGGAGTGATTTCGCACATGACCATACTAAAATAGGGGTGCTCCACTACATGTCAAATATCCCTAAAAAATAGGGGCTTAGGCCAATGTGTCCAAAAAATCTTGAACGAATGCCAACTGGAAAAATTTTGCTAGTCAAAGCCAAGCCAAGCTCCATCATGACCCTCTATCCATCCTATCAGCCTACGAAGGTCGCATAATAGGCTAACCATCAACTCTGAAAGATGTCAACTGGAAAGGGGACATGACAAAGCTAGCGAGGATATTGATAATGAGACTAATTGGAAAGCTAAAATTGGGGCCTTGAAGGATCGTATTCAAAGGCTGGAGCAGAATTTTGCCAAAGGACTCTGGAATACAATTCTGTTGAACATGTCTATGCTAAAAGAGGTGGGTAATACTAGGCATACTGACAATGTGGATAATACTGAGAAACTTATTGATCTTCTCAAATCAATGGTTATGTAAGGAGAGTCCTCTTTGACTCTATTCTTTCCATTTATTGTGTTTTGTTTCTGTGTCTGTTATTTCTCAGCTAGTGCCATCGTCTCTCTGAAGGCATATTTTGCTTGATTGCCTTCTTATCTTTTTTTATTGTAAAGGGTTTGGCCCCTATTTTACCACCTTACCTTATCAAAAAAATAGGCCCCTTATATTAGATAGTTTCACATAAACCAATTGGGTCCCCTAGTATGCCATGACCCATAAATAACATGCCTTAGGTAGACCCTATGAGCCTCATTTTAGGAGAGGCTAGATGGACAACCACCCCACCTATGTTGGCATTCCAAATGATCCATCAATATCTTGATTCTTCAGTACTTTAGGGAGAAGTCTTGGTATAAGTTATTCATCTCCAATGGCATCCCTCAATTGTGTGAACCACTGATCGACTATGGCCTTATATTTGGGAGAGACTATCATGTGGTAAGAATACATATGGTATTTTAGTGTTGGGGACTTATTACACAATAGGTATGTCCATTAGCCCTTTTTGGGGCCCTTAGGTATGTTAATTTTATTAAACAATAGAAGTATCAGAATCATGCCATACTTAGAATTTTCCTTAGTTCTATACACATTGTATATGCCTTTGATAATCAAATCTACCAAGAACTTCAAGATATTAAAGAGTGTTCCCTTGTCTATCTCATGTGTGATATATAAGAATTTATTATTTTTTTCTCCCTACCACCCTAACCCATGAAACTGTAAGAACCCTTCACATGCTCTTTAGGCTAACCTCTATGGTTTAGTTGATCATGTTGCATTTATGTTTGTTTCTTTGCAATGTCTTGATATATATATATATATATATATATATATATATATATATATATATATATATATATATATATATATATATATATATATATATATATAGCAATTTGAAAGACAAATGATGCCTTAAAGCACAATAGAACTATAGAAACTTTATTCAAATTCAATTTATAACCAAATAGCTTCATGTATTACAACCAGTCAACATGAAACTCTTACATTTATTCATATGAAATAGATTGAGGGGGATATAAGATAAAGAGTATCAGGATTATTTAAGAAAAACCTATTTCCTCTTTGCTAGCCACACACATCAAATTTATTATAGTAGTTGTACCACTACACTAAAGGATGTAAACTGATCATTAAACTCACACCAAAAATTAGAAGTACAATTAACCTATAATATTGAAGTAAATCTCCACAAATCTGCACAAATTTGACTCTTGAATGAAGCCAATTCTGAATCAATATCAACTAGTATTTCACAACCTTTGAATATTGATATACATAAGTCTCGTGTTCTTCTGTACGGATACTCACAATCTTCCTAAAGGCTGAAACCCTAAAAAAAGTCCATAAGCCTAAGATAAATATTCTCCAAAAAATAACATTCACATAACATGCTTGAGAATGAGCCCCTAAGTCCCTTTTATCCTTTTCTTATGAGAGCTCAAACACTTTCCTAGCCAATGTGGGATAAAAGATACATTCCCACTTTTTCTTTTTTTACTTAAAACTCTATAGTTAGTACACAAATAATTCTTTTATAATTAATTGTTCACTTGGCCCCATCTATGATAACTTGACCTTTCATTTAAGTAACTTAAGTTATAATATAAAATTATATTATAACTTAATTATATAAGCTCAAAAATTAATATTTATTTTGGATAAATAAATATTAATATCTCCATTATTACTCATCATTTTTTTACGCTGTCTAAACAAGAAACTAGCATAAGGAATTTGCATATGACCAAGCCCCTTTGCTAAAAATAGTAGGGGCCCATCTCTAACTCCACTAACTTACTAAAAATAGTAAGTAGAGAAAATGACATCCAAATGAAGCCAAACAAAGACCAAATTAAAGCTCTTTGTGCACTAGAAATGATGCCAATCCTTAGTGGACCCTCTATTCAATCTCATTAGCCTACGAGGGTCAAAATGATAGGCTAATCCAAGGCTTGAGTAATGTCTCTAGTTAGGATGGGACATCACAGTCTGTCCTCCCTAAAATTGCTTGTCCATAAACAACTTCAACTCTAGATGCTAAAAAATGTCTTCACTTTCCCATGTAACATCCTCCACTGGTAGGTCCTTCCACTTCACTAGATACTCCCTAATAGTGTGCCACCTCAATTTCCTTTCCTTGAAGTCAATGATAGCCTGTGGAACCAATACCAATTTTTTGTCATCATCTAAGGGTGGAAACACTGTAGAAAGTATGATGTGATGTCCTAACACCTTCTTGAGACATGACACATGAAAAACATTGTGTACTCTACTCTCTGATGGAAAATCCAACTCATAGGCCACCTCCCAAACTCATCTGGTCACCTTGAAGGGTCCATAATACCATGGCTTCAATTTCTTAGTACCACTCTTTTTAAGAGTAGACTGGTGGTAAGGTAGTAACATCAAGTACACCATATCCCCCACCTCAAACGACCACTCAGTCCTCTTCTAATCTGCATATTGTTTCTACTAATTTTATGTCTTATTAATATTCTCCCTAAGAGCCTTTACAATGTCCTGGCTCTCTTATAACAAATCTCCTATGCTAGGTACTTTATTATCACTCAACAACAAATCCATGAAATTGGGTGCCTCATACCCATATAATGCCATGAAAGCTGTCATATGAATAGACATGTGATAAGTAGAATTGTATCAATACTCACATAGGTAAATCCACTTGACCCACACCTTTTATTACCCTGCTATGTATTTCCTCAAGTATCCTTCCACCCATTTGTTTACTATCTCTATCTACCCATATATTTATGGGTGATAGCTAGTACTTAGAGAGAGCTCTATCCTATACAATCTAAACAACTCCTACTAGAAGTGACTCATGAACCTGCTATATCTATCATTGACTATGCTCTAAGGTAACCCATGCAATCTAAATACCTAATGGAAGAATGACCCTACCACTTGTGTAGCAGTGTATGTAGCCATGATTGGAAAGAAGTGAGCAAACTTCATAAGATGATCAATAAAAACATATATATAATCTCTGCCCTGATCTCTCGATAGTCCTATGATGAAATCCATAGATAAACACTCCCACTTCCTATCAAGAATTAGAAGTGGTTGTAACAAACTGGCTGGGTAAGAGTGTTCCTACTTGTTCTACTAGTAGGTAGGACACTCTCTAACATATTGTACCACCTTAGCTTTGAGCCCTTTCCAAGAAAAGTGATCTCTAATTTGTTGATAAGTCTTTTAAAAACTTGGATGACCTACCATAAGGGAATCATGATGAGGCCTCCATATCATCCATCTCACCTTTGATCTTGGAACTAAATAAATGCACCCTTTGTAAATTATAAGATCATTCACAAGGGTATAACCGTTGTCTTGTATGGTTCCATCAATGAATCCTTATGCCCATGTATCCTTTGCATACTCTACAAGGATCAAGTGTCTCCAATCTTCAATAATTTTTGTCCTCACACTCAAGTGGGGTCTATGTGACAAAGCATCTGATACAAAATTTTGTGTCCCCTTGAAATATGTGATATCAAAATCATAGGATTGTAGCTTACTTACCCACTTCTGTTGCCTGTCATTTAGGTCTCACTGGCCTAGGAAATATTTCAGGATATTATGTTTTATTTTGATACAAAATTTGCTGACCACTAAGTATTTCCTAAATTTGGCCAAAGCAAGCATTATGGCCAACATTTCCTTATCATAAATATTAAAACTCCTCTCTGGCCCCTTAAGCTTCCTTCTCTCATGTGTAATTGGGTGCTTGTCTTGCATAATCACCAATCCAACACCCTCTCCCGAAGCATCAAAATGTAACTCAAATGGTTTAATAAAATTAGGTAGAGTTAACATTGGACAAGAAGTCATTAACTCCTTGAATTTCTTAGAACACTCTTGTGCCTCAAGAGTCTACATGAAAGCCCCTTTCTACATCAAATCCATCAAAGGTGTTGCATGCCTGGAATACCCAATGACAAATCTTCTCAATTATGTAAGGTTCACTGGTGTAAGCCACTCAATGATGGCACAAATCTTTTTAGGATCCATGCATATTCCCTCTACACTGATGATGTGACCCAAATACAACAACTCTATCATTCCTAGATCACATTTCAATTCCTTTGCATACAAGGACTCTCTGCTTAAAATGTGCAACACTGCATCAAGATGAACCAAATGCTCCTCCCATGATCTACTGTACACCAAAATATCATCAAATAAGATAAGTATAAATTTCCTCAAATGATGATGGAAGACCCTATTCATTATAGCCTAGAGTGTGGTAGGTGCATTAGTTAGCCCAAATGGCATAAATTTAAACTCAAAGTGGCCACAATGACATCTGAAGGTATTCTTCTCTATATCCTACTCACTTGAATTTGGTGATATCCTGATCTCAAATCAATTTTTAAAAAGAATCATGCTCCATGAAGCTCATCTATCAACTCATCGATCCTGGGAATGGGGTACCTATTTTTTATTGTCTTCCTATTCAATACCCTATAATCTATGTACATTCTCAATGTCCCATCCTTCTTCATTAACACCACTGAAGAAGTTAAGGGAGATGTATTAGGTCTGATATGGCCCATATCAAGCAACTCATTTATAGTTTTCTCAATCTCATCCTTCAACCTCTTAGGATGTCTATATGGTGTAATCATGATGGGTTCATCTCCCTCCAATTCTATAATATGCTCAATACCCCTATTTGGAGGTCTACCTAGTGGGATGTCACTAAAAACCTTAGAGTGCTTGACTCTAAGCTCATAAATATTAGGGTGGTACTCTATTTTTTACTACCCCCTGTGATGGCATCAACATGCACTCTACTACCCACTCTACCTGCTCATGACGAATCAACCTCTCCATACACCTAAAAGAAATAATCCTAAACTCACTATCTATGATTGCCTTAAGCACATGAGTTTTTCCATTCATCTTAAAATTCATCTCCATCTCCTTAAGGTTGAGAGTAAACTCACCAATGTCATGCAACCAGCTCATACCAAGAACTACATCTGTGTCTACCATTGGCACAACATAAAAGTCTGCCTTGAAGTCATAGTTATTGAATCTCAAGGGAAGTCCAGTGATTTTATGATCACATTTGAAGACATAGCCATCAGATAATCTCACTCTAATGCCTCCAAAATCCTCTTTCTATATCCCATGCTTCTCTACCAGTCTAGCATTAATAAAATTATGAGTATCACCTGTATCAACCAAAGTGATAACTCACTATCTTGTAAGTACTCCTATCATCTGGAATGATCCCTCTTGATGAATGCTAGTGAGATGAGCCTCCTTAAGTTTCCCTTCTACTTCCAAATCCCATGATTCAATTTTGGACAACTTTTTAGGATCCTTTTCTTCTTTTTCCCCTATTAATTCCTCTAAATTAGATTGCTAGTCTAAACTTTTAGATTTTGAATCTTCATAATATACCCACATAATATAATTTGCTTTACCCTTGGGTCTGAAGGGATATTCATGATTTGCATCATATGGACCTTTTCAACAGAAACACAACTTTTTTTCCTCAGATTATGAAGTATTTCCTTGTCAAAAGGTGCTAAAGTTTTTCCTTTTATTTCATTTTGAAGATCAGTCCTCTCAGATTTCTTATAGAATGGCTTAATATCTTTGCTTGCGGATGCACCTTTGGGCTAAAATTTATTAGGTAGCACTATATGATCCATACCTCTTGCCTTTTTCATGGCTTCCTAAAGTGAACTAAGATCAAAAGCCTTTATCCAACCCTTTAGTGGCTCAGATAAGCCCTCAATGAATAAAACTATCAACCTTCTCTCTAAGATATTTGATAACATAACTACCAACCACTAAAATTCATTGATGAAATGATCTAAGTTTCCTATTTTTTCAGATATGCTAAGTCTCTAAAGTAAACTTCTTGATCTTTCTTATCAAATATTTCCATGAGTCTATCCATGAAGTCCTAATAGGCTATCACTTAATTATGCTGGATGGTGACCATCCCATGATACCACCAATCATGTGGAACTCTCTGAAAATGCAAGGTGGCATATTTAATGGCATCAATATATATCATAGGTCTCAAGGATATAAATGTATCCAACTTATGGATCTTATCTTGAGTGGTCATCTTACCACTACCATCAAATGTAGGCAAAGTAAGCTTGCTTGTAACACACTTCAATTCACTATTTTGATTCCTAAGCCTCCTATCTTGCCTAACTACTCGATAGTGTTCTCTCCTTTGGTTCATAAACCTCTCAAAGGTCATCCTCTCTCATATCTATGGAGATAATAATTCCCATTCATCATTTGTAGCCATGAGGATATCTATGAACATCTCCTCTCCTACTTATTCTACATGTGCTTCCTTAGGCTCATCTCTAATGAAGGTAGAATGAGTAGGCCTGTCTGCTATCCTGGAATGATTCTTATGAGCTCTAGGTGATCCTAATGCACTCTTGTTATCCCCTTGCTCCTAATATTGTTGGTCTTATGGGTTCATGTTCTTAATCATTGTGATGAGTGCCTACAAGGCCTAAGCCATTTCATATTGTCCCATAACCATTACTTTGAAAAATTACCTTGTTTCTTGATCCTCATTCCTATTACCTCTGGGTGGGCTACCTTCTATCCTATCACCCATGGTGCCTAGATGTAGGTCAAATTATTTTTCCTTGTCAGACAAAGCTCTCCTATGAGTGTAGTATCTATAAGGTCTAACCACCTGTGGCTACATATGGATCCCAAACCCTCACTATGGTAGGAATCTAGTTTTGATACCAATGTAAGAACCCTTCACAAGCTCTTCAAGCTAACCTCTATGGTTTAGTTTAACCTATTATATTTATGTTTGTTTCTTTGCAATGTCTTGATATATATATATATATATATATATATATATATATATAGCAATTTTAAATACAAATAATTCCCTAAAGCAAAATAAAACTATGAAAACTTTATTTAAATTAAATTTATAACCAAATAGCTTCATGTATTACAACCAATCAACATGAAACTCTTACATTTATTCATTTGAAATAGACTAAGGAAGATATAAGATAAAGAGTACTAGGATTATTTAAGAAAAACCTATTTCCTCTTTGCTAGCCATACACAACAAATTTATTACAACAATTGTAACACTACACTAATGGATGTAAACTGATCAATAAACTCTCACAAAAAACTAGAAGTACAATCGGCCTACAATATTGAAGGAAATATCCATAAATATGCACAAGTCTGACTCCTGAATGAAGCCAATTCTGAAGCAATATCAACTAGTATTTCATAGCCTCTGAATGTTGATATACAGAAGTCTCAAATTCTTTTGTATTGATACTCACAGTCTTCCTGAAGGCTAAATCCCTCAAAAAAGTTGACAAGCCTAAGAAAAATATTATCCACAAAGTAAAATTCACATAACATTCTTGAGAATGAGCCCATAAGTCCCTTTTATTCATTTCTTATGAGAACTCAAACACTTTCCTAGCCAATGTGGGATAAAAGATATATTCCTAGTTTTTAATTTTTTACTTAAAACTCTATAGTTGGTGCATAAATAATTCTTTTATAATTAATTTTTCACTTGGCCCCATATATGATAACTTGACCCTTCATTTAAGTGACTCAAGTTATAATATAAAATTATATTATAACTTAATAATATAAGTTCAAATCTTAATATTTGTTTTGGCCAAATAAATATTAATATCTTCATTATTACTCATCATTTCTACACACTGTCTAAACTAGAAACTGGCACAAGGAATTTACATATGACCAACCCCCTTAGCTAAAAATAGCATGGCCCATCTCTAACTCCACTAACTTACTAAAAATAGTAAGTAGAGAAAATGACATTTGAATGAAGCCAAATGAAGACCAAACTAAATCTCTCTGCACACTAGAAATGATGACAATCCTTAGGGGACCCTCTATTCAATGCCATTATACTATGAGGGTCAGAATGATAAGCTAATCCAAGGCTTGATTAATGTCTCTAGCTAGGAGGGGACATCACATAAACTTGGTACTAACAAAGCGCAATTTTATATTTATGGTTGTGTCCTTGATATTGGCAATGGGGAAAGTAAACTCTCCTTTATTTTACTTTAGCTATATGGTTATGTGATTAAATTCATTGTAATTAGCTAATGTCTCCTTGATATCCTTAACCATCTAAACCACCCTAGTTTACTTATGGATATGAGTGGGTGTAATATTCATCCTCCTTCTACTCATGTAGAACCTATCTTCATATATGCATGAAAGTAATAAATTCACAAAATCTTTGGCCTCTCCAAAATAAGGGAACTCATAGAGTTTGATATTCATAAATATGTCTAGCTATCATTTCATGGAGTCATTGAATATTAAAATTCCATTAGTGATTTGCTACCCATATTGACCATGTAGTCATTATTTAGGTTAACCTCATTACTTCATTATCAGTGGTTTTAGTATCTTACCTTCCATTTATCTAATTTGGATTCCCATTTTTCACCATGCACTATACCCTTAGGATACTACATCTCTACAAGACTCATAGTTATTATCTTTAAACACCCACTCATTTTTGGCACACCTAGAATATCTTTTCTTTCCTTGTCCTTAGGTAAACTCATCTTCAATTGTGCCCTCTTATAATTTTGGAGTTGGTAGACAATTATTATATTTTCATAATTAATGATCATGTCATTGTTTCCTATACTTCCTCTCTATTAATATTTGATGGCCCTTTAAACCAAGAATTGATTGGTGCTTCTTGAAATTATTATATGATGGACATTATAAAATTTTCATTAGGGTTAGGGATGAAGCTTATCATATTTGATACCTTAGCCTTTGGTCTCATAACTAACCTAAAACCACTTTGGTTCACCCTCAACTTTCTTACTTTGATGAATCCTCAAATTTTTATGGTCATAGGTTCACTTTGGATTCTATTATGTGTGGATTGGATTTGAGCTTCACAAACCTCCAATGCCAACCCTCAGCTCCTCCAACCTAAAATTTAGCATATTCTTAATTTTTTCACACTAGAATACCCTTAAAAATGGTGTACTCAAGTCACAATATCATGATGATTTTGATTATATCTTATGATTTGTAAAAATCATTTTTCTTTGATTAATTTCATAAGTTTATTATCACCTTGGATTGATTAGGCTTTTGGGGTCACTTAAGGTTCTTAAAGTCAAAGTGGTGAAATAACATATCTTTCTCCCTTTTATTATCTTTGGTGCATTTCTAAAAATTTATGTTTAATGTGTTTTTTGTATTTGTAATGTTTGTTGGGCCTTACTCTATTAAGGATTTAAGATTATCATTTTTGCCTTAACTATTAGTTCTTGCCAACTTTTAACCGTAATATTTTCATATTATAAATATTCAAGAGTGATGTTGTTATTTCTAGTCTCCCCTTTTTGGAAAGATATTTTCCATGTGAATTCTTTCATTTTGAATTCTTAGGTAAATGTGCTTGTCTATAGCATGATTTATCACCCTACATGCTCTTTTTTTATGTAGATAAATACTTTCCTAGGCATGACACTTCACCCAACTTAATTTGTTTACCCATAATTCATTCTTATTCTGTCCTCTTTAACTTTGTGCCTATATTTTACATGGATCAAACCCCATTCACATGGATATACACTTGTCATTTTTTATATTATTATAGTTTCTAATGGTATACACTACCCCACCCCATACTAAATCTTGCATCTGGTATTCTACCATTGTAAGTATCTTACTATCAATTTTTATAAGTTTTTTTAGGGAAAAAATTTGTATGAGCATGAGTGTGAGAGACACAACACCAAAATCACAAATATATTTGGATTTATGGTTGTAATGGTCACCAAGGTACAAAAAAATCTTTAATCTTCCTAACATTGTGCACTCTTGAAGATTCATTAGATATTAAGATGATATTAAATTAAGAAAAAGGTAATTATAAAAAAAATGTATGACAACACTCACCTAAAAAATATACATTTGGTTTATGGAATATAATGGAAATCCACTACTCAAATCATGTGACTAGACTTATAAAGTGGTAGATATTATTACAATGATGGTGAAAAACTTTTCCCCCAAAACTAGTCTAGCCTACCAATCAAAAAAATTAGGAAATAAAATGGCCTAAGCCTTCATACACCATGGGTTGATCATATTAAGCATGATAATCCTTGAGATAGATACCATTAAAATTCCAAGGGGGAATTTTAACATCCAACATTTGTATCTTTCATGTACTAGTTTATAAAATTTCATAGATAATATAAGACCCTAGCTAATATATTTGAATCTTCCTTGGACGCTTAAAATAATTTGAGTCATAGCACAAAATATGGGTGCATTCAACCATACTTTTTCCCATTATGTGTCATTCATGCCAAGATTTTTATTGGTATTTATCTACAATATTATTCCATCAATCAATCACATTCCCCTCTTATAGATATATTAGGTCCTCTAGCTATGTGTGTAGTGACATGTTGATGTTGAGGCAACCCACTAGGAAATTCCTAGACTTAGATTATGTATATCCCACCATCATAAAATAATGATATTTAAGGTGTAAACCAAGGTCCTCATATGATCCTTTTCATCTAGGACACATGCCTATAATTCATATAAAAATGGAGCAATCCTTATGGAAATATCATATCTAAGAAACACAACAATCTTTATTTTATAATTCACATCACTATATTTAATTTAGATGTGGTGGGCATGATTGACACCTAGATCTAATTTTTGTTTGAGCTAGGCCTTATGTTTGTGTGAAATGGTTTTCATTCACATTAATATTGGGGTATTTCACTTACTATGCCTCATTTTTCCTAGTCACCTCATAGGATTTATACACCCTTTGGTTTTAGGTAATGGTCATATTGTCAAAAATTTATTGCATATCATCCTAGGTCAAATTCCCCACTTGGTTCTACATTGTCTAATCATGATATTGTGATGTTATATAATATTTTTACTTCCTCCTCAAAATTAAACTATAAACATAGGGTAGGCCCTAATAATTTGATAATGGGATCACCACAAAATTTTTCCCATTCTTTAAGTTCATGTATCACTTATTTAAGCACATGTTTATGTTTTTCACATTACACCATGGCCTACCAAGAAAGGTCAGGTAGATATCTTCCTTGTAAATATCAATCACCTCAAATTATAATATGAAAATTTTACCCATTATTTCAATATTATAATTAGGAAGGATTCCTATGGGATGAGCTCAAGTTTTGTTGGCTATGAGTAAAAAATTAGGTGAATGTCAAAGGGGAGGAATACCCACCTTGAGCTAACCATCTCCCATGAGAATGTTTACCTTAGAATGTGTGTCTAATATATTTTTGAATATCAAGCATCCATTGATATTTTGACCAATAATTAGTTCTTAATTTAAGCATACATTTTGGTATATCATCAATTCATGCCCCCATGTTAGATCTAGTATTGGTACCTAATTGGTTTTCTTTACCTTATAGTCAGCCAAAATTTTATTTATCATAGCTACCATTCCATAAATACATAGTATATATATTACATCATCCAAATTATCAATCTACCTTTGAATTTATGCATGGATTTGAAGATCCTTCCTTTATTTCTCCTTAAAATTATGCCCATGTTGTAACTTACCCTATAGATTTTGGATGACATCCATGGCTTTGAACAATACTTCATTTTGGAATGATCCATATAGGTAAGGGGTTATTAAGGTCTTTGGGCACTCCACATCTTATTTAAATACCCTCAACTCATACCTCAACCAAACCTTTTTAGTAGGAATGAGTGCTAGCTACATAGTCATTATAATATGAGTTGTTACTTGTACATTGAGGTTAACATTCTTCTTAGTTTTGGTTTTATAAACCTACTACTTATGTTTTAATCAACCCTAATCATGACAAAACCCTTCTAAATACTTTCCCTAAATATTAGCTATGCATATAGGTCTAGTCAATCCTTGATCTTATGGTCACCTTAGAAATACCCATAAGTAAGATATGTTGAAAAATCACATTGATTGTGATTTGATGTCCCAAACATGTAATAGGTGTGTAAGGGAAACCTTACACCTAAATGTCCTCCATAGTTGTGGCCTATATATGATTTCTCTTACCCATATCCACCGTACATTTTGTTGGTAAGACTTATACTGGTATGTTGTGTACCCCAATCCATTGCTTCATGTAGCTCATTAATCACCCTATAGTCCTCGATGTTTTGAGTGAAAATGTCAAAATTTTATTAGTACATGGGTGCATATTTCTAGGTTGCATATTAAAGAAGAGGATAGTTGAGCATGTCATGGCCATCTTGACATATATCACATGATTCTAATAAGGTTAACACAATAAATCTTGGTAATTTATTAATTTTATGCCATTATAATTCATAATCTATGCACCATAGTCCACTTGAAGTATCATGCACGTTGTTGGTAGTGAGATCCATGAATGAGTTAACTCTAATATCTACACTTCCCATGGATTCAACCCTTAACACCACTTCCATATCTTCTCAAGGCTCAATTAATGTATTCAAATATAGGTCACATTGAAATTATGTGATCAAGCCTCTAATGAACCACTATACATACTACATTAGGTGAATATTAAAATAGATCTTGGACACTAAGGTTTTGAACCTAGAATTATAGGCATAGATGCTCTCTATTAGGTCATGATTGATTTATTTTAGATTAAATATTACCTAATACTCAAAATTATAAATTTAAAATTCCTTTTAGAAGGTTGGATTTAAGAGGTCATAATCCACAATGGCTTGATTTGGATCAAGCTACTAGTAATAGGTGTGGATATGATCCAATAATGTTGTGGAAAACTAACTTTCCTTACATTATATAAGTGTAACTTAATTGCCATTCCAAAGGAGTTAAAAATTGTGGACATTTGCCATAGAATTCTATGATCCATGATAGTCAGGTAAACTCAATTCCATCTAGTTGAAAAGTTAGGGAGTAAGTAAATGCACACGAAGCACATGCTATACCAATACACTAGATAAATGTGAGCCTAAAATTTGACTTCCTTTAGGGGTGCCTCCCATTATTCCTATTTTTGGCATGATCTACCACCTCCTATAATAGGTTGTATTACTACTCCTTGAGTTATTGGGATGGTATGTTGGGAAGCCATTGGTCCTCTAGCTCCTACTTCTCCACTCTATGTTGTACTACTCTCTTAATGGGTCATATCCCCTCCTGATAGTGGCATACCCAACATATTTATGCCTAATTTTTTTTTAGGATATGTTATCAATTGTTTTATTATTTTTTAATGAATGGTTTACTTCAACACACTTATTTCTCCCTTGTGTGACAAAAAACCTCTTATGTCTAAGATACGATAAATGTCTTAGTATATTTATTATGGCTATAATAAAATACATGAGCATGCACTTAAATTAGATGGAAAATTCCCATTTTATTCATATTTTCTCCATCTATACATCCTTCCTATGGAACTTCATATTTTTCTAACATAAATTTATCTTACTCATTTGCACATATTTCTTGATCATATGAGTGCACACTATCTATGCGAGAGTATTCATTATGCCATTCCTGATCCTTGTGGG
>JARHVA010003724.1:880000-1017500 GCA_037957365.1 Torreya grandis | reverse complement strand
TAGGAAATATTGTATCACATAAAAAATTATTGTCTATTGTAACCACATCCATAATTAGTTTTCTAGTCACCTTTGATTTTATTAATAATAGATCATGATTAAAAAGTGGAGCATGCAATACCTTATTATATAAAGTATATTTCTATACATTTTCATTTCAATACATGACTAAATTAATTATATAATTTCTTCCTCATTTTCATGTGCAATCCTATATTCAAAACTTGCCATGATGGGGATTAAATGGGTAGTGAAGTGTAAGTAAATTACTTAAATGATTTGCAATAGTAGAACTATATGGGGTAGAATTAAGAGCAGAATAAGTAGATACATAAAAAAAATTGGTGAAAAAGTAGAATACTTGAATATTATGACTGAGCCACTTCATGAGGGATACCTCCATAATAATGAAATAAGAACATAATTCACAATATGATCCTATAAGACTAACCACTAACTCCTATATATACTCTACTCAATCATGGTTATTCCAAGGCTGACCATACTAAGAACATCAAGAAATGTAACAAGATAATATGAAGATGTGTAAGCCACAATTTAACCAAACATATCCATATATGCACTATAGGTTAATGGCATATCATGCCCCTCCCCTTCAAAACAACATTGCCCTCAATGTTGAATCAGACCAAAATGTTTCTATAGGAATGCTTCCATGTTTTATCTTTAAAATGCATTATATTTCATTTGATTAAATATTGCTTAATGGATTTGGTCTATAGTTGCTTAGTGTGCATGTGAACGATCTCCTCATGCTCTAGAATGACTCTGAATTATTCATCTAATTTACGTAACTTAGTCTAAGTAAAAAATCTATGTCTAATTACTTAATTCAATCAAGATACATAGAATATTATATGTATGTGAGTGAATAGGGGTAATTATAACTTGTAAGCCACACTACCAATTTTATTCAAGATTTGTTAAGGGCCATAATAATTAGGTGATATATTTTTATCCTTTTTCCATTGCATCAAATGCATATGCTTGTATGGATGACAATGTATAAGGACCCAATCACCTATGTCAAAATGTTACTCACTATGGTGTTGGTCTGCTTCCTACTTCATTTAATTTTGTGTCATTGCTAAATTATCTCACAAACTGACTAACACCTCTTGTTGATGGTTAATGTGTTCCTCAAAAGCTCAAACCTTAGGATGCACTATCAAAATTGAAGTGATGGATGGGGGGTGATACCCATAAAATACCATAAAATATTTGAAGAAGTGTGAAAAGATGTGTTATACCACCATTCAATAAGTGGTAAACAATGAACCCATTTGTCCTATTTGTCAGGAAAAAAAATAATGAAGATACCTTGAGACATTTGTTGACTACCTCTATTTATCCATAAAATAGAGGATGATAGGATGATTTATGAGTCAAATAGGTACCCAAACATGCAAATAATTTAGTCCAAAAATTACTAGTAAATATGGGATCTTGATCACTTACAATGATCTTTAGAGTGCCATGTAATTTCTTAACTATATTGAAAAAATCAAAAGCTATTATACTGGTAACAAATGGATATGATAAGGAGAAAAATGAGAATACGTGGTGAGTCAATCCAGAACTACCATGATAACATTTTTATCCTCAAAACTTGGTAACCCCATAATGAAATCCATGGAAACCTCTTTCCAAGACTGGCTAGAGATGGATAAAGGTTGAAAAAGACCTAGGGTCTTAACGATTTCACCTTTATCTTGTTGGCATACCATGCATTCGACCAAATATCTATAAACATCCCCTTTAAGTCCTTCCCAAAAGAAATCTTTCTTGATTCTATGATATGCTTTCAAAATTATTAAGTGTCCTCCAAGTGGAGAGGTATGTTGTTCCTAAATAATTTTATGTTTGAGGAGAGAATGCTTACAAAGGTATAATCTATATTTATACCATAATGTGTTCCCATTCCATGTAAAATTTTTAGATTCATTATAACCCAACTGAAAATTATGAATAAAATCCTTGGTATCACTATCATTCTCCCATTCTGATCTTTCTCCCTCTAGTCAATCTTCCTACCACATGGTCATGGTGCATAATTATGCCTCAACTAATTCATCCCACTGAGATAGGGAATTTAACACCACATTCTATTTTCCTTATACAATATTTAAAAATTATAGCCAAAAATTTTATTCACCCATTTTTATTTTTCTTTAGATGAAAAATATTATTCTAAAAAATATTTGAGGCTATCATGATCAGACTTTACCTAAACATGATGACCCATCATATACGATCTCCAGTGCTTCACTATATGTAGAATAGCCATCATCTCTTTCTCATGTATTGGCTTGAGTCTAATTTTTCCCTTAAGTTGGAAATTTTAAAATGCCAATGGTCTACCTTCTTACGTGAGTACAACCCCCATGCCATATCCTGATGCATCACACTCTACCACAAAAGTTTTTGAAAAATTAGAAGTAGCCAAAAATGGAGTTGTACACATAACCATTTTCAACTATTCAAATGCCTTGGTAGATGAATCAATCCATTAGGAGTAATTATTCATCAAAGAGGTGAGTGGGGCTATAATGCTACAATAATTTTTGATAAACCTATGATAGTAACTAGTTAGTCCCATAAATCCATAGAGGTTCTTCAAGGTCTTGGGAACCTGCTATTCCATCATTTCTTGGATTTTATTAAGATAAAATTTCACTTCTTCATGTGAAATAATAATACCAAATTGATCCGCCTCTTGGACACAAAAAGCACATTTGGAAGGTTTGGCATAAATCTAATGTTGTTCCAAAATTGAAAGCACTTGTTCCACATGCTTTAAATGGTTTTCCCAATTTTTGTTGTAAATGAGGATATAATCATAAAAAACTAATATAAACTTTCTAAAAAATGGCATAAAAATAGTATTCATCAAACTCTAAAATATAGATGGTGTATTTGTGAGACCAAAAGGCATGACCATAAATTTATAATGGTCTTCATGAGTTCTAAAAGCTATTTTACATATGTCCTCATTATTGATGTGAATTTAATGATATTCAAAGTGAAGATATAACTTGGTAAAATAAATAGCACCATGCAATTCATCTAGAAAATCATCAATTACTAGAATAGGAAACTTATCTTTGATGGTGTATTTATTGAGTTATCTCTAGTTTGGGTACATCCTCCAAATATCATCCTTCTTTTATGCCATGACCACTAGGGAGGAATATTCACTTTGACTATATCAGATGATGCCTACCTCCAACATCTCTTGTACCATATTTTTAATTTCACTCTTTTAGACATAGGGATACTTGTAAGGTCTAATATTGAGTGGTGTACTTCCTGTAATGAGTCTAATGCCATGATCATGTGCATGACTTTGACGAAGTCATTTTGACATGTCACCAAAAATAACATAATGGTCATTCAACACTTTTTGTAAATCAAGATGTGTAGACTCCTTGGTTGGTTAAACCTCCATAAAAAATAACTTCATCAAAAAACCTTCTACACCTTTTTTGAGAATATTCATCATCTAGTGAGAACTAACTAGTTGTGGATATTTAGCCCATAATCCATGTAGTTTAAAATTTCTTCCTTCTAAATGGAAACTCAAGAATAATTCTTGAAAATTCATATCAATAGTGCCAAAGTGGTGAGCCAATTCACTCTTAGAAAAATGTCAGTTCCTCCCATGGGAATAGAAAACATAAGGGAATCCAAAAAATAGACTCCTATAACAAGATTAATAATATGACATTTTCCATAATAGTTTACTGTACCACCATTTGTAATCATGACGTAAAAGTCTAGAGATGGGTAAATAAAACAATTCAAATGAGCAACCAACTTACTTTTTATGAAGTTGTGTGTACTCCTAGAGTCAATAAACATAACAAAATTCTATTTATTCAAGAACCCCACCACCTTAAGAGTTTGAGGAGTAATAATGACTAAAATTGCATGATACAAAATAATTGGTTGAGAATCTTTAGATTTATCCTTAGTTTCTTCTAATGCTTCCCCTAAAGCCTCCTCATCTTCTTCCTCATCATTGACATTGTCAATGTAAAACAACTTATTTTAATGCATCAATTCCCTTTGTTCCATTTTCTATCACAACCAAAACATAAACCTTTGGCACATTTTTCTTCCACTTGTTGAGGTGTTAATTTGGTAAGTTGATGAATTGATGGTGTTGGAAAGGTAAATTCATGAATATTGATGAAATGTCTTTGTCTAATCAGATCTTTTCCTTAACCATGTGTGACTTTGGTATGGCCTTAGATATAATACTGGGATGAAATATATGAACCTCTAATTGGATGCTATCTTTGAGGCAACCAAAAAATAGGTTAGTTAGGTTTTCCTTAGTGATTTCTATCCCACATAAGGAGAGATTCTAAAATTGATGAATTTAGTCCTTAAAAATCTTATTTTAGTGTAACTTGGATAGCTAATTTATTTAATTTGTAAATACATTAATGTGATAGTGGAGTTGTAACTCCTCAAAAAATATTGATCATGAAACTAGGACACCCTTCTTTTCTTCTAAGCAGATAACCAATGATACAAAATGAATGGATTAGGTTCTAGAAAGAGAGAGCCATAACCACTTTTTGCAAACATAGAGTTTGATGTAGATCAAATAAATTTTCAATTTGAGTGAGCCAAGTGAGTGGATCATTACCATAAAAATTATGTAGGTCAACTTTTGGAAAAATTAGCTTATGGCCAAAATTGGTATTGGTATTGTTTGGAGTAGCTAAACCAAACTAAAGTGGTGGATGAGTATTTTACAATGGCTGAGATATAAAGTTGGACAATTTCATAGATATTTATTATAATTGATCTTTCACACTATCCAAGTCCCCTCTCAAATGTATAATGTCCCCTTGAACCTTATCAAAATAATATTTTCACCATGCCCTGAAACTCTAACTTAAGTTGTTGAACTACCTCCAAAATAGATGGATCAGAAGTTTCAGATTCCATGTCATACTTGTGAGGAGTTTTTGGAGCTTATATCCATTTCCTACATCTATGGGTATTTGGACCAGTCATGGAAAAACCCTAGGAAGGTCGCATCCCCCCAAAAAATGTACAAGTCAAATACACCATTGTGATGGTCTCACTGAGATGAATCCAACTATTATTATTTTGTATAATGGTGAACAATTTTGACACAAAAAGGTGTACTAGTGGAATACATAGTTGTGATCATCTCATAGAGATGAATCTAATGACTAATAATTTGTACAAGGTAAAACAAATTCTATAATTTTTTCTAAAAAATTGTGGTGATGAAAAAAATCAAATCCTCATGGATCATAATTTATGTTTTTTTAACCTTTTAGTGCTTAGGATGCTAGATCCAAAAAAAAATGCACCATATAAACTTGCCTAAATTGATTTTCTAATACCACTTTTAAGGAAATTAATTAGATGATTTTCAGTAATAGAATTATATAAGGTAGGAATTAAGAGCAGAATAAGTAAATACACAACAATAGTTGGTGAAAGAGAAAAATACTTGAATATTATGACTAATCCACTTTAAGGGAGAAACCTTCATAACAATGCAATAAAAACATAATTCATACTATTATATTAAATAACTAACCACTACCTCCTATATATACTCTACTTAGCCATGGTTATTCCATAGGCTAACCATACTAAGAACATCAAGAAATGCAACAAGATAATATGAAGATGTGTAAGCCACAAGTCAACCTCACATATCCCTAGATGCACTATAGGTTAAGTGCATAGCATGAAGTTAGTTTTGGGGACCAACTACCCATTTTCCATCAACATAACATGTGTATTAGCCTTCTTAAGTAACTCTAAAATTAAATATACAACATTGTAGATAGTCCTAAGTATTACATGCACTTAATCATTCCACTCTTGAAGAGATTGCCTCATGTTGACTTTAAAATTATGATCTAATTAATTTCCACCAAGGGAGTTATTTCAATATGAGGACATAAGTAATGCTTAAGTTCATTGGTAAGATTAGCAAACATGGATTCTAATTACACAATTTTTTTTTGATATAGTTTAATATTTTGTCTCAAAATAATGCTTTTACTCCTAGCCTAAAAAATAATAGCCTATAATATATACAAGGACTTTAATGAATTATCTACAAAAAAAAATAAAACATTAGGGACTAAATCTTTGGTTTTTGTTTCTAATATCTACACTTTCTTATTTAGTACATAAAAAAACTTCTTGGCCATATCCCCTATAGTAGAAATGATTGATTTAGGGTCTTATTCATACTCATTTTTGTCACTTGGTTTAGTTTTATTTTTTTTCTCAAGGTGAAAAGTTATTCTTTAGTCTCAAAGATTATTTTATTAGATCCTGTGTGATCTTCCTTCTTGTAATGCTTTTATTTGATCATGTATCTTGATTAAATTTCATCATGAATTTGGGATTATCCAAGATCACTAATTCTTGCCTGTTTAATTTGTCATTCTAAATTTTATATATACCATCCTTCACTTGAGGAGGCAAATCAAGGGAAGTAATAATAGAACATTATGGATTTGGATGAGATGGCATCACTAGCATATGATTTTTGGGGTCAACTAGCATAAAATAATTACATGTAGATGATGGAATGGAAGAGGTAAGATAATGTGATGTAGTTTAAGTGTAAATGGTTGATAAAAATGGTGTGGAAGGATGTGTCACACCACCTCTTGGTTCTAATACTTTTTTTGTCTATAAAATTTTATTTAATAGGCATTTATCCATTTTTCCATTTCTAATAGGATCCTTAAGATGAATGTTGTCTCTACTAATAATTACTGACATCCCTATCATGACTATGACCTTGTAATAGGGAGTGATTTTAAGAGGGTTAATAGTTTGGAGTGTGTTTCTAGGCAATAATACTTGGTGTTGGGAAGACATAGGTTTCTTTAGTATAGGGACTTACCTATTCAATTCCTCTATATTTATCACTGTAGAAAAAGTGGTAGGTATGATATTATGTAGATGAAGGTATTTTTATTTTTGAATAAATGGGGCATATGGAATGAATGTTTTAATTCAAGATACTATAAGTTGTTCTTGAGATTGAGACATTATTGATTTCTCCTGGAGGATTGTTTATGATTCTTGAAGAGAGACTTGTATATTAAATAGATGAGAATCCCCTTATATGCTTTAATCACTAGGAATAATAATAATATCTTAGAGTTATTTAATATTAGGCAAACATATAAGAACATGGTCACCTTGGGTGGTAAAATTAGGAATAATGTGCCTTATACAAACCTTTTTGATTTGAACATCCCTCTTAAGGAGCATTGCTTCCATATTGTGATCTTATTATAAAGGACTAGGATAAACAAAAATATGTGGTATATCATATAACTATCGCGTGGTAGGAGAAGAGGGGATAATATAATGCATATGGTAACTTAGAGGTATTTGATTGGAAATATGAACTTGTTCTTGTACATTTATCCCTATATTTTTTAATATTGACCCAACAAACTCTTTAATATTAAATGATTGGCTTAGAGGGTCAAAATAAGGTGAATGTATTACATAAGGTGGAGGATATGCTCTTTTAGAAGAATATGTAAGTGTAATATGTTTTAGTATTATATTATTCATCTTAATTATTGAAAGATACCCAATCCAAGGTTTGAGGATTATGATGATATACCACTTGAACATTTCTTGTTAGTGGCCTTGTATGTATAGTTAATATGACCTCAGGGTCCCAATGTCTGATCTTATTAATTTTTATATTAAATTAGGACATGTGAGCTAAAACATTAGATAATTATGTCCACACATTGAAATAATACGTACCAATATTAAGTGGCAATGCATGCAGAATACCTTGTTTTCATCTCTTGTATGCACCATCCACTCCATGAATGCTTTAATGTGTAATTTATTATTATTAAAAAATTTATAAGATAACTTTAGGAAATGTAAATTTTTCTTCTAATGTATATTCAAATCTTATTATGGTGTGATCTCAATAATACTAATAAACACCAATATCTACCAATGATATTGTTATTTCATTAGATAAACTAGGCATAGGATTTTCATTTATTTCCAAATAAACTGGTGGATAGAATAAATCAAAATAATATGAATTTTATACCCAAATTTATATATGTATAACCTCAATAAGGTTGAATGTAATAGTTTTTTAATAGTTTGGGACATATAAAAGATTATTTGGAAAATTAGCGGTAACGTAAATTGCATCCATCAAATATGACATATAAAAAATTACTTGCTTCTTAACTCCTAAAAACTATCATGTCAAATTATAAAAATGACCTATCCTAAGGCATGGGTTTTCCTATCAGTAATTATAATGTAAATAAAATTTGTGCACCTTTAATCTATATATGTTATATCAATAACTCTAAACATTATATTCATCATGGCCATTCTAAATGAACTCATCTAAATTGTCTAAAATAAATGGAGTTGATATATCATTTGTAGAAAAATTAATTTTCACCATCAACCCAATCCCTAAAGACCTATTTAAAATCATTAATTTCCAGTGATTCTAGTGTTAATTATTTATTTTAGATAATATTAGGCTTATGTAATCTAAAGCCCTAGCTTCTTTATGGGGTTTATGGTTATCTAAAGATTTGGGGGTTCAATGTATAGTTATCGATGAATACTCTCTTAATATAGTTAAATATTTGAACAAGAATAATATTATTAACTAGAGAATTAAAAAAATTATGGATGAATCCCTTTCCCTCATTTATTCTTTCCATGAGGTGAAAATCTAACATGTCTATCGTGAAGGAAATGGTGTGGCTGATTTGTTCGAAAACATAGAGGTGGTGTCTACTAGTTTTAAAATATGGATTTATAGAGAGGAGTTTCCTCAAGATATTTATAAAAATATATATGATGAATCTCCTACTTTTCAAAATTAAACATAATTGGATTAAAATAAAATAATGACTAGTTTCTTTTTAGAAGTATGGACGATTCCTTTAATTAACATCATACTCAATTTTATAATCTTTCACATTAAGTGAATGTATGTTACTATAAAATGGAATTATAATTAATGTAATAATATCAGATTAGACCTGTATATTGGGTGTATCAATATTAATGATGAGTATTTATGGAGTGACATGAGGTCTTTAAGTGATATTTTACATCACAGGACTCTAAAAAAACTTTGGTTCATGGGGAAGCTTTATAATAGAACCCAATTTGCTTACTTGGGGATTATAAAAAAAAATATAACTTAAAATTTTAGATTAGGTTAAGTAATATTATGAGGTATAACAAGTCTTACAAAAAATTACAATGCCTAATTTTATGCATATAATTGAGGGTCATGATAACCACATCTCAACCTAGTTTTCCAAAACTTGGAAAAATAAAAATCTAAAGTTTAATGGGGTTTCATTAGATATCATAGAGTATTTGATTATGCATGTTTCTATGTTGGAATTGGAGGTGATAAAAGTCTATGAAACAAGAAAATATTTAAAAAAATAAAGGAATATTTTTTTGCTGGAAGGGTAAGTGTTGAAAGAGATTCATAATGGTTTTGATAGGGATTCTCTGCCCAAACCTTTTAGGGAAATGTACAAATAAATTATGAAATACATCATGGTATATGGAAGGTACACCATTGTGCATTAGTTTTAATTTATTTTTCTAAACTACTTCATGTATTTCATTCCAATTAGTATAAGCTACACCCCTAACCTATCACACGTATTAGGATAGGAACAATCTACTTGTGTCTTACTTATCCCTATTTTATTCTATATCACATTTATCTATGCATTAATTTGGTTATTAGGTTGTCCTATGGAGTAACCATGGCTTAGATAGACTATATATAGGAGGTAGTGGGTAATTGTTTATCATCATATTATGAATTTTGCTCTTATTGAAGCTTGTGGAGGTTGCCCCCTAGAAGTGGCTTGTATATTGTCATATATTTTAGTCAAATTTAGTTATATTTCTTATATTATACTTTATTATTAAAGTAATTTCACTACAAGTGGTATTAGAGCTGTGATTTGGGCAATCTTGTGGGTGAAACCCTTATTTTTTAAAATTTGTATATATCTAAAAAATGGTTATGAATTTCTCTAAAATTTTATTTTTGGAGATGAGAAATTATTAAATTAAGCTTACATTAAAATTTCATCTCATTTGGATCTATTTTACAAAAGTTATTGCCATTTTAGGGTTTTTCATAAAATTGCTCTATAGTGTGCAATTCAAAGAATGTTTCTAAGTTATTTACATTTTTGGAAATACTAGAAAAATTTGGATAGGGTATGTTCTTTGTATGTTTTGATTTGAGGCTGAAATAAGTCCAAAATCACTTGGTAAAATTTGGGTCAAAAGTGCCAATTAGGGTCGACATCGTAAAACCTTTTTATGGTAGGTTCACAAACTCAGGGCCAAGGAAAGGGTGCTAAAAATCTGGGTAAAACTACTAACAATGAAGAGATGGAGTTATAAGGGGGATGTACTAGATCCTTTGTACTAGGATTCTCTGACATAGATCACAAAGTGAGCCAACTTGACTATAATGTGCAAGGCATTCAAAGTGAGATGTAAGGCATACAATATACTATGAAATCCATACAATATAGCATGGTAGATATCATGATGGATTTGAAAAATAATCTGTAAAATCATCTAGATAACACTATTGCACAACCCTACCAAGGTGGTTCTCCCAACCAGTCTACTTCAAATCCAACTACATTGCCATAGAGGAACCTGTTACCAAAGGTGGATATGCACAAATTTGATGGAAAATATCCACTCAATTGGATAAACCAAATGGATAATTTTTTTGATCTGCATCAGATCCCAGATGGACATAAGGTTACCTAGCATCCTTATATCTTGAACCTGATCAATTCATTTAGTATTGATGGTTGTGTGCTCAAAATAAAAAGATGACTCTCAGTGTCACCTAGTCAATTTTTATAGAGGAGATGAAATTACACTATGGTAATAGTGTGACATATAATTACTTCAACCAACTAGCAAAATTATGATAGAATGGCTCTGTCAAGGATTATATTAATCATTTTTATAACTTATCCTTACGTGTGGAGACAATTTATGAGGAGAACTTGAATGACCTATGTTTGGGTGGACTCAAGGACCACATTAAACATTAGGTATGCATGTTTAATCCACTTAAGATTTATGATTTTATTATCATGGCATGTAGAGTTGAGGAAAAATTCATAGCCAATAAGAAGTAACCATTCACTCACTTCAAAGATCATAGCATATTGACACCAACATTTCCTCCAGCTACCAAATTGACCCCTCAGCAAATTGAAGAGAAGCATGTAAGAGGATTATGTTTCAGTTGTGATAGCAAGTGGAGCAAAGGACATAGATGTGCTGAGAAAAAGTTATTCTTCATTGAGGGATCTGATGAAGATGAAGATGAAGATGATTCCTCCAATGATGATGAGGAAGAGATAGAAGATGTACCAAAAGATTCCCAACTTACAATCTCTTGTCATGCACTTACAGGTATTAACACTCCACAAACTCTTAAGGTGGTGGGTTTCCTCAAGAAATAGAAGGTGATAGTGTTGATTGATTCAGGGAGTACCATAATTTCATCAACCATAACTTGGCCACTTGATTGAACTATTTCATTGACCCAACACCAAAATTTTAGGTCATGATTGTAGATGGTGGCATAATTAATTGTTCAATCAAATGCCATAGTATTAAGCTTGCCATGGTGAGTAAAATCTTGATTATCTTATGCTTTCTATTCCCATGGGTAGCACAAACATTATTTTGGAGTCTAATGGCTCACAATCTTGGGTACCATTGAGATGAACTTCCAAGAACTATTCATGCACTTTCATTCTAAAGGTAGGAAAATTGAACTACATGGATTACACAAAAATCTCCACAATTAATTAGTTCACATCAGATGACCAAGATGTTAAAAAAGAGGGTAGAGGGAATTATTACATGATTATGTTCTATAGAAGTTCAACCCACATAGGCATCTACACATCCTGATCTATAGATGATTCTTGATGGCCACCAATATATTTTTAGGTCCATGCCAAAAGGGATACCACTAAAAAGAGAGCATGATCATGCCATTCAACTACTTCTAGGGAGTCAACCACTAAATATCAGACCATATAGATATCCATATGCACAGAAGAGTGAAATCAAAAAGATGTTCCATGAGATGTTAGAGGTAGCGATCATCAAGCACAACCAAAGTGCATATTCATCATTGGTCATGGTGTAGAAGAAGGATGATACATGGAGGATGTGTCCAGATTATAGGGAACTCAACAAATACACCATCAAAGATAATCTTCCTATTCTATTAATTGATGATTTACTTGATGAGTTGCATGGTGCTAATTATTTCACAAAATTGGATCTTTGCTCGAGGTACCATCAAATTATAATCAAGGATGAAGATGTTCATAAAACTACTTTTAGAATGCATGAGAGCCATTATGAGTTTTTGGTAATGCCCTTTGGTCTTACAATTGCACCATTTACTTTTCAGAGCTTGATGAACATTATTTTTAGGCCTTTTTTAAGGAAGTTTGTGTTGGTTTTCTTTGATGACATATTGATTTATAGTCATATATGGGAAGCACATCTACAACATGTGAAATAGGTGTTGATAGTTTTGGAGAAGCATCAATTTTTTGTGAATCCATCCAAATGTGCTTTTGGAGTATAGGAGGTAGAGTACCTAGGTCACATTATTTCGCATGAAGGTGTCAAATTTGATCCCTAGAAGATCAAAGCTATGACGGAATGGTCCATGCTAAAAACTCTCTACAACCTCTGAGGGTTCCTAGGACTAACAAGTTACTACCAAATATTTGTGAAAGGTTATGGAAACATAGCGGCTCCAATCACTAAATTTCTAAAGAAGGATGCCTTCCATTGGAATGATACTGCCACCAAAGCATTTGAGAAACTAAAAGTAGCTATGTGTAACACTCTAGTTTTGCCTACTTTAGACTTCTCAAAGACATTCATTATTAAATGTGATGTTATTGGATCTATGTTGGGAGCAATACTAATGTAGGAAGGAATACCAATTTCATTTGAGTGTCATCATTTAAAAGGTAAGAATCTACAAAAACCTATCTATGAGAAATAAATGATGGTTATTCTTCATGCAGTTAAACAATGGAGGCCCTATCTGATGGGTAGACACTTTAAGGTGAAAATGGATCATGATAGTCTCAAATACTTTTTGGAGCAAAGGTTATCATCTGAAGAACAGCAAAAGTGGGTAACCAAAATTTTGGGTTATGATTTTGAAATCATCTACAAGAAGGGTAAAGATAATGTAGTAGCAGATGCACTATCCAGATGGGATAAATACATAAAAGCATTACTTTATGCAATGTTCATGTTACAAGAAGATTAGGTGGATGAAGCCAAGTTAAAATTGGAGCAAGACAAGGATACATAGGTTTTGATTTATAATCTCTAACAAGGTACTTTAGCCTCTGAAAAATTTTAATGGAAAGCTAATGTCCTATGGTATAAGGGTATGTTATACTTGTGTAAAGATTCAGATCTTAAACATAAGATTATTGTAGAGTTGCATGCATATCCAATTGGGAGACACTCAAGGTTATTATAAAATTATCACATAATTAAGAAATAATTCTTTTGGGAAGTGCTTAATGGATATGTAAAAAAAATTGTGGTAGAATGCTTGATATGCCTATAGAATAAAGGTGAGACAGTTAAGACACTGGGTCTGTTACAACTGTTATTAATTCCTAGTCAAAGGTGGGAGGAGGTTTCCATGGATTTCATCATAGGTTTTCCTTTTTCTAAAGGTAAGAATGTTATCTTGGTCATTATGGATAGGCTTACAAAATATGCCCATTTTTGTGCTCTCTCACACCCATTTTTAACAAGTACAGTATCAACTATTTTTCTATTGGTAGTTCTAAAATTACATAGATCCCCAAAAATAATTGTAAGTGATCATGATCCTATTTTCACTAGTAATTTCTAGATTGAACTATTTTCTTGTTTGGGTACTCAGCTAACTCATAGCTCTTCTTACCACCCCCAATTTGATGGGCAAACAGAAGTGGTTAACAAATGTTTAGAGGGGTATCTCTATTGTTTTGTATCAGATAAATAGGCACATTAGGTTAAATGGATACCACTTGTAGAATGGTGGTATAACACATATTTCCATACCTCTTCTAAAATGTCTCCATTTCTAGCACTATATGGTTACCATCCACCTTCCATCACTTCTTCATTAGAGGTGCAAACCAAGGTTTGAGATGTGGAGGAGCACATTCAGAATCAACAAGAGGTTTTGGCTAGTTTGAGAGAGAATTTAGCCTTAGAACAAAACAAGATGAAGCAAAAAACATATCAACACCGTAGTGAGTAAAATTTTGAGGTGGGTGATTGGGTATTTGTAAATTTATAGCCTTATAAGTAGATGTCTTTGAAGTAATAGAAAAAGGACAAAAAACTTGCTCCTAAATATTATGGCCCTTATCAGGTTTTACAAAACATTGGAAGTGTGGCTTACAAGATCGAGTTACCTCATTCATCTTGCATGCACCCAGTATTTCATGTTTCCTATTTGAAGAAGGTCATTGGATAGAAAGTTCCAATCTAGATAGAGCTCCCATAACTAGATGAAGAAGGATGAGTCATTTTGGAACTAGGAAAGATCCTTAAAACACATACAAAGAGGCTGAGAACTAGAGAGATTAGGGAATATCTGATCAAGTGAAAGAACCTAAGCATTGAATATGTAACTTGGGAAGGTGAAGATTTTCTACAACAACATCTAGAGTTACTCAACATTGAGGATAATGTTGGTTTGAAGGGGAAGGGCATGATATGCCCCTAACCTATTGCATGTATTAAGATAGGAATTGCTGACTTGTGGCTTACTTCTCCCTCTTTGATTCTATATCACATTTCTCTATGCATTCATTTGGTTATTAGGTCAGCCTATGGAGTAACCATGGCCTAGATAGACTATATATAGGATGTAGTGGGTAATTATTTATCATCATATTGTGAATTCTTCTCTTATTGAAGCTTGTGAAGGTTGCCCCCTCAAAGTGGCTTGTCTATTATCATATATTATAATATATTTCAATCATATTTGGATCTATTTCTACTATTCCACTTTATTTTTGAAGTAATTTCATTAAAGTATACCTTTATTTATCTTATAATCCTTGGAAAAGTCTATAAACAAGGTCAAAATGGGCAAATATTTCATCTTGAGACATCAAAGAATCATTTTATTGATACATAAATAGTTTAAAGGTATGAAATAGGTGACATTGGGTGGGCCAAGTTAGTTACCCAAGGGTTTAGAGGATAACTGTAAAACCTAGAAGATTTGGATCAAATATAGAACTAGTAAACTACCCCCCAAAAGCAAATTGTAATAAAAATCATCTTCATTCTAGCTAAGGCATTAAGATTAGGTTGAGAAATTAAAATAAGGATGATTCAAATGTTGGGTTTAATATATGGATGTCCTAATATGGTACAGACCAGTGATGACCCTATTATGGATAAGACTGAAAATGAAAATAGAAAGGTAGTTGTTAATTAAATAGAGAATCTTAAGGAGGCTAAAAAGGGAAAGAGGAAGGCAAATGATGAGAATAAGGAGAATCCTAATGAGTATTTGAGACCTCATAAATATAAAAAAATTAAATATTTAACAATGTGGAGGATTCTTTTAAGGAAAAACAAAAGATAGTTAAGCTCGAAGAAGAGTTATATTTGTAGAAATCTTTCATGAGATGGTTTATGAAGGAGTTGGCAGGTCTAAAAGAGAAGGTAAAAAGTCTTGAAAAATACAAGGAGATGTTGGTTTATAAAATATATGAAAGGGATTGGGAAATTAACATCAAAATAACTAGGGATAGAGTGGGGGATATTGAATGTGTAAATGACAAGTTTAAGGATAACATCAAGTATCTAGTGGACTACAACAAAGTACCTATGAATTTGAGACTTCAAAATATGAACAACTTAAGTTCACAATGGGAGACCCTTAAAAATATTAAAAATCCTTATTTGGGTAAAAATATCATTTTAAATGAATTCTCCAGATACTTTAACAAGGATCAAGTGCTTTAGTAGATAGATTCAAACCTTAAACATATGAAAAGCTATTGGTAAAAATTGGAAGGGAGCTCATGCAAATAGTGGTTTTCAGGTTGTATTTCAATAGTATTTTGGATATTTTGGTATGTTTTTGGTTTTATGAGCCTAAATTGTAACTTTTTATCTCTTGTGCTTTATGATTCTTCTTAACTCTATTGCTCTATTATACTCCTTGTAAGGAATGGGGTCCGTAGTCATAAAAATCACTTTAACCTTAAAAAAATAACATATGCAATTAAATTATTATAATTTATTTAGTGCACTATGTCATCATTACAATATGTAATGAAAAAATATCTTAAATCAGGTATATACAAGGAAACACCTTAGGTTGAGCTATTGCACATTGTAGACCAGTTATTGTATTGGTTGCAATGTCTAGGGAATACTCTTACAAAGATAATGGAAGCTTATCATTATCAATTTCATCCTTATGATTCTCTACTTATTCAAAATGGTAGTGTATTGATGATCCATGTACCTAGTTTACTTTGAACTCATAAAAACTTGGCTTTGAGCCTCTCATTGCTAATACTCTTTAGCCATGTTTTGTATAATTTCCTACTAAATCACTAAGAAACATGATGCAGGTATTATCTATGTTTATATGAATGAAATAATTTTTATTCATGATTAAGATGAACTATGTATATATTTTCTATGATGGTTTATTTATAATTTACATGTTCAAGGAATGTGGGTAAATAAGACTAACATGTAATAATTATAGGTAGTTATAGCCCATAATAATCTAGGCAATGATAACCTGGAGTGTTATAGGTAGTGACAACCTATAAAAACTAAGAAATGAGCTTGTAACCACTTGGATAATACATTTTTAAACTTATATAAATTTCCAATAGCCTATCTTTACCTATAGTAGTTATAATAGTGTCTTGAGGATGTTACCCATGATGGAAGAAGTTAGATAATGGATATTGCATGTCAAAATATGGAATATATGGTTGAAGGAAGATGTAAATGAATATTCCTCATGGGAATAAACTTTTTCTATTATTATCTATAAAATATAACATCCCATGTTATATTTTCCTATAATTATAATTGGTAATATTCTCCTAGATTAAAATTATTCTTAATTCTATTTTATATTATTAGAATTTATTGTTAAGAAATAACATATGGAAACTTATGTATATAATGAAGTAGGGAATTAGGCCATGCATGAGGGAGTAATATAAAATTTAAGTGTGAATATTAGAATTCTTATCAATAGATATATTTTTAACCATTGTTGTATAAATATTCAATTGCTACATGATTATGAATGAAATCATTATTCTAAAGTAAAAGAATTAAAAATTAAGAGAAGGATTAGAACTCAAATCCAAGTAAGGAGGGCCCCCTCAGGAAGATTTGTATTGAAGATCATTGATCATTAGATTAATCAATATATTTTGTGTGCAAGTATTTATTTATATCATTTTTATTTTGTATATGTATGAGCTAAGTATTGTAATTAACTACTGCACTTTTTAAATAAGTTTTAATGATCGTTACTTTATTATAGGAAGCTTCCACCACATTCAATTAAATTCATTTGATTTAATTTATTCCTATAAGTGTGATTTAATTCCAAGTAATTTTATTTCATATAATTTCCTTAATGAAAGTGTTTTTCTATATGCAATTGATACAATTCAACAATTGAGTAAGTGTTGCACACACAACACTAACATCTTATCAAAGCTAAATGTACCCTAGGTTAACAGTTAAAGAAGTAGTTTTTTATAGACTAAGTGGTTGCCTCACCTTAAATATTAGGTTGAAATTCATGGATTGGTTTGTGTTAGTTTATTTTGTCCTTAAAACTATTATCATCATTCTGGCATCACTATTAGGGAGGGTCTCACAACACTTGTATCTCCAAGATTGATAAATTCTTTTGATTTCCAAATACTTAATATTTTTTGGAATAATTTACTACTTTCTTAGTTAAATTTCCTACTTTATAGACATAAATTTTAGTTTATAAAAAAATAGATTACTGAAAAATCCAAACCACATGTTGTAGTAACCCTTTATAGAGTAGAGTAGGAAAAAACACAAAAAAAAGTTGGTTAATTTTCATGCACTAGGAATGAGACTATTTATGTATATTCATGCATAAGTGGTTGAATTTTTATACAAGAACAAAGTTAAAACATGTAGCAATTGAAGATCACAAGGAAACACTTGAAGACAATCCATAGTGGTCATTATAAGACAATCCATAGTGGTTATTATAAGAGATAGGGATAGAAGATTTATTGAATGAACTCATAGCACAAGTTGAGAATGAGGAGGAATGGGATTTTTATACCCCTGAGAAGGACCATTATACACTAATTTTAGGATTCCTATTTGGTCACCTCATACTCAAGAATCTAAATTTAAGCTCCATTCATCCTTTCCTAAACTTATTACTAAGAGATCATTTAAATCTCATTTAGTTTCTACAAGGAATAACAAATATGTTGAATTAGATAAGATCTTTATTGGACTACTGTAAGAATAATTAATAAATTCCACTCCTTTACACCCATATAGAGACACTCTTTTCCCCTAGAAAATCCCAAACTTTCCATTTACTACTCACCAAGGATTATAAATATTTATGGAGAATTTGAAGAGTGGGTGATAGATTCCTCTAGTCTGTATGTAGTAAGTACATTCATGGAGGATCATCAAGAAGTTAACACTACCAATGAGTCTTAAACCTTCAAATTTACTATCTACACCCCTAGGGGGAATGTACTTATTAATAATATCCCTCATTCAACCTTTCCTAATTTTGGGAAAAATGAAAGTGAGGATATAGACACATTCCTCTTTGATTTTTATGTATTATGTCATAGTTATGATTATAACCAAGATCCTCAAATGCTGAATTTGTTTCTTTAAATAGTCAAAGATGCAACCCTTACATAGTTTATGAGATTAAGGAAGGATGAAATATCAATGTGGGAGGAAATGAAGGATAAGTTTCTTTCTAAATACTAAAATTATTGTCAAGGAAGTAACTATAGGAGGGATGATATCTTTAGCATTGCATGAGAAGAGGATGAATCACTAGAAGACTACAAGTAATAATTTATGTTTAGCTTAAAAAAATCTAAGTAGATTTTAATGGATAGAGAATCCATAAAATTAATATTATTGAAAGAAGTTAGAGAATATTTCTTAGAGGCATTAGACTTGATGAATGGAGGAGATGTCTGAATGTTATCATTTTATGAATGATATCTTCTATGTAAGACTTACTCAAGGTCAACAATGAACAAAAGCCACAACAACAAGATACTTCAAATCTAGGGTAAGTAAATTGATGTAGGATATGAATTAATATATCATTAGTCATATGGCTAATCATCTAGATAAATTTTACACAATAAAAAATTAAGAAGAAACAAAGCAAGCCTTGATATTTTATTATCCAAACTTTTGGAAGAATAAATTTGATTATAAATGTCATGCTATTATATTGAAAGTGGACAACATAATAGAGGAGGATCTTGAGATAGTAAAATTACATGTAAGTGGTGGAGATTATATTTTATACTTAGCACAACAAAGATAATGGACACTTAGGCCTAACAATCAAGGTATGCCACCAAAAATTACATTTTTAACTTCTCAATTTTTGGTTGTTCCTAATTATGGACCAAGTTCTTAAATAAATATTAAACCCCTAAACTAGAATTTGTCACAATTAAATGTCCAATACCTAAGTATCTGGTAATCACCCCAAACTCAACCTTGGATACCCAGAAATTTATAAACATAACCCTCACAAAAATAGCCTTGGAAAACTAAAAAAATAATCAACAATGGTCTCATCCCTCAAACCCATGACATCAACCATGAAGGAGTAACTAACCATAGTTTAAAAAAATGCTGGATTACCCCAATCATAACAATTGTAGTAAAAATAACAACAAAATTTTATTCCAAATACACAATTATCTCCTAGACAACCATAATTTCCTAGTAACCTATACCAAACCCAACCAATAAGTTTGTTTAACCAATACAAACCACTAAAATAATGTAATATCCAACCTAAACTATGGATATCAATTTATTCAACCTTTTTTTAGGACATATTATTCTATAACCCACCCTAACTATGATCACCAAACATCTTAAGAAGATTCTAAACACTTATACTAATTCAGAACCATTCAAACCTACTATTAATCTTGAACCAAGTTCCAATAAAACAAAAGAAGGGCCTACAAATCCACATTTTATTGAAAGGTTGAACATTAAAAGACTTGATCAAGAAAATAAATTTGATTTATTAGGATACTTAAATAATGTGTGTGTCAAGATCCTAATATTTTAGGACATAAGATATGTTCCCATGTAAACCAAATTTGTCCATGAACTATTCTTAAAGAAACATCTTGATAAAAGGAAGGATCCAAAGACTATCCAATTAGTTGGAAAAATTATGAATATCATGATAGGAAATATGGTTTCACCTAAGTATTCTGATCCTAGTATATATGTAGTTAATGTCAACATTCATGGAAATATGATACCTAATACATTTATTGAATTAGTAGAAACCATAAATGTCATGACTATGGAAACCTTGCATAAACTTGGATTAAAACACCTTTTCCCAACACCTATAGTTATGCAAATGGCTAATATATCCATATTAAAACCAGAAGGAATGATTGAAGATTTAGTCATCACTATGGATTCATGATAATATCTAACTGATTTCATCATTTTATAACCTAATAGCAACTTAGGAAGATATCCAATTATATTAGGAAGACCATGTCTAATTATAACTAATGATTTTATTAGTTTTATATCAAGAAACATGTTGCTTTAAAATGGAAATGACATTAAGAAATTAGTGTTACACTGACTAGCCAAACCTTCCTATGAAACAAAAAAACCTCCATGGGTAGAAGAGGTGGATGAGGATAATTTTATTTGCATATTTTATGAAAAATTTACCATTGTATATCCCTAATATATCAAGAAAAACACATAATACTTTATCATATATTAAAAACACCTATTAAGAAGATTCATAAATAGATAATATCTTGAAATGTATACCATGCCCTCTCATAAACATTTTCCTTGAAGCTGGTCCCACCAATGTTACAAGAGATTTTAAAACTTTTCATCAACTACTATTACACCATTAGATCTATGCTCCACTATTAGGCAATGTATAATACATGGTGTCTCTAGCCAAACAAGTGTAAATCTTTCCAATACAACCCCTCAATATCTATAATAAGTTAGAATATAAACAAGAAACCAAGCTAGTCTCTATGCTCCAAAAACACAAAAAAAAATTTTATTTGGATTATCATGATATAAGAGGAATTATTTTAGATTTATGTACTTACCATATCTACATTAAGGAAGAGTGTAAACCCATTTTCCAACCACAATGCTGAATGAACCATGTTGTTAAAGACATAGTCAAAACTAAGTTATAAATATTATTAGATGTGAGGTTTATTTATCCTATTAACAATAGTAAATGAGTTTCACCCCTTGTTATTATATCTCAAAATGTGGGACAGTAAGTATATGTGTGGACTATAGGTAATTAAAATCATCTGAGGAAATATCACTTTCCTCTCCATTTTATCGATCACATTATTGGTAGGTTAGTAGGAAATAAGTACTTCTCCTTTATTGATGGATTTAATTGTTATATTTAGATTAGAATAGCTCCCGAGGACCAAAATAATACTATTTTTACATGCCTTTTGGCTACCCATGCATATGATTTACTTCCATTTAGTTTGTGTATTGCTTCAACCACCTTTCAAAGGGTTGTCTTAAGCATATTTTCTAATCTATCCCATGATTACATTGAAATATACATGGATAAATTCATAGTCTAGAGGGAAATATATGATGAATCCCTCCAAAACCTTATGAAATTCCAATGTTTTCAAGACAATTGAATGTCCCCGAGTCATGAAAAATGTTACATGTTGATGAATAAAGGCATTGCCTTAGAAAACCACATCTCACCTAAAGATATTAAGATAGATCCTACCAAAATCACCATAATCAAAGACTTACAAGTTCCATAAAAGCAAAAGGACATTGTAATTTTCTTAGGACACATTGGCTATTATTATAGATTCATTAAATACTACAACATAATTTTAACACCTTTATTTGTTTTACTTTCTAAGGTTGTTGATTTTATTTAGATTAGTACATGTCAAAAAAAATTACAATGACTCAAATATATACTAATAATAACTCTAATATTGAGAGGTCTTGATTGGACATTGCCCTTTAATATCTATATAGATATTTATGATACTAAACTAGGAGTTGTCCTTGGTTATAAAGAATAGTCCTTAAGTTACTCTATATAATTAATTAACAGAACCCTTTAAGGGGATGAAATCAATTATTCAATAATATAAAAGTAATTTCTTGTTGTAATCTATGTTATCAACAATTTTAGACACTATATTACCAATTATTAGGTTTTTATACATAGTGATCATATGGTATTTATTGAATAAATCCATAGTCACTAGAAGGATAATTATGTGGTTTATTTTATTATAGGAATTTGGTATTATTGTTGTAGATAGAACATGAAAGGATAATGTATTATTATATTTTTTTTTATCATATTTACAATCTGATGATCAAATTCCAATAGTAGATAACTCTTTTTCTAATGAACATATTTTTACATTGACCTATAATACCCCTTAGTATGTAGACATTGTTAATTACTTAGTGGAAAGATTTATCCCACAACATTTATCTCCAAAAGAGAGGCATAATTTAGTCACAAAAATCATTCCATACTCATAAATCTATGGATATATTTTTGTCATTGGATGTGATTTAGTCATGTGTTGATGTATCCATGAATATGAGTTTGTTGACATCCTTAGGGCATGTCATGATGAACCTTGTGGGGCTCATTTTTATACAAATATGACTACCATCAAAATTATAACTACATGATACTATTTTCCTACCTTGCATAAGGATGCATTTGAATATACCTACCAATGTGATAAATACCAATGTATTGGGGACACCCACACATTTAGATGAGATGCCACATCAACCTCAATTATTTATAGAACCATTTGATACGTTAAGACTTGATTTTTTTAGATCAATAGATCACAAATCCAAAAACAAAGATTAAAAATTGATTTTCATAGATTATGTGACTAAATGGATAGAGGTGAAAGCCTTAACCCATGCAAGAGATGAGAAATTTGAAAAAAAAAAATTATATGAATAAATTTTCACCCACTATGGAGTACCATGAGATATTGTTATAGACCAAGGGTCTCAATTTACATCTAATCTCATAGCATCCTTTTTTTGATAATATGAAATTAAGAACAATAAATCCACCCCATACCATCCCCAATTCAATAGATAAGTAGAAGTTACAAATAGGGAATTGGATAATATCATCACCAAAATGGTAAATATGCACTATAAAGATTGGGAGCCTTATCCTCTTAAAATAGTTTGAGAATATTTAATTATATGGAAGACCATAAATGACCTCACCCATATGAATTAGTATATGGAAAGAACTATGTCCCCCCATTGAATTTGAGCATAAAACTTTGAAAACAAAATTATAACTTGGCTTATACTTATCACAAGCATATAAGGAATTATTAATGTAGCTAAATGTTTTGGATAAACTCTAAGAGAGGCATTACATCATACTAAAGTAGTCTAGTAGTAAATGAAAAGATGGTATAACAAGTACATCAAGATGAGATTTTCATCAAAGACAATGGGCCCTACTTTTTTATTCCAAGTATAAATATCATAATGGAAATTTTATAAATATATGGCTCAAGCCTTACAAATTAGAGGACATCTTTAAGAATGGAACTGTTAAGGTACACACTATTGATCCTATACACTTTCACTTACTAATTAATGGTTATAAACTCAAATTATATAATAAGACTCTTTCCAAGGGGAGCTTCACATCTAAAATTATATATAGGCATGCCTTGTCTTCCTCTTAGACCTTTGGAGATATTTTTTCTACATCAACAAGATATTGTCTTATAGATTTTATCTCTATTGACAAAGGATAAGCACCTTAATACATCCTATATAACCATACATCATTCTGGCTAGCTATAGGTTAAATAAAAATTGTAATTGATCACCTTTTTAGTTGTTCATTTAGGTTAAAAGTTTATTTAAAGAACAAGAAAAAAAATATCAATAATGAAAACCTTTAGGCATTGATGATAGATATTGGCTATAAAACTAGTCCTTGGTTGGCCAATATCGGTATATAAAAATCCTTGATGGAAAATCAACTTGATTACCATATAATGAGGGAGAGAGAGAAAAGAGAAAAATAAATTAAAGTAATAAAATTTTCCTTTATAAACTCCCTCTTGATCATCATCCCTTCTTACACTTAAAAAGTTATTTTATCCCTTTCTAAGTATCCTTAATTTGTAAATTATTTGATACATGATGTAAATTTATTTATTAAAAGATGACAGTTCAAGTGCAGTGGGCTGACCAACAATTATTACAGGATGTATTATGCATACTATAAAACTAGAAGTAGGTGCACAAATATGATATAATCATGATTAAATTATATGGAAATTATTATTGCTTCATCACTTTGACATGATAGAAAGTACACCCAATGCCATAAGTATAAGTTGATGTCAAACATGAAGAACCTATTACTTGATGGTGAATTTTAATGGCTTCTCTATCTATGTCACCACCTTTTTATAATTCAATAGACATCAAGAATTAAACATACATATAATCAAATGGTTCACACACTTCATCATGATGAAATCAACCGTATTGCATATCCTCCAGCTATATAACTCCCTCATCGTGTTTGCATAACTTTACATAATAAAGTGTCCCATCAAGTAGAAGTAATCATGCTCTTTTGATTCAAGGTAATCTTAATAAATTATTTAAACATGGTCATAATTATGTTCTAATGTAAAATTATGTGTAACATTAATACTACAAGAATATAATGTGTAAATTTAAAATCTCCTTTGGCTACCAATCCCATCAACCTTCATCTCACACAAACCTTGCTATCTCACTCCCAATACTCTGCCTATATTATCCATTCCCCTTTTTTATTGCACAAATCTTAGATTTTGTCTTTCACTCAAGGGTGAGTGATGAGATAGTTGGGTGAATTTTCATAAATGTATTTAATATATTTACATGATTTTAAACCTACAACAAAATGTGACTTGACTTATTGAGTCACAATTAGCAAGATTGAGGCAAATAATGGTCATTATGTAAAAGTAAAAATAGTTTTTTATCAAAACATACCTTTCAAACACTTCTAATTACGTTTTCCTAAAAAAATTATTAAGAAACCATTGGAGGATATTATTTACAAATGGAATCCATATATCTCACCCCATTATTGGAGTGTTTTATTCTTTGAGGAAATTAGATGTTTAATTCCTAAGTAATAAAGGTCTGAAATAGGGAGAGAATTATTATTTTATGTAGTGAAAAATAGGTTTTTTATAATTTTATCAAATTAATTCACATAGGAAAGAGAAGACAAAAAAATATTAACTTAGCTTATTTTGGGCTGCAAAAGATGATGCAGAGTCTAGAAATTGTTGTGCAGGGATGGAAAACTATCATAAATAGAACCTAGAGCTCTATTTTTGGATTGGATAGGAGTTCCAATCTTAGGACACCCTAATACATGGAATTATAGTCCATTTTTGGCACTTTTGTCCACTTTCAATGTTTTTATCCACTTCTTGTGCTATTGTCTTGGTGGTTTGGATTTTATGGGTTCTACTTAGTAGCCTTGTGACACTCTGTTAGTGAAATATTGAATCCTAAGAGTATGTGGAGCTCACTATATGTCAGATTTTATCTTTAGTACATGTATTTGCCTACATACATAGAAACAACAAAGGAAAATAAAGCAAAATGGGGGAAAATTTGGGCTGTGGGAAGAATGATCACATAATCAAGAACTCCTACCATTCTGACTGTCTACATTAACCCTCATGCCAAGGGTCTCAGATCTAATGTAGTTCTCCCTTAGGGAATGTGAATAATCAATTTGCATGATTGATGCAAGAATAAATTTCACCTAAGCCCTTCCTTGATCAAGCATGAAATTATATGTGTGATGTAGAGAAGCTGAGCTATACTATTAATTGATTTTATTATCTCTAATGTGCCAAAATAGTAAGTGCTAAATATAAAATGCCTTGTGTAGTCCTTTATATAGGAGACTTATTATTTTAAATTTGGGATTTTTTATTACATTTGAATAAAATTAGGAAACTTAGACCTAAAACAAATAAAAGGGGTAAGACTCATCCTATGAAAGAAGCTGACTATTGAGGCTAAAATTGGACTTGGACAACATCACCATAAATTGGACACCTTGAGTATTCAACGCTATTGTCCTATTTGGGCACTATTGTCTAGGGGATGTGGGACTGAGGGGATGGGTATAGACCTAAAATATGTTCTTGGGCCTAAAAGGGTTAACTCTTAAATTCTATAGATGTTTGGGAATAAGCATAAATATGTCTAGGGAATATAGAAAGACCAAGAGAATTCAAATGAGAGGACATGGCTAAATGTGAATAAAACTTTATATTCTCTAGTTAGAGTCTCCTATGAAAGGACTATGAAAAGACATAATATGTGTGTTTTCTTGACCAATTGAGGGTTTATACATTTTCCACCTTTAATATAGTGATGTAATTAAATGAAGTAATAGAGTAAAAGAAAGAAAAAAGATGCTTACCTGAACTTACCTGAGTGAAGATAAGTGTGTATAAAAAAAGGTTCCAACTTCCTAGCCATGGAAGTGGATGAAAAACATGAAATAATGCTAAGAGAAATAAGTAATACCTATAATAGATGCCCCATATACTAAATTTGAATAATTCCTAGAGAAATAAGGAATCCCTATAGTATATGCCCCCTATACTGAATCTAAACAATCTGAACTATATTTGAGAAGTGCTTGGAGGTCTAAAACCAATGCTTGTCCTCTATCTTACACAAACTCTTAGGTCTAAGTCTAATTAATACTATAGAAAAATTACTATAGATAATCATACAATCCTACTTGGTGATAACCTAAGTAATACTTAGGTGTAATCCAAAAATTCTAGTAAATATGTGAGAAGAAAATGGTATGTCCTACCATCTTGATCTATATAATCCTAGAAGATGAAGGACATGAACACCTATGTCATGCCCCCAAATCTAGTATGTGAGAGATACATCTATATAATCGATAAATCTATATAACCACATGTGAGATGATCTATTATTTCATGTCCCATGTGCAATAACAGAGATCAAAACAATGTGACTTACACTATGCCTATAATCTGCTATTTGGTCTATAACTATGTCATGTTATATAAAGCTCTATGTGTGAGGCATGTAATAATGTAAATGCTACCAAATATGGTATTTGGATAGTCTTTATATCTATAAATTAAAAGTGTATGCCTCTAAATGTCCTAAGTAATGCTGAGTGACCCAATGTAATCTAAATCACTGTATAATCTTGACCAATCTAAGCCTAGTAATGCTGATTATTTAAATAATGGAGGTGTAAAAACAATGTTGAATGACCCATGTAGTTTGGATCACTGTATATTTTGACTGATCTAAGTTGTATCTAATAATTTGACTACTAGAGGTGTGAGAAACATGGTGTCTCCATCTATGAGAGTAGATAGATATGCTAGATAAGTGTAGGAATAGGAATAGTAGGAATGATGCTCCCCTTTTGGGGAGAGGGATGAGATCTTTGATGAAGGAGGTTGAGCCAAAACTGATGATTAGTGGTGGATTGTATAATAACCAAGTTGGTATGTATTGAATTTATTGAGAGTCTAGTGTCTAATTGGTGGAATTGGATTATTAGGAGTGAAAGGTGTCTTTGATTGATTATTTGAATATGCTGGGTTGCTTGGATGTTTTGAATGAGTGTTGATTGGTGGGAACCAATTTGTATGTCTAGGTATTATAAAGGTGTGTGAATTCCATAGTAGGTGGATGACTTAGTGAAAGACTAGAGATTATGTGATGTTAAAGGTGTCATCATTATAATTTTGAGGATCAAAATAGTTTATAAAATGGATTTATGATGGTCTTGTTTTGAGTAAAATAATGTTTTGCATTCGAATAGAATAGTTGGTTGATAGAGGAATTTGGATTGACTTTGAGTACATTTGTGTAGTGAAAAGTTTGAGACATTAGATATTTACAGTTCAAAATGCCAAGGAGATGAGCACCTTCTGTGACACATTTTGAGCAGTTGGTAGCCTAGATTAAGGCTAACAAGGAAATTAACCTGGTGAGTAAGCTGGTCATTTGATTTTTGCCTATTTAGGAGCCTATTTTAGTCATTTTTGAATATTTTTGAGTGGATTAAAAGATGTTTGACTAGTTCCAGTGCTCTTATCCTAGAGGCAATGCTATTTTCCAAGGTTTAGTGTTATTGTCCAAGTTCTAGCATTTTTTTCTAGTGCTAGTGTCCTTTTGCAGTGCTAATGTCCATTGTTAATGACTTTTGGAGTTTTTGTTTTGATATTTGCTACTGTATAGGTTGGTTATTTACTTAGAATGGTTACCTAATATATCTAATACTTTATAGTGTGTTTTCTAGGGTGAGGTATAGATGAGAGAGTTTTTTTTAGGCTAGGTTATGGAGACACTAAAGATGTTAGCATTATTAATTGATGAGAATTCTATGATGGATAGGGATAGATTGGGTCATGTACAATGGGATAGGTATATAATTACTACCTTATGTGAGAGGTATAATGTTGATACTTGTAAATTATGGCTTCATATTGGGGAGATTACTATTAGTTTGGAGGATGTATACCAGATTTTCTATTTACTGATTAGAGGGTGGTGTGTAACATTACAAGATGATATGGGTGTAAATTCCATTGATCGAGCATCTAGATACTTTTCTAGGGTACCTGTAGGAGTAAATAATTTAGATAGTGATATTTATGTGATTTTGGAAATGATTATGTAGTTGAGTGTTTCATGCTTATAAAAATGGTTAGTTATGTTGTTGGCCTCATTTATTGTAATGGATAGTAGTGAAGTGTCTATTACTTATAGGATGCACAGGGTGGTTCATGGTATGGAGATGTATGGTATAGTGTTCTCATGGGGAAGGAATATGCTTTCCCACATGTAGAAGGATTTGTATAGATTTACTTAGGAGGCATTTAGTGGTGATGTGGGTGTGGCCACATTGTTACATTACTGGGCATATGAGCACATAGTAGTTGTGTGACCTATTGGGTTACCAAGGGTGAGTTAGGAAAATATACAACATTTTGGTGAGTGATGGAAGAGTGAGATGGATATTAGATCCTATGGGATAGATAACTATAGGAGGGTGCTAGATAGGTTGGTGGCCCATGATATTATATAGAGGCTATATAGAGAATTCTTGAGATGACCTAAGGATAGAGAGCAACTATGGTATATTAGGGTCAGTTGTTGGTTACATGATCATTTCCCTATAGTTTATGAGCATTTTCAATATGAGTGTATGATAAGGTAATTTGGAGTTTGATAGGATGTTCCTATTGTAACATGAGCATGGTTGAGGAGTGCATGAACACCAGTGAGAGTTGGGGCTCATGTGAGACTGATTGAGGCTGAGTTGGCACCTTTACCTATCAATGTTTAGGATGCTATTATATATGTTCCTAATGTGGATGATGTAAGATATAACAAGGGACATACTTCATGGTGGGATCTATTATACCCCACAAATAGAGTGGATATTCCTATGTATGAGGATCTTGAACTGATCCAAATGGTGGGAGGTAATCAACAATTGTATTTGAATTGATTCTATGTTTGTGCTTGAGTTTGTATTTTCAAAGTACATATATAATGTAGTGTTGTCTTTATTATGTTTGTAGGTGTGGTGGGAGGTGTATAGGGTGAGTCACCTACTAGGGTCAGTGGTAGGGATGATGTGTTCTAGGAGACTATCATTGAGTCTACCCTACATGAGCTTACATGACATGTTCTTGATGATGCTGTGGAGGAGGGTTTGATAAAGAGAGTTACCATTATGATTGGTGTCTATGCTAATTTATTTGACTATGATGCTATAGTTATAGCTACATATGTTAAGGTATCAAGAGAGAGAGAGATGAGTTGAGGACTAAGTGAGATAGGCATAGGATGCCTCCTCTTGATTATGGATTGGTGAGTTCAAAGATTATAGATGATTATATGGATCTTGAATAGTGACATGAATACTTGCATAAGGTGTATGGTCATTTGTTGGAGTGAGATAATTGACACAAGAGGCATTTAGGAGATCAAGGAGGAGCAAAGTCATTGAGTGCTAGACATGATTATGAGACTAGCATGGGAGGAAAGAGTGAGATTGATAGTGAGGGCATAACCCCTATTCATGATTGATTGTACTTTGACATGATATATATGTTTTGAAAACTTTGTGATATATATATATATGCTAGTTTGATTTTGAACTCATGTATATTCTTGCTATGGATTCTAGAATATGTTGGTATATGGATTGTAAGTGGCTAATTTTAGAAATGGTTGATCTAGTATTGATTTTGAATTTGCATGTGCTTGTTAAATGGTACTTGGGATATGGGATTTGATGTTTTGATATGTTTGGATGTGATGTTTTGATAATTGTGATGCTAGGATTATTGATTTTAGATTGTAATGATATGTAGGAAAAAAATTGTTTGTTATGGTAATTGGTAATCTATTTAGATAAATTTGAGTTGGATTTTGGGATTGGTAAAGCAAGATTTGGATTTGTTTGATTTGGTTTGATATGGATGTTGATAGGCTAGTTTGAGATTGATAACTTGTTTGAATGAGTTGTTTGGGTTTTATATTGGTAAAGTATTTGGATAGGCTGAGTTGGTAAGATCTAGATTTTTATAGGCTAGTATTTGGATAAGATAGTTGTTAGGAACTAGGAATGTTAGTTGTTAGTAAGGGGATGTGAGATAACACTGTGTGTATATTACTTCCATAAAAGTGGCTCTAGAATATAAAGGGTAGCTAGATCTTTAGATCTATCATTGACCTACTAAGTGAGGCTATGAACTTCTACTAAAATGAATTTATTATGTATCACAATGTGCTCTATCAATATCTAAATCTTGTTGGCCAAGTGAACATGTGCCCATAGTGCTCATGCTATGTAGCAATGTTCTATGTGTCTAACACTATCTGTTATGAAGAGGGCTCATTTGGCTATAACCAAATACCCTATGGCCTTTATTGTGATATATATTAATGTGAAATATGTTGAGATGGAGTTGAAACCTATGCCGAGGGCTCATTTAATCTTAATCATAATGGATTATTACATGAGATATGACCTTGAAAACTTGATTATAATGAATATCTCTCTAAAGTATTACTCTATAATGTGGGTTTAACTAGTTTTAATCATACTAGATTGCTACATGAGATAGGACCATAAAAACTTGACTGTAATGAATATCTCTTTGGAATAGTACTCTACTACAGTGCCTATGACTCAACAGGATATGTATATGGAATTGCACTATATATACCATGGAGTACACTGTTATATGTGGGTTGCTTTTATTGTATTGGTTTCCAAACTTTTTAAATAGTTGGAATTCAAGATTTCTTGTGAGATTTTATCCTAAAACCTATATTTTAATCATGATGAGTGACTGATGATTCCTATAAAGGAATGTCCTAGGATGACTCAGTCATGGAGGAATGAGTTCTAGGGTTTCATAATTGAGGAGATATTTGTACCCCCTATGTAAATGTTATAATGTCCTGATCAATACATCTATTAATTTAATTAAAGTCCATAATAATTATCATATTTTTGTTCATAGATATGATGATAATTACAAAAGGGTCGATGTGGTTGTCTATGTAAGTAATGTAGATCTCATCAGTGAATATAAGGTAATGTGATTAACCTCCTATCTAGTAGTGTTAATAATATGATAGATGGGTCATCCCACTCTAAATAAAATTATAGTGGTTCTTTATTATTGTTCTCTATAGTGCATATTGTAGGTTGTGTTCTAAAAACTTACTCTTTGTTCTTGATTGGTTTCTTTTTTGGTTGTGGTCTCTTGTGTTGTTTATGACATGGTAGATGTTGAGTGGCATGAATTATATTTGAAGATGTTGCTATGAATTATATAGTGATCTTATCAATTGAATCTACCTCAATTAATCCCAATTTATTTTCCAAAGCTATAACTATGTAACAAAAATATCTAAAACAAGGCTCTGTTTGATATAGTAGATGCTTGAGGAGAGGTTGGTAAAGGCCATTGATAAAGATATGTTGAATCTCTAGATCTACTAGTTTGCATATCAATATTAACAAATGAGCCTTTAATCTTAAGATATAATCACTAACTAGATCTAAAGAAGTCTTGTGTAGTATGGCAAGTTTCTGATATGTAACACGAGGCCCCATGTTGACAATGTAGTTTTTGAGAAATGCTTCTTCTAAGTCATTCTATGTGTGTAATGAACCAATAGGGAGTATATAAAAGAAAAAATTATATGATTCCCCCATTACTGTCTATTGAAACAACTTGAGTAGAATTAAAGGACTTGCATGAGGTGGTAAAGCCATCTAAAAGGCCTGAAGATGTGTGAACGGATCTCTAATTCTATCAAAGTGAGGTAATGATGGTGTTTAAAAATGCTTAGGAAATGAAGCTTTTATGAATGTCTTTGGAGTTACCATGTAGATCATTGGCATCCTTCTAAGATTTATAAGCTTTGTTTTCCATGGTAAGGAGATGTACTTGGTGTTGTAGTTCACCAACTACATGCATCAAAGAGATGATCTCCTGGGATGGTACATTTGTATCTTAAAGTGGTTCATTTAATAATTGAATTTGATTATTAATTTAACCATGGGAATGCTACATTTAGTAAGTGAATCATAGGAGTAATGGTAGCTTGGACCTTACTAGAGGGATTTGGGCTACCATTCTCTTTAGGTGAGGAGTGAGAGTTGGGTTCTACTGTGGAAAGGGGTGGTTTGGGAGATTCATTCATATCTTTATGTTTTAGTGAATCACATTATAATTTATTAGAAGATGTGTTATTAAAATTGATATGTTCATTATAGGAGATAAAATCATTCATAGAAGTAGAAGCAACATTTTGGCATACATGAGATTTGTGAGGAGTGAGAGAAGGGTTAGAAGCATGAGATGTATTTTTTTCTTCACTATATGCATAGTAGTCATTATTATTCCATGAATTATCACATTATGAATGTTGCTCATTTGAAACAATAGAGTTTGAGGTATAATTTTTGTATTCACTTTCATTCTCATATTCATTTACATGTTCACTATCATATTGATTATCACTTCCATCAATGCTAGGGAGAGGTGTAAGAGAAAGAGTTAATTTATTTCTAATATGCAATAAGTTATCATTGAAATTTGGAATATTATTTGTCTATATGCTATCCATGGATGGATTATATGCATTTTATTCATTTTCAATATGATAAGGAACAGTAGAAGAGTTATCATTTGAACATTATTTTGAGAGCGTAGAGTTATGAACACATAATTCATCATTTGAACCATGCTTTGGTACTTTGATTCTATTATATTTATATTATTGTATTTTGAACATAGTAGTAGAAAAGGGTAGAGAAAGATTAGGTTCACATGGAAGAAAATCATCATCAATAATAGGTTCACTTAGAAGTGCATGATTACTTTGTGCATTTTGTATATTGTGCCTAGGAGAATGAGGTGAAAAGTATATTTCCCATTTATCAAAAGTTTATTCATTAGAAGAAGGAATAAAAGAGATGGGTTTAAGAGAAAAATATTCATCTATTTATGATTCACCCTCATCATTATGTACATCATCATATCCTTCATTACAAAAATAGTCATTACCTTCACTATAAATGAAATCATTTTTTAAAATTTTAGCTAATGTGTAATTTTGCAAATTTGTCCAATCATTGTCATAATTGTATTAAAATTTGATAAATTTATCTAAGGGATGAGAAGAAGGAATTGCCTTTGTGGTCATTTTATCACCAAAGAGAATTATGAAAAGTACTATGAAATAAATAAATGCACAAAGAACTAATAACATTGAATTTTGAAAATTACTTTTTATAGCCCAAACAATTTACAATAAATTCAAATTATTTTTCTAAAAAATTATAAGGGAGGGAAACTTGAGTTGGAGGACCTAGTTTGGAAGTCCAGTGTTTGGAACTAGATTATTAGACTTTTTGAAATTTATGCAATAATTTTAAATTCTAAAAATTATTGAAAATAGGATAAATGCACAAAAATTTGTACAAAATTTAGAATTTTGAAATTTAATTTTTTGCACAAGAAACTACTAATATTGAAATAATTTTTGAAAAGGTATTTGATTTGTAAAATTTCCAAAATAGTTTTCTAAAATTAGCAGGGAGGTAAGGCTTCTTGTTTGATGGCCTAGTTTTGAAATCTAGGGTTTTGAATGGTTTTTTTTCAAAATTAGTGAAATAATTTGAAAAAAATAGACAAAATTTGTAGAATTTTGCTTGAAAAATTTAGGAAAAATCAAAAAATATTTCTAAAATTAGAAATGTATTTTTCCTAATGTTTGAAAAGTGTTTATATGCAAAAAGGACCTAGTATGTAAAAACTAGGGTTTGAAAAAAAATATGTGATATTTTTGTAATTAATTAGTAGATTTATAATTTTTAAAATCAAGAAAAATTATAAAATTATTCCAAAAAATAAAAAATAATTATCCATAGGGTTTCTAGGGTTTTTGTGCAAAAGTTCAAAGTAAGTCAAGTCCACCAAATGTTTTATTCTTTTAAGAAATTAGATGTTTAATTCCTAAGTTATATAGGTCTATAATAGGGAGATAATTCTAGTTTTATGTAGTGAAATACAATTTTTTACCAATTTGATCAAATTAATTCACATATGAAAGAGAAGACAAAGAATGACTAACTTAGCTTATTCTAGGATGAAATAGATGATGTAGAGTTTAGAAATTATTGTGTAGGGATGGTAGACTATTGTAAATAGAATCTAAAACTCTATATTTGGATTGGAAAGGAGCACAAAAATTAGGACACCCTACTACTTGGTGTTGTAGTCTATTTTTGGTACTTTATCCACTTTTGACATTGTTGTCCACTTATGACACTATTATCTTGGTGGTCTAGATTTTTTGGGTTTTGCTTGACAACCCTATGACACTTTGTCAGTGAAATATTGAATCTAAATACTATGCAAAGCTCATTGTATTCCATCTTCTATCTTTAGTAGCTATATTAACATACATACATAAAAACAACAAAGGAAATCAAAGCACAAGGGGAAAAACTATGTTGTGAGAAGAATGATCACACAATCAAGAACCAATACCATTCTGACTACTGCCTATATTAACCCTCATGCCAAGGGTCTCAAATATGATGCAGTTTTTCCTTAGGGAACATGCATAATCAACATGCATGATTGATGTAAGAAAAAAATTTCACGTAGGCCCTTCCTTGATCAAGCATGTAAATTTATTTGTGATGCAGAGAAGTTGAGCTATACTATTGACTAATTTTATTATCTCTAATGTGCTAAAATAGTAAGTGATAGATAGAAAATGCCTTGTGTAGTATTTTATATAGGAGACTCATTATTTCAAATTTGGGATATTTTATTGCATTTCATTGTCATTTAGGAACTATGACATGAAGCAAAGACAAGGGGTAAGACTCATCTTACAAAAGAAGCTCAATATTGGGGCCAAAACTGGACTTGGACAACAACACTAAAAACTAAACACCCTATGTTTTCAATGCTGTAGTCCTATTTGGGCACTATTGTCTCAGGGATGTGGGATCTGGGGGATGGGTCTAGACCTAAAATATGTTCTTGGGCCTAAAAGGGTTAAGTCCAGAATGCTACAAATTTTTAGGAATGACCATAAATATGTCTAGGGAATTTAGAAAGACCAAGACAATTCAAATGAGAGGACATTTTTAAATGTGAATAAAATTTCATATTCTTTAGTCATAGTCTCCTATGAAAGGACTATGAAAAGACATAATATGTGTGTTTGATTTAGCAATTTATGGTGTATATATGGAGTAATTGGATGTCATTTCTATGTTTATACATATAGGGTGGTTGTCATACTTTAAAAAATTGACTAGATATGATTAAGGGGTTGTATAGGAGATTGATAGGAAATTTGAATACAATAAGGCTAGTATGTAAGGACTGCTAATACAAGTTATTGATAATTTATTATGCCAAGTAAATAGTCTTCCATGAATAAGGGAATTATAGGAATAAAGTGTTATTGATAAAATATAGAGAAATCTTCTGTGAAGGGAATAAACATTTAACCTTTTCTAAATAGGGAATGATTCATACCTCACTACCTCATGTATGTCAAAATTTATCTTATTTATCCTCAAATGCTTTACTTGTGACATGAGATACTCAATGTTAGATGCTACTCATTTTAAATCTATTAACCATTTGAGGAACAACATAAGGATAAATGTGCCCAAAATTTTGTTGACATGTTAAAGATAATGGCTGAGGAATATGAAAAATGTAAACCAAATTCATTTTACCATCACTACCTCATTCAGCTCATAATTCAGATATGTTTGAGTAGTAGGAGACATAACTTGGCTTGGGAAGAATTTTTACAAATACAATTGGAGGAAGACAGTGATGAGGAGGAGGTAGTATAAGAAATAAGTGAAGAATTAGAAGACTAAGTAGTGGTAGATGAAGAGTTTGAAGTATAAGATAAAGAATAAGTAGCATAAGAAGAGTATGTAGTTGCAAGAGAATAAGCCACTAGGATAAATCAAGAATAAATAATGAAACAACATAAAGAGCCTACATAAAAAACAAGTAGAATGTAGATAAAAATAATAAAGAGGAAGTTAATAATCACATATTCCTCATTTAAATAACAAAAGAAAGAAGCTCATACAACTCATAAGCCTGCTAAGAATTCCAAGGCTAGAGATAAAAAAGTTTATAGGAGGAGGTCCCACATATTGAGAGACAAGATATTAATGAAATATACTTAAGAAAAATAACTATAAATCATATTAGTGATTGTTAATCCAAAGATAAAATGGAAATGAAATAACCTAACACCTCCACAACTAGTAACAATGGTGAAGAATAATCTACTTCCCATGATTTTGAATCTATAAATTTAGATGATAAGGAACATGTAGATAAATAATCTAAAATGAATATAGGAAGAGGAGATGAAGAGATGTATGAAATGTATGAAATAAAAGTACAAGAAGTCATTGGAGGATTGGGAAAAACTAAATTTTGGACCCTAGAGTAAGCTCTTAGGAAAATTGAGCTACTAAGGATAAAAGTTAATATGTTTAAATAGGTAATATCTTTGATACATTGGTATACGTGGTTTCACAACTACAAGACCCCATTATAAAAATTATGTCCTAGCCCACAAAATGTGTTGCATAATAGTTAATAGCTCAAGATCATCCTAACATTACTGTCATTGAGAATTATGTTGCATCTATTTTTACACAAATAGACAAACTAGATCAAACATTCCTTTTATTCGAGATATATTTAATGGGAGATGAGTAGGTTTAGAGTGAAAAATATTATTGGTATAAACATTATGGTTAGTTTAGGAAAGATAATATCAAATTAAAAAATAATTTCCAAGAGAATGAAAAAAATTATGAAACTAGAATCAAAAGTGGAATAGTTGGCTTGATTAATAGACTAGTTATTGAATTGTAGACCACTTGTTTAAGTTTATTCCATATACCTTGAATACAAATGCATAAATTATAATTTATGAGGGCTTATTATGATCTACCATTCCTAGTAATAAATTCTCAATCTTTCTTTGATATACATAAAAGTGGCACTCCTAAGCTACAAGCTCAATTATGTGAATTTCATATACATAATTATGTTATCCACCATAGTGTGGAATGAAACCCTAATATTTATGTAGGATATATTTTAATTAGTATTTGATAAATGATAATAAAAGGGTTCAAACATTGAAATATTATAGAGAAAAAGAAGAAGAATTTTATTTGATGATCAGAGGGGAGGCTACCTAGCTGAGGAAATAATGCATGAATGGTTTCCTTGATGAAAATGAGAGAGGTTATTTCTCAGTTTGAGAAAGACAAAGTGGAATATCAAAACCACTATTTCAAATTATTAACCACAATATGGAAAGAATAATTTGTATCTTTCATAACTAGTTGCCAAGAGATTACCCATAATTTGAATTAAAAATAACCATTCTCTAGATATAATCTCAAAGCTGCACTTAATCATGTTAACATCTATTTATAAATTTCAAGAATAAAGGGACCAAACTAGTAGGTTATCACTTTTCATCCACCACCATTTTGGTATTCTATTCTAGATTAAACAAGGGTAAAAACATTTAATGAGAGAGTGTAAAAAAAGAGATGGCATAAAATGGAGGATCACCATTGATTTTATGAAAAATAGAGGACTAGGGTATCCAAACCCTTTGAGTTTAGATTGTTGTGTGCCCTTTAAATTCAAAATAATTTTCCTCAAGGATAAAAAACACATTAATTTGGGGGGTGTGATGATCCATGTAATTGGCATACTTTTAACCCTAAAAACCTATCTTTGATCCTTCCATTACTAAAAATATTTAGCCAAACTTTGTATATTTCTTTCTAAAACACTAAGAAACATAACGCAATATTATCTATGTTTATATGAATGAAATATTTTTGATTTTTTTATTAATATCAACATATCGAATATAACCATAAATCATATATTATCTATTTTTAGATGAATGAAATATTTTTTATTTTTTATTAATATGAATTATGGTTATATTTGATATGTTGGTTTATTTTTAATTTATTTTTTCAAGGAATGTGAGTAAATAATACTAGCACACAACAATTCTTGGTAGTTATAGCCTATATCAATATGGGCATTGACAACCCATAGTATTTTTTTAGTGTTTTAGGTAGTGACTATGGACAAAAAATACATAAAGGGGAGGTCAGTGTTGTGTTAGTCCAAGAAATAAAAATCAAATAAACATACTAAAATCCTAACACCTCTAGTCTAGACACTAGGGAGACCTTAGGTAACAAACATAATTATGATAACATAAAAACATAAAAGAACACCTTATTTTACCTTACTTGGAGCTTGCAAATGGATTTTTCATCTTGTGCATCAAGAAATCTTCAAAAATGAAGATTTTTTTGGCTTCACCTTTCCTTGGCACCTTGGATTTGATTACTTGGATTAATATTTAGGCATGGTAACATTACATGCTTGAGTTTTATGGACAAAATTCAGCATAATAACTCTACAATATCCAATATTATAAATTAAAGGGTATGGCCTTGTATTTATAGCCTCAATAATTAGATTAAGGATGAGTTAAGGTTGATTTTAAACATGCAATCCGTTCAAACCAACCCTAGGTGAGTTGAAACTAACTCCAGTTAAGTTAAAATTTATCATGTAATTATGATTTTCAATTATTAGGCATGGCTCTCAAATTAGATATTTTAGGATATTTTCAAAGAGCTTGACAACACATAAAGGAAATGATGAAAAGACTTGATATTTTTATTTTTGAAATTTATTTTTTAGATATTAATTAATTTCAAATGGATAATTAAACTAAGCATTTAATCTATTTTAATTCATTAATTTATTTTAATTATAATTTTATCTCTTCTAATACTTAATAAAGTGTCCCACTTAATGGGTCTAAAGGTTAAATTGATAGTTGCTATGTTGTAAGGTGATTAAGGATGAATCTATGAGAGGTTATTATTGTAGATAGGCTAGTATCCAAAATAGGGATACCTCAACATGATTATGAGTATTGATGAATGATGTGTGGAAAAAATTGGGATGTTTAATGATTCTTAGGCTTAATTTGTAATGGTAGGTAATAATCAATCTAAATTCTAGTCAAAAACTAGTTATGGACAAAATTGGGTATCTATAGTTTGCCCCTGTTTGGGATTGCATTGAAAGATTTAGGAATAATAACATCTTCTCAAAGAATGAAAAGGTCTTGTATACATAATACTCAAATAGGGAATGGATAATTTTAAGATGCCCCCTTAAGAGAGTGATTGTCAAAGAAGGTCAGTGATTGGTCCCTCAAAAGATGGAAATGATGGGACCAAAAGGTAAAATAGGGAAAAAAAGACTAATTTATTCACAAGATGTTATAATCAGTAGCACAGTGAGCTACCCCATTTGGGCAGATAAAAAGGATGATTTTACCACATGTGTTTATAATCATCATAACAACAAGGTAAACAAAGAATGATTTTCCTAAAGGTGGTTATAATCATTGGCACATAAAGGTAAATAAATAGTGATTTTCCCAAAGGTGGTTATAATCATTAAAAAGAAAAACAATGATTTACCCATAGGTATTTATAATCATTATAGGATAAAAACATGCTCTAATTATGTGGATAGAGATAATGATTTTCATAAATGATTTTATAATCATTAAGCTACAAATAGATCAAAACCTAATCATTTTCCCAAAGGTGGTTAGAATCATTGGTACTATGGATGAGATGATACATAATGATTTGCCCAAAGATAGTTAGAATCATTAGTATAATGATGGGAGGAATGTGGAAAATTGGAATAGGTGAATTACATTCTGATTCTATATTCATGGAGTAAGAATAAGCTTGTACATAGGAGAAAGATGAATTTAGGAAACCTATGAGTATAGAGATGCACATCCTAACTAGCAAGGATTAAAATTATTTTGTGATTTAATTACTTTGTATATGGGAAATTATTTGGGTACATCAATAATTTTTTAGGTGCCAAAGATAAGTATTGTGGTCACATTGATTGATGGATTTCCTGAGCTATGTTTTTGATATAACATGTGATGGTATGTATCATGAAAGAAAATCATAACTTAGCCAAAATATGCATAAGGTTTGACACATGATCTAATAAATAATTTAAAATAATGCACCTATGATAAAACCCATGATTACACTATTGACATATGAATATGGATGGATTCAAGAATAATGTGCAAGGAATCACCCAATGAACATTCATAGATTAAATCAAGGCATAACAATGAAATCAAATCAAATAAACAAACAATCAAAAAAAAATAGAACAAAAAAACCAAGAAAAGGAAAATAAAGATAAAACAAAATAAAATAATGAAAATAAAATGAAATAAACACAAAAAATGGTTAATCAAAATTTTAGCACAAACAGAAAGATGATGATCATTGCCCCTAGGTTATAGAAGATAATGAAATAAACAAAAAAAATGTTGGAATATAATAAAAGTATGGGTTATTTGAGTTGACTCTAGATGCATTAGGCAAGTGGATTTTGGCTACATAGTTCCATGGACACAAGGCCCAACATAAAATTTAGGCCAAATTTAGTTCTCCTAGGAGATGGGATAGAATAAAAATTATGATCAATAAAAACATGATTGATATTGTAGATGAATATGGGAATGGTCTCATAAAATAATGAGAGTGTAAGATGAATCCTAGAAACCATTAATGTATCAAATTTGTATACACAATGCATAATATAAAATCTCATAAAATGATGAGATTATAAGGCTTGGGCCAAATAAGGATGGAAGAACTAAAGGAGAAGTGTTTTAAAGTGAATTATCTAGGGGTCCCAAAATACTTAAGGCAAAGAAATGGTTTATTTGGTGATTTTTAGAATTTTATAGATTATTTTCAAATGTTTTTGGAATTTTCTAAGAATCTCAACTTGATTGAGAATTATGAGATACAAAATAGTGAAAATAATAAAATGGTGAGAGTGTTTAAACTTAAAATTTATCACAAAATGGTGAGAGCATGGTTAAAGGTTGACTAAGCTAATCTCAATGTGAATCGATCATTGCCTACATAGTCCCAGGATGGGACCTCAAGTCACTATAGTTCTACCTTATATAAGAGGAATCTAACTAGGTAGCAGTAGGTTTTGAAATTAGGCAAATGGTACATAATGACATAGAAATGGTAAGGTGATACTTCAAGGCATGATAAAGGTGTTGTTCCTAATTTTCCCATAGGTGGTTATAATTAGGTAACACTGACATAAGTAAATGATTCTAATTTTCCCATAGGTAGTTATAATTAGTAACATAATATATGACACTGATTTACCCAAATATGGTTATAATTCAGAACACACAAAATAAAACAAAAGTATGAAATGAAGGATGAAAGTGTCAAACCATTGTCTTACTAGTCCATGATACTACCTCTATCTAGAGAAATGAATTAACTACTAAAACATTATTTGATTCCTCTTACTGAAAGTATCCAAAGAACCAATGAAACTTAACCAAGGTCAAAGGGTTTGGGTAAGGAGGGTAAAAATAACTTTGGTAAAAAGCAAAGGTATGGTAGAATGGTATGGGGTATGGTATAAATAAGATCATTTTATTAAGACATAATGTAAATGTGCCTCATAGACAATACTTTAGGTCTCTCAAGTGAATTAATGCTTGATGTGTATGATTTTCATCGGCTCATGAAGATCATCTCTGTCTAGTGTAGTGAGCTTGTATGCTCTAGAGCCATAATTTTCAAAAATGAAAAATGAGCTTATCGAATTGGTTTCAGATTTCCATTATTATTCTTATCCATCATGGTGTTCTTTTGGTTTTCTTTAAGAATAATATCCCTAGACTCAAATTATATATATTTGACCCATTTATTATAGTGGCCATGGAGTGAGTTCTAGTATGCTTTAAGGTTATTGACAATGACCATGAATTTTTCATCAAGTACCTATAACTCTTAAAGATGAGATACTCTATAGTATTCATCATCTAGGACATGTTTGAGAAATATTCACAAATAAGGTAACTCAAACTCAATGGGAAGAATGGCGTCAATGCCATAAACTAGGGAATATGGAGTGGCTCTTGTTGGGGCACTATAATTACTGTAGTATGCCCAGAGGGCATGGAATATTTAGAGGTCCTAATTTTGGATGACATAATTGAAAATATTTTTAAGGATGTTGACAATGGTTTTATTGGATTCTTCTATTTTTCAATTACCTTGTGGGTAATATGTGGTAGAAAAATGTTGAGTAATGTTTTACTAAGCCCATAACATTTTGACATCTTTGTCATTAATATATATATCATTTTTATATATAATGTCAAACAAGATACCATAATGGTAGATGAGATGATTAAAGATGAACTTATAAATTTATTTTCCAATCATGTGAGGGGTATAACTTCAACCCACTAAGTGAAATATTTTGTAGTGGTAAGGATGTGTTTATGGCCATCAAATGAGGTCGAATTAATATTATCAATGAGGTCAAGTACCCATGTTATAAATGACCATGGTATAAGCATTGGTTTTAATCTTTTATCTAGGGCATGGATCAGATTGTTATGCCTTTAACATTTTTTTCACCTTTTGATGTAAACAACAACATCTACATCCATAGTTAGCCAATAATACCGAGTATATATGAGCTTTTTAGTTATTATGGCCTTGTTAGTGTGGGTTATACATAATCCTTCATAAACTTCCCATAACACTAATATTGATTCTACAAAACTTAAACAATGAAGTAGAATTCCATCAAAGTTGTGATGGTAAAGGGTCGGGCCAAGTAAGGTATATAATGAGGCTTGGTGGGTAAAGGAATTTTTATATCTACATGATATGTTTGGTGGAATAATATGGCCATGAAGGTAGGTAAAATTTTTTTAATACCATATAGAGTTGGGACTAAAAATATCATGGATAATTACAATAGTTGAAGGTTCATGAGATGGCTCTAGAATATTTTCAATGAGAAACTGATATTATTTTAACTTGTTAGTGTGGTAGATGAAAAATTTAATCATATCCATGGCATCCACTATCTTGTTACTAGCCTTTGGAATGTGTTCAAACTATATGTTGGTAATCTATTATTTGAAAGTGTCAACCATGGCCTTGTATGGCACCGACTTATCATCTTTGGTCTGGAAGTGGTATATAACCTAATTTATGATTAAATAAGAATCACCATAAACCTTGAGATGTGAAACATTCCATTGTACTAATTGAATAAGCCTTATAATGAGTGATTAATATTTATCCATGTTGTTAGTACAAGGTAAACTAATACAAAATGATTTAAGGATAAGATACCCCTATGGTGTAATAATAAATAGGCCTACCCCTGATCCATTTGATATGAATGATCAATCAAATTATAACTTCCAGTGATGATCCTCAAGAGGCGTTTCAAGGATGGTCATGATGGACTCATCTAGGAATTAAAAAGCCAATGGTTTGAAATTTGTAAGAGGAGATTTAACAAGCTGATCTACAAGAAATTGTCCCTTGATGGCCTTAAAGTTGGTGTATTTTATCTCAAACTCACTCAAAAGCATGATACATTTAGCCATGCATCCATATAAATATATCTTTTATAATAGATACTTGAGTGGATATACTTTAAAAATAACCATGGTCTTGTTTTTAAGAATGTAATATTACAGCTTATAGGCTATAAAGACCATAGCTAAACAAGATTTTTCTATGGGTATATAGTTATGTTCATACACAATAAGTGTAAGAATAAGAGAGTATACAACATGTTCTTATATATTATCATCATTCTGAGCTAGAAGTTCCCATAAATCTTTGTCTATAGTAGATAGATACATTAGGAATAATTTTGCTAGCATTGGAGGTAACAAAAAAGGTGGATTGGCAAGATATTACTTTAGGTGGTGAAAAGATTTATGGTATTATTCATACCAATGAAATGTGACACCCTTTTTTAATAGGTGTGTTAATAGATGGAATATATTAGATAACTAAGAAATGAAGCATCTAATATATTGAATCTTACCCTGTAAACTATGGAGATGCTTCAAATTAGAAGGTGGCAACATCTTTATAGTGTCTTGAACTTTGGATGGGTCAACTTCATTAAATCAGTGAGAGCTGATGAATCTTAACAATTTTTCTAAATTAACTCCAAAAATTCACTTCTTAGGATTGATATTGACCTTGTATTTATGAAACCTCTGAAATATATATCTTAGTATTGCTAGATGATTGGCACAAGTCTTTGATTTACCCAATATGTCATTGATAGAGTCTTCAACAATGTGATGCATCATATCATGAAATATGATGGTCATGGCTCTTTGGTATGTGGCCACAACATTATTTAGACCAAATGACTTGATAACAAAACATTCCCCATGGAGTTGTGAACATTATCTTATGTTGGTTTTCTGGCACAATCTAGATTTGCTTGTATCCTAAGAATATATCCTTTAGTGAAATAATTTTGTACCCCACTGTGGAGTCAACTATCATTTCAATTTTTGGTAGAAGAAAGTCATATTTTGGGTAGACCTTATTTATATCTTTGAAATTAGTGCATATTTTGATTCCTTTTAGCTTATTACTAACGAGTACAATATTCAAGATCCACTTTGAGTAGTTGATCTATCAAATACATCGCACTTCTAAGAGTTTTTACAACTCTTTCTTTACTAATACAACAATGCGAGGATAAACCTTACATAATTTTTTCTTCACATGTTTAGCATTAGGATGTATAACAATGTGGTGCATAACTAAGGTAAGGTCCAAACCTAGCATGTCTAAGTAGTCCCAAGAAAATATATCAATAAATTACCTCAAAAGGGATATAAATATGTCACATTCCTCCTCAATGAGGGACGTGCCTAATTTGATCCATTTTGGGTCATCTAGAGTCCTAATGTTGACTTCTATAGTGTATTATATGAGGAAATTTGATCCATCTTCTAGAATGGTTAGCAATGATTTGAATTGGCCTATAATGACAAAGTTCTTTACTTAGACTAGATCTTCAAGTTATCCTAAACAAGATGAATCTAAATCTCCCAATGGTAGGGATGGCCATGTTACAAACACTATTAGAAACTCTTGGATGATCCATTCAAAGACATTTGGTTATTCATAACTAAACTTGGACCCAAAAATAAGATCATCATTTGTGGCATCCTAAACTTCATTCAGGGAAAGGTGAACACCCCTGTCTAATGGTGCCTAAAATAGGTTTTCACTAGAAGACTATTATTTCTCTTTAATTTTACCCTAGTCTAAAAGTTCCTAAAATATGTTTTTACTTTGGGACCTCAATACTTTATTTATTTTGTTTTGGCTAAGGGTGTTCACCCATTCTCCAAAATAGGCTACAAGATCTAGTTTGATTGAGAACCCTTATTTATGGTCTCCCAATAAAACATTATAACTTAGGATTAAAAATCATAAAAGGACTCACAATTCTCAAATTTTTCTAAAGGCACTATTGATTTTTGTTAGTTTTAGGCTATAAGTTAAGGGTGATATATAGGAAGTAGGTTGTTGAGAATAATTAGGGTAATGGTACAATTAGCATGAGTGTCCAAAAAATTGGTATTGGCAAGGTCTTCATAAAAATGACAATTGGACTCTACTTTACTTTCAACATCATCATCACTAATCATTAATGTTAGAACATAACTAAGATATGTGGGGTCATCCTTAGGTGGTTTAAATTCAAGACCATAGGTTCCTTTGTACCATGTTATCAAAATTGGCTCCAAAGTGCCTTGTTGATTTGGCTCGAGGCCTCTCCCTTCACAGGCTTGATTCTCCATGATCCTATTAAGAATGGGATACATGGAATTTTTATAGTAATCAACTAGTTTGTCATTGTATAACTAGGTTTCATCATTTTCAAGTGGTTCTTTTTCTTCGCTAGTGGTCGGTGTGAAGATTTGTCTTTTCCTTTTTATTTCCATTCCATGTAAGGTGGTTTGGATTTAGGTATTACATAGGACTTGGGGTTCTATGGAAGCTTAGTAACATGAAATTTATCATGATTCAGATACTCTTCTAGGCCATTAGCTGAGATGGTAAAATGATTTGGAAATTTAGGAGGTGACATATGGGAAGATGAATGAAGGTTATTCGAGTCTATGCAATTGGCCTCTGGTAATTCAACAAGTATTTATTTGCCTTTATACCTTTATGGAATTAGATATAAGCCAAAATGGTAGTTATAGATTTCATACTTAGCCTCTAAATGTTTATAATGTTCATAAGGCTATAAATATCCATTAATGGTGACCTCCATGCCAGAGTGAGAGAACGTGAGACATTGGTGCAATGTTAAAGGGATTGAATGAATTTCATGTATCCAAGGTCTTCCTAGAAGCAAATTATATGATAGGTCAATGTCTAACACATGGAAAAGTGTATCATGGTTCAAGGTCCCAATGATAACTAGCAAGATGATGGTGCCTTTTGATTCTCACTCTTCATTATCATAACCCTTGATATTGATTATTTTTGGTTAGATATTGGCTATTATGTATCTGAGATGCTTGATGAGCTTTAGAGACACAATATTCAAGCCTAACCCATTATTTATGAGAACACATTTCAATTTGTGCCACATAATGATAACTTCAATATACAATGGATTATTATGAAGAGGGCCAAGGGATGAAATATCATTTTGGTCAAAGATCAGCTATTGGGCTGGGGATATATTCTAACCAAAGCTTGGAATTTGTCTAGGATTATATCATTGGAAACTTGGGATTGACCTAATAATTCCATTAAGATGTTCTTATGGATAGTATATGCACACAACAAATATAAAATGGATATTTGTGTAGGCATCTTCTGAAGATGTTCCACAATGTCAAATGTCTTCCTTTACAATGATATATGGCTTATTCGTAGCTATAAAAGTGGGTTGGATGGATTTGATGTTAGATGGTTGTGAGATAGGGATGGTAATATTTGACCACCAAGTTGTGATTTTCACAATCAAGATTAAATACAAGCTCATTATTGCTATAAAATGATGGTGGGAATGGGCTAGATAGGATAAGTCTCAATTACTGGAGCACTTATTTTTGGTCACATGTAAATGATAAGTTATTAGTATAATGTCCTAAAGTAGTAATACCTACTTGCTAGTGTTCTTATTTGGAGTCCTAGAGCAAAGAAGGATCACTAGCATAGGTTGGTTAATTATAATTGTTTAGAAATAGTCTTTTTCTATTAGCACTTAATCTTACATTAATTTTGATGGTGGAAATGCAACCTCATGTAATATGACCTACAACTTTGTTATAGTCATGTGTAACTATAGGTTAAGTCTATTACATATTGATATATTTCTAGCCTTGGTTCCTTCCATTTTGTTGATGTTATTTTTTGTATGGATGGTATTGTTATTGTTATCATGACTATTGATAATTTTGATGTTATTGTTTGAAAATTTGTTGGTATTTCTATTGATTATTATTTTTATGTTGTAGAAAAGGGTTTTGATAGATTTTAAGGTTTTGATTGGATATAGATGCTCTATTATCCAAATTAAACTCCTCATTTTCCAACATATTTTTAATGAGGTGATTTATCTACACATAATGACATATATTATGTCCATAAATCCTATGGTATTCACAAAACTCATTCTCTTGATACCAGTCTAGATGTGAAATACCCTTAGGATAGTATTTAAGAATTGACCAACTAATCATATTAGATGTGGCTAGATCATGAAACATGGATTCAATAAGTTCTATAAGGTCACTAAAGAATCAATGAGTAGGCACGTTTATCCTTATAGGAAGGGTTTTCAAAGGTAGTGGTTACTACATTTATTGAGTTAATATAGGCTGTTGTAAAGATTGCACTTGTTAAATGGGTTGTTGGTGATGAGTAAGTTGTATTTGCGATGGAGACTAAGAAGATGGTGTTATCAAGATTTAGACATGACATGAATTGGTTACTACATTTCCATCAACTTTATTATTGTGATTGAATTGATTGGATTTTTCATAATTATTGGCCTAGGTTGGTGTTAATGCTTGTACTTAGACTTGGCTTTAGTTTTCGATTTGGCCCATTCCTTAGTTTTGGTTTTGGTTTTGATTTGATGAGGTTAAATTGATAATCCATTTATCAATAAGGTCATTTTAAATCAATAAGAATTTGTCAATGATATATTTTAAGGTATGTCATACTGAAACTCTAGATGATAGAATATCTTTCTATGCAAATTTTTGGTAAACATAGAATCTAATTATTTGTATGGTAATATATGGGTGAAATGGATTGTAAATGATCTCCATAACTATAGATAAATTTCAAAATATTTCACCAAATTTTTTCTTATCTTGATTCAAATCTACCAATGAAATATCATGTTCAAGATTGTAGGAGAAGTGTTTCCACAAATTTATTTGAAAGGTTATAAAAAAATAAAATATCAAGTTATTTGGAAATTTTAGGAACCAATACAAATAATATATTACTAAAATATGAGGAAAAAAAAGTAGGAAGTATATGTCACTATAAGCCACTAGTTGGAAAGAAACAAATAATTTTGTAAAATGGACCTTGGGGTCTCTTTTACCCTTATAATCATCAAGTTTAGGTTGTTTTAACCCTAAAGGAAATGGTATCTATAGATAATCCATGTTGAGTGGGTATGAACACATGTAATCTAACTTGAACTTATTTTTTTTTTTCCCTATTTGAATGACGATAATTGCATCCTTCATTTATTGTAGTTCTTGTGCCAAAAAACTAGATGGAATATTAGCTTGGGTGGTTAAAGGTGGATTACCTTGAATGGGGTATAGTGGAGGCATGGTTTATTGTGGAATGTTGGTTTGGTTGGAGAACCAACTAGGAATATGTATTCTCAAATTAGGGTGTGATTATTGGAGTTACATGAATTATGGTGCGATATTCTAGTTTGGATTTGGTAAATAGGCCTAATTTTGGGGGAACTGTGACTGTGATGGAGAATGTGGCTTAGGGTAATGTATTATGCCTATTTAGGTTGAGTAGGGAATTTTTTACTATTCAAACCTAGTTGAATAAGGGAAAATTATTATGAATCGATGCCCTATCATTGAATCTATGTCACATTTGGAATAAAAGATAATTACTACCTAATTGGTACTTATTAGATAGTAGTACCTCATGGTTATACAAAAACCTATTATAAAGTAGATGTTTTTTGGATTTACAAAAATTATCTTTAACCAATAGATATAAATTTTTGATTATACAACATTTTCTATTGTAAAGACATGTTGGTCTAGGACTATTGAGGTATAATTGTCACTACCTATTGAGGTAGAATATTTATTGCCCCCTATTGAGGTGGCATAATGTTTTGACTCTAATATAGTGGTATATTAGAATATTCCTTTTATTTTGGAATTTTAGTCATCACCTATTGTGGTGGATTAAAATTCATCACATTTTTTAAAGGTAATGCACTAGTTGGTATTTGACTACTTAATCCTTATGGTTGCATGATTGAAGAACTAGCTAGTTGGAGATTATAGGTAGCTTGTTATGGTTGGGATGTAGGAGTTATTACCCATTTATATTGTGAATCATTAATGGTATTAACTAAATACACTTATTTTGGACTAATTATTAGTGTAGTTAAACTACTTTGGCCTAGATTAGAAGACACATGTGCATTATCCACTATGTTTGGCATGTTATTCTACGTAGAAGTAATATAAACTTATTTAATAGATGGGACATTAAACATGTCACCAACTAAAGTTATTTACACAAATGGGTCTATACATGAATTATATTATCCTATCAATTTGATCAATAATCCTATTGAAGGATTCAAATTGATGAGAGAAGCATTTGACATGGCTATGATATTAAAATTGTGTGCTAAGTTCAAATAGATTTGATATGCTATTTATAGTTTTATAAAGTGGCCCTCCATGAGTCCCTTTTTTGTAATAAGAATATTTAGGTTTTGATATGACATCAACATGAGTTATTGATGATTGATAGAATATGCATATTCAATGGTTTGATTATAAGGTATGTTATATAGCCCTCTAACTAGACTAGGCAAATTTTTGTGGGGAAGTTTGTAGGAAAATTGGCATCTACCTCTGTAGCTCTAAAAAAAACTTCATAATTATTTTAAAATAAGTGACACTAAAAAAAATATAGATCATATATCAATGGCATCATGACATAATGTGATTATTTTTGAGTTTTGTCTACAACCAATGGTATGCTATGAAGATATTGCATAGTTTTCTCTTGGTCTTGCTCTAAGTATGGAGGCATGTTAACCAAATAGTGGGATAAAAGATCTCAGATTTATTCCTTGGATTGAGTATTTTAAGGAGGATAAACAAACTACATCATCATCATAGGGGTCTTGAAAAAAGTCATCTTGTGTGACCACATTATCATAACCTAGATTATACATGGATCCACTATGAGTATAATGAGACATATCCAAATCAATGATGAAAATTTTATGAATAAGGCCTAGAGTTATATAAAATATTAAAAGCAATGTCCAAAAGAAAAACAATCTAAACTTGGTATAAAATTGGAGTTGTATCTCCAAAAGCATTAGTGCTAAAGATTGTGCTAAAATAGTCTAATGTAAAATGTCATATACCAAAAGGTCAAGTGGATGAAATAAAAAATGAAATGACAAACTTAGGTGGAAAGTGCTTCCAACAATTCTAAACTAGGTCTAAAGAAATAAAAGTTTCTAGGTCTTTTGAAAAAGGCATAAAATTTAGACTTTAAAAAAAATGAGGTCTAAAAGGAAGAAGATTTAATCTAACAAACTGGAAACACTTTGACACAAACTAGGAATTTATATTTTAAACACACATTTAACCATTTGGAAAAAACATGGAATGTTCGGCACATGGAATATAGACCACTTACCTAAATCTAGGCACAAAAATAGTCTTTAAATCGATCAAGGAATTACCCTAAGTTACACAACCCAAAAGTGAAGGGTGAAAACCTAAGACAAAATTACATAAGGCCTAGATAAAAACCAATCAATGTTTATATTTGAGATTTGTCAAGGCTAATTTTGAGCTCAACTTAGAAAAATAGTATTCCTTTAAAATAGAAGTTAGATAAGAAAATATGATATGAGGATACTAGGCATATATCTAAAAAGGCACATGTGGTTTCAAAAATTTGAACTTCTTAGACATAAGGAAAAAATTCTTTGAAATAATTTGAGAAACATAATGACATTATGATGCTCTAAAGATATGATAGATGGTTTTTTTAAGACAAAAAGACAAAAAACTTTGAAATGAAATGGGCAACATAATGACACCCTTTTCAATCAAGTGACACACATAAAGGTTTTGGAAAATATTAAGGTAAATGTGTGATATCAAATGGATGACATAACACCTCTTAAAAAAAAGAGTGATGTAAAAATAAGACACATTTTTGATGTGGTATGACAAATAGATAGTTTAGACTACAAATCATGCAAGTAAAAAGGACAAAAATGACATAAACACCTAAGTTTAATGTCATAAATCCTAAAACTAACAAGGTTTCATTGTATTATAAAATTTTGTCTATATAATTACTCTTGAGATTATTTTAAATTGTTAATCCAAAAATTTAAAATGCATGAAAAGTAGGGTTTTTAAGCCCCCTCTTCTCTCAAGAGTTTGTACAGTGACATGAACCTTTGGGCTACTTGCCCTGCATCAATAATATGTCTATGGCAAGTGGGGTTGTTCTAAACTATCAATTTTAAATCATTTCTATATGATCCCAAGTGTGGTTGACACTAGAGATGCAATAATGTCATTTAGATCCATATCAACTGGTTTGTTATGAAAATGTCTTGTCCTCTTCATAACCACTACATCCATCAATTTCTAAGTATAGTATGCTTTTCGAGTTGTCCATACATTTTAAGGCCAGTATCATAAATAGAGCTTATTTTAACTACTTAAAATAAGTATCCTTGTGGGTCACCCTTAATTTATATACCCAAATATGGATTGGGGTTAAAATTCTATCAGGAGATGAATTCCTAGGTCAATGCTTCCTTAGAGAACTCATGAGGAGGTGATGAACTCCTTCTCACAAGAAAAACAAAGACAAGTGAAAGGATTTTAAGGTCATTTTGTGATCACCTAAATCATGTATATTTTAGGGAGGGCCTTAGTGACTTTTGTTACATACTTTTGGAATAAAGTGGTAAAATTAAAAGAATGAGCTTTTTTTATCACCCCAATTACCTAAAGGTTATGAGGGGAGAGTAGACACGTGTCACTCATCTTGCTAAACAAACACTTTCAAAAAATAAGCATGAAAATGAAAAAATATTATGAGTATGTAACTAATGTGAGAGTTTAGTTTTATACCACCAAATAGAAATATTTTGTGAAATTTTAGCCCCTTGGCATTTGTTGTTGAAATATTTAAATAAAATGAAAATAACTTTAAAGAAAGAGATATTTAAAACATCAATTTGAAATGTGAATTTTACAAGTTTAGAGTGTTTTAAATGTATCTTTTTGGCCTTTGATTTCTATAAAATATGTTAGGGGGTCCTTGTGCTTAGAATAAAATCATAAGTGAATAAATGAATTTCCAAATATTTCTCTCAAGTTTCCAAATTTTTACATAGTGAAAAATTGTAGAAACATAGAGCAATACTATGACATTTCCTACAAAACCACAATAGTTAGGACAATATCACTACTTTTCTACAAATAAAGTATATAACATAATATCAATAATCTAAACACAACGATAGAGAAATAAAGGTAATATCACTACTCTATCAGCAATAACACATCTTAACCCTATAATAGACCATCATGATTAAACACAATACCATGAAACTTTAGCTAATATTGATAAACTCTTGGGGATATTGCAATTTATAAAGTCATGATATTGCTAATATCATGACTATAAAGTTGTGATATTGTCAATATCATGAATCTTCCTATTAAATGCAAATAGTTAGTAATCTATCATATTCAGACACAAAAATGCAAAAGTTAGTGAAAAAATTCATAAATAATGACAAAACCATCATTGTAAGATTAGCAATATTATCTAATATCATGAGTTTAGAGAGAAAAATCATGATTGCACAGAGTAAGTTCATGAATTTGAGAAAAATGTCCTTAAGCCTTCAATTTTCACCTATTTTGATCATTAAGCTTGAATTTTTACATGAAAATTTTAATGAGGGTGTCCTAAAAGGCCTTGGAAATAACTTTGTGTGGTTCAGGTCCCACTGGGTATGTTTCAACATGTGGACAAGGAATACATAGAGGGGAGGTTTGTCTTGTGTTAATCCTATAAATAAAACTAAAATAAACATAGTAAAAAACATAACACCTCTAGATTAGATACTAGGGAGAGATTATGTAATAAACATACATATGAAAACACAACAAAAACATAAAATATTACTTTCTTTTACCTTCTTTGTAGATTCTAAATGGTTTGTTGAATGGCTTGCTCAGCTTATGCATCAATAAATCTTTTGTTGGCTTCACCTTTCCTTGTCACCTTGGCTTTAATTTGTTGGCTTAAAATTTGGGAATGGTAACATTACTTGCATGAGGTTTATGGAGGAAATTCTACATAATAACTCTACAATATCCAAGCTTAGAAATGAATGGGTATGGCCTTGTATTTAGAGCCTCAAGAATTAACTCTCACCTAAGGTGAGTTAATGTTGAGTTTAAATATGGAATAGGGTTAAATTAAACCTATGTGAGTTGAGACTAACTCATATTGAGTTAAAAGTTCTCATGTAATTATGATTTTCAATTACTATGCATGGTGCTCAAATTAGTTATTTTAGGATATTTTCAAAGATCTTGACAACTCATAAAGGCAATGATGAAAAGCCTTGATATTTTCATTTTTGAAATTTTAAATTTTAGATATTCATTAATTATAAATGGATAATTTAACTAAGCAATAAAATATTGTTTAATTTTTTAATTTATTTTGATTAGCATTTTATCTCTTCCAAGATTTCATTGAGTGCCCCACTTAATGGGTACATAGGCCAAACTAATAGTTATTATGTTACAAGGTGATTAGGGATGAATCCATGAGAGGTTACTATTAAATAATGGTTAGTATACAAAATAGGGATTCCTCAACATGATTTTGAGTATTGATGAATGATGCATGGCCAAAACTAGGATGTTTAGTGATTCCTAGGCTTAATTTGTAACGGTTGGTAGGAATAAACCTGAATTTTGGTCAAAATTTAGTTGTCGAAAGAATTGGGTGTCTACAATGATAGATCATAACAAATAATCTATGATCTTGTAGATAATTAGAGACTACCACATTTAACCCTTATCAATTGACAATAGCCTATCTTGACCTATAGTAGTTGTAACTATATCTTGTGGTTGTTACCCATGATGGAAGAAGTTAGAGAATGGAAATTTCATGTGAAAATATGATGCCTATCATTGAAGGAAGTTGGAAATGGATCTTCATCATTATACTAAAATCATTTTATTATTATCTCTCAAGTAGAACCTCCCATGTTCTATTTTCCTCTAGCCATAACTGGTATCACTCTCCTAGATTAGACTTATTCTTAATTATGTTTTATATTATTAGAAAATTTAATGGATTAGAAAATGGATTAATATAAAATTTAAGTGTGAATAGTATCATTATTATCAACATTTATCTTTGTAGCCAATATTATAAAAATATTTAATTGTTGTAGTATTATGAATGAAATCATTATTTTGAATTAAAAGCATTAAAGCTTAAGTGGATGATTGTAAATCAAACCCAAATAAGGAGGGGCCCCTTAGTAGGTGTTGTAGTGAATATCCTATCCTATTAAATTATTCAATGTAATTTGTGTATAATTATTTATTTCTATCTTTTGAATTCTAACTATGTGTGAGTTAAGTATTATAATTAATTCCTACATTATCTAAATAGGTTTGAATGATTGTTAATTTAATAGAGGAATATTATTCCATATTCAATTCAATTCATTTATTTCCTAAAAGTGTGATTTAATTTTAAGTAATTTTAATTCATGTAATTTCATTTATACATGTGTATTCTTATCCGTAATTGAGATAATTCAATAAGTGAGCAACAGTTACACATATATTACCAACATCTTGTCAAATCCAAATCCACCTTGGATTGATAATTAATGAATTGGTTTGTTATATAAACTGATTGTCTACTCCATATTGTAAATATGTAGTTATATATTTATATATTGGTTGACATTATTTTAGTTGGTGGTTAAAATTATACTCATCATGTAGTGTCTAGATCCCATACCCAATTCTTCAAAATAAAATGTTGTGTCCATGAAAATATGGTCTATGAAAAATGACCAAAGATATTCCATGTTGGTATGCACGGTGAATTTTTTTTTCACAATTATGAAGACACTATTTTTTTTCTCAAATGCATAGCCTAGGCTCATTCTAAAGTTTCAAGCAATGAGATTTCAGGAAAAAGAGCATTGTGAGTTTGTTTAGTTTCTTTGTATTCTTTTGGTTATGAAATAATGTATTGATATATTTTAAATATTTTTAAATTTCCTTTCCCTTGTGTGATTTAATATAGTTAAATAGGATTTTTCTAACTCATAATACTCAATTATTTTTAATTCATGTTGTTCATTGATAAATTTAAACTTTTCTTTATTTCACACTCCAATGGGAGACATTAATATTCTTAGTCACATATTTGGTCATTCCCACATTTTATGGTTGTGTGTCATCATGCCATCATTATTTATGTTTGTGCCACATGGCATTATTTCACATAGTTGCATACCTTTATTAAGTGTTTGAATACAAATTCTATGTATGCAATGAGCTAGGAGTGACTTACAACTATCTTATCTAAATACCTAGACTCAGATAAGGTAAATAAATTAGATCCCATTTATACTTAATGAAATCAAGATATGATAAATGGATCTCCTAAACCTAGAAATATGAGCACCTATAATACAATGTCAAGAGAAGGGGTTTTAAAACTTCTAAGCAATCAACACATTATAATAGCCATAACTAGGTGTGTAATTTGAAAGTAATCAAATATCATAATTAAGAAATTTAGGTGAGGTAATGGGTTATAAATATATTTAAAATGGGAAAGGACTCATGGTAGGTAAATGAGTCCCTAGGCTACCTAAGGTGTATAAATGGAATGTTTGAATAATCCTATGGTCACACTAAGTTTAAATGTAGATATAAATTAGACAAGGAGACACATACTCATTAAACAAAAAATTATTCAACTTATATCTATAAAAATGAAAGAGATAGGGTTAGAAAATACTTATCTTTAATGAGACATGTTGAGCCTCAATCTCTCCCTTGGCCAATGATGCTGTGAAAGAGATTATTCTGGCTGTAAGGATCTCAATGGTTGAAATAATCTCTAGGTTAAAATTACTCCTCCTATATTACATCCAAGATTCCATAAGATAAGATTTTCCCTCTTAGGCAGCATCTAGTCAATAACTCCTCCAAAATATAGATTTATGGTATAAATACAAGTAATATAAATTGAAAATGAATGTTACTCTCTATTGTATTGAAATGGTAGAATTTTTTATAATTATGAGTGACCCTAAACCCTCTTGAATATTTATCTGACAAAATTATCCAACTCAATTTTATCAAAAATGGGTAGACAAATATTGAACTAGGTCACCCAGGCTGACTTAGTTATGAAGCATGCACCAAGATGTTTTAAACTACATCAATCTAATCGATGTAGTTTGGATAGGGTGAATAATGGTTATAAATACATAAAATAGGATGAAATAGTTAGAAAATATAGGTTTTGACATATTTTGAGTATAAGAGATGGAAGGAGATAATTTAAGGGATCAAATTTATGGAAGCTAGAATGGATATGAAGATAGCAAATAAATAACAATGTCTCTCACAAAAGACCATTGGTATTCCCACCCATTTACTAGTGCACTCTTTTAGTGTGCACTCATAGAGATTGAAACTTTATAGGTTATTACAAGAGAGAAAACATCAATAAATGGTATAGTTTAAAAATATCATCTATACATATGCCCCACATAAAGTTTATAACATGTTAATAGAGTCTAACACGGGATGGTGATTTAGGATATAACATATCAATATATTAATTTATCTTAACAAAAAAGTAGTAGAAAGCAAAAAAATAGTGAATGTTGACAAATGAAATAATTTTGTGTACCATATACATACATTGACTTAACATTATCATTGAATGATCACATGGTGTATTTGTAGTCTTGATCATGGAGGGTGTAGTAATAACATTGGATAAAACCTAGGTAAACAAGGATAGATATTAAAACAAATAATTTTAGGAATGCAAAAATAAATGGAAAACTTTATAAAAAAAATTAAGTCACTTGGGAAATTGGTAAGTTGAAATGATAAAGGCTAGGCTAGAACCAAAAGACTGAGGAGAATGAATAATAGAGAGTAAATTGGGTAACCAAAAAAACAAGGTTACTAAATGACCAAAAAACCTAAAAAATGCATTCTAAGTAAGAAAATAATAATCTAGATCAAACCTAAAAATATATGAGATAGAATAATGTAATCAACATGAATGGAAGAGAAGTAACAATCCATACTCAATTAAAGATGAGTAAATATGAAGAAATTAGTGAAAAAAACATATATGGAATATAATTAATAATCCATACTCAATAAAATATGAAAAAAAGAATAAATTAGTGAAAAATACATCTATGAAAGAGATTAACAGTCGATACTCAATTAATGATGGAAAAATGATGAAAATGGGAGAAATAAATAGGACTAATGGCCTAAAAATGGTAAATAAAAACTCAAGGTCCCAAATATAACTAATGGCTATATGAGAAATATAAGGTAATATAAAATAAAGAGCATCTCACAAAAAATCAAAGATGAAACTTCTATTCTATTGATAGATAGACTAAAAATTGTCCTATTTTGAACATGTCAAAAAGAAATGGAAGATATAGAGTGTAAAAGTTGGTAAGAGATTCAAAAAACAAATTTTATTTTCAAGGGGGTAAATTAAATGTGTGGTGGGAAAGATATAGTGGTGCCAAGGTGAAAACACAATTTTTATAAAAATTAAAACACTCCAATCCAATTGGTGAGATTAAGATACATTTGACATAAATGGCCCTAGAGAGCTCAACCTAACCACACAAGTTTAGGATAACTAGTGAAGTGTAAATATCATCCCATGAAGGCTAGTGTGCATGAAAATTAAAATGGACCTACCTTTCTAGAGTTTCTTCCCCATTCCTTAGGACCCATTATATATTTTTTAGTCCAATGTTAATATTGGGTACTTTCATGAGAAGGTAGGTGGCACTATAAATATATATGATAATGAGACTTGTTGTCCTAGTCTACTAGATTGTTTAACCCCAATGGACCTTGGATCTTTTATGAGGACATCTATGGAGTTTGATCTTTGAATAGGATAGGCTATGTGCTAAAATATCATGTAGTTTAGTGTGATTTGATTTTTAATATCTTCTTTTCCTTTTCATCATTACCTTTTATTGTATGATATGGATTTTAATTATTTTAGATTTTTATTCCTCCTCATGGATTCAGAAAACCAAACATGGGTTATAAAAATGATTATCATGAAAAATATTACACTTGGTGTATATAGGATAGATCCAAAGGACTATGGTTTCTATGTTTATTAGACATGCACATTAGACAGAAGTGCAATCTTGAAACTGATCCCAATATGTATAATGTGATATGAAATGTAGGGAATGATATAAATGAGAATAAAATGATTGGGTTGTCCCAAATCATAAAAAACGTATAGAGATGGTATAATTATAGTTAGGGATGAATCACCATCATAATAAATTGTATTCATGACTAAAGATAGGAAGATACATTGTTAAAATGTTATCATAGAAGAATATAATTGATACTAAGTGTAGGTTAACACTATTCTTAATCATTCCTTATCTTTTATCAAAGACACCTAGATGAGGGTGAGAATAAAAATGATGTATGAAATGAAGCAATGAGCATATGTTAGGAATGCCTAGTCCTCTCCAAGATCTTATAATTTAATTCACAAATTGGGAAGCCAAGAGGCATAATAAATAACCCAGAAAGGTATGTAAAATGATAAAAAAAGGAACCTAAAGAATACTTGAATGACAAGCTAGATGTTTATGACGAAAGATTGAGTCCTATCCATGGTTTTAAAATAGTAAATCTCAAAATAAAAATCAAGTAAAGATAAAATAATAAAGGATCTTTAATAGAAACTAAGGCTAATGTGTAAATGATTCAAAGGTGTGTAAATTAATAAAGATAGTGATATGTTACATACATAATCTCTTAAGTACAACCTTAAAAATATGTTAGCTCCATAATATAGATAAAACTATCTATAACTACACAAGTAAAATATACTATAAATATAAATCATTATAGGAAATTAAAATTATGATTAAAAATGAATTTAATCAAAGTATTTATTCAAAAATTAAGTATTAGTTGATTATTTTAAGATGTATCCTTCATTGGTTTGATGTTAGTGAGTACATGGTCTAAGAATGTGTTTAACTAAGGATACCACCAATTTTGGGCATACTTAAAGCATTTATCATAGGTATAATCTAATTTAAGTACTAAGGCTCCAACACAAAAATTACAAACTCTAAATTTTTTGTTATGTTGTTTAGATATACAAGTTTTGAGTTGGTGGTTATGTTATAAGGCACCCATATGTAATTCACATAGAAAATACAAGGCCTAAAGGTGATATTATTGAATATCTTCATCTAGAATGTGCTATGAAGACAAATACAATAGTAAAGGAGATCCACTTATAATGGTAAGATAACTTTAGAATCATAGACTAAAGACAATAGAGTTTGCCTATTAGAAATACAAATACTAGTAAAATAAGCCCAAAGTGTAGGATAAATATTTATATGCCATATAGAATGATGATATTGAATAATATTTTTCAAAATATTGTTGAGTATTTTTTGTTGGATTCAATATGACAATTTAATTGAGGATGGTAGGGTGTAGAAAATTTGTGGATGGTTTTGAAATTTTCATATAATCATTTCATATATTTATTTTTTACATTAACACCATTATCGAAGATGATGGTGTGAGGGATACCAAAATGACATATGGTTTTGTTAAGAAAATAATTAGTATGGTAATGTCAGTAACATTTACATGTAGCATGGATTGAACCCATTTAGTAAAGTATTTTGTGGTAGTAATGATGAAGACATAACCATCTTGAGATCTAGGTAATTTTCCAATGATATTTTGTACCCACTTGTAAAATTTCCAAGGGGATTTTAGGGTTTAAGTTTCAGCCAAAGGAGAGTGAAAAATATCATCATGAATTTGGAAAGCGTTACACTTTTTGGTGAAAGTAAAGGAATATTTTTCAATAATAATCCATAAATATCCCATGTGTAAGAATTTTTAGTATGTAACATGTCTTATATAATGACCAACACAAAGGCCACCACATGATTTCTCAAGGAGAGAGTAACTTCATCTTGAGTAACACAAAAGAGCAAGTTACCTTCTACACTATGATAATATAGGGAAGGAAAATAAAATTTGAGTCTTTAAAAGAGAGACATCCTCTAGAGAATAAGATTTTTAAAATTTTAGGACTTATATGAATTTAAATCATACATTTTTTAAATATATGAGTACAATAAATTAGGGTAGAAATATTCAATAAATACAACCACTAATTTTTTATATAACTAATTAATTTTGACCTTTCTAAAAAATAGCAATAACTAGTGTAAATAAAAACATAGATCTCTTTTCTTCATTAACACCTCAACCATCTTGTAAAAAAAAATCATAATAATCTTGGAATGCTAGGTAAGTAAACTTCCAACAATTTATTTGGGCATTCCATTACTTGAAGGTAAAATGCATTCTAAACTATAAAACCCCCTCATTGATAGAATGCAAAGGAAGATTGCAAGGTGGAAGGGACATCTCCTCACTCAAGAAATAAAATTCAAGCTACTCAAATCCTTAATATATAGTATTATTATGTACCTAATGTCTATATTTTAAATACCCACCAAAGTAGAAGCTAAAATAGAACAAATCCAAAATAATTTATTATGGACGGGCACTAAGGATAGATTTAGGTTTCATCTTGTCTCTTGGGAAAAATACTATCTTCTTAAAGAAAATAGAGGGTTGGGCCTTAAAATAATTAATTTCATGAATAGGGCCATATTGGAATAAATGGGCTGGATAATTATGAAATAAGATATAGAATAGGAAAGAATTGTTAAGGCTAAATACTCAAAAGGGCCTAAAGTAGGCAAAGTTCTATCAGAAGAAGGTCTAGAGTATGGATCCACCTTCTGTAAAGCCATCAAAAATTTTAGGGGACTTATTATAAAAGGAATAAAATGGAAAATTAGTAGAGATAAAATAGACTTATATCAAGATGCCTAGATGTCTACCACCCCACTCTCCTCACAACAAACTTGGGCCAACCGATATGTAGTCTTCATATAAAGATGGGGCTCAAAATTCAAATACTATTAGGTTGAGAAAAAAGTTTAAAAGAGTTGGAAAGTCCTTACCTCAAAATAATAGACACATAAAGAGGTATATGTGATCCAAAATCTTAACTCCTTCATTAGATAAGTTAACATCCCTTTATTCCCTAAGGAAGATCATTTTCTAAGGGTAGTTGAAGACAATCATATGTACTCAGTGTCCTTAAGACATGACACTAATTTGAACCTATAAAATGAATTGAAATACTAGAAATTTTTATGGATAAAACACTTGAACACCAAGGTCAACTTTTTAATTTGGCTGGTGGCCCAAGATAAGGTCCTAATAATGGATAACCTATCAAAAAGAGGACTGATAGTTATTAATAGATGCCTATTATGAGGAAAGTTAGGGACTCAGTTCATCAACTATTTTTGAATTGTCCATCTAGTTTAAGAATTTTTAATTGTATGTTGAATAAATTCAACCTTTGATGGGTTAAAAGCAACAATGTGTTTGACCTCATTAAATAATAGAAACCACCCTAGAACATTCCATATTTAGATTTCCTATGGAATTTAGCTCTACTACATTGGTTTTAGAGTGTTAAAAAAGCCTGTAATAATATCCTTTTCTCAAATAAAAGGCACTATACTAAAGGTTTTTCATCCAACTTTTCCATGCCATCACTAAAAATTAGAAAGCCTTCCCACCCAAGGATAAAAAACTAGAGCCTCAACACAACTAATCTTCAATAATTGGGATGTGGTCCAAAAAATAAGATCCCCATTCAAAGATCTAGATAGTTAAAACAAGATATGGAATACCCCACCTAAATATTGGGTTAAATTGAACTTTGATGGAGCCTCAAAAGGAAACCTAAGACCTGCAGGTAAGGGAGGATTCATAAGAGATTCAAAGGGGATGTTGATTGATGCTTATGTGGGCCCCTTGGGAACTTAGATGAATCATGTAGATAAAGCTAAGGTGGAATTATGGAGCATCCATCTTCCATCTATCCTTAAGATGGAAATAATTATTTTGAAGGGGGACTCCCTCAATATCCTAAATGTCTTTGAAGGAAAAACAACCCCATCCAATATAATAAAAGCTATAATTAATTATGCTAAGCATAATTTGAGGGGGTTGACACAATTTAAAATTATCCACCCTTACCATGAAGGTAATGGGGTTTAAAATCTATTTGGTAATATAGGATTAGGCCTCTTTTTAACCAATTGACACATAGGATGCCACATCCTTGAAAACATCTCATCATCCATTGTTAATGAAATTACATTGGGATAGGATGATTCGGTAGCAACATGCAAAAAATATTTATCATCAATAAATGGATTTTAAATTTCATGATCCATCATTATGAAAGGATGAGGTGAATTTAATGTAAAAGGTAGGAGGAAGCATGCCTTTCAAGAAATTTTTGATCCATAAAAATAAAGCATTTCCAAAACCTACCAAACTACATACTCAATTCAATATTAATCATGGAAATGGGGGGTGATAAAGCTCATTTGGAACCAACCTACTATTTTAAAGTCTAATTTTTAAATAAAGTATGGAAGAATCTCTAACAGGGTGGGCTTATTGAATTGATGTTGAAGATAACTTAGCATGATGCAGGCATAACAAGGGATTTTATCAATGACTAGAATAAGAGAGTTTTAGAGATGAAAGGAATTAAAATATCAATCATAGAGGAATTTATCATAGAATATTTGAGTATGCCATGTGATGGAGTGAAGGCATATAAGGACCAATAAAAAAAGTATGAGTTGTTTCAGATGTTATTCTACACTAATGAGTTTATCAAAATAGACAAGAAGGGATTCATCCATTCTAACCTCCCCCCTCAATGGTTTGAAGTGTGCTTAAAATTTATAAAATACCTGACACTTAAAGGTAAGTACACACTAATTTTATCTCATCACTTGTTATTGTTAAATAATTTTTAGGGGTATAAAATTAGTACCCACTTTTATCTTCTCAAGTCTTTGGAGAGCACTGCTCTTGCCCATCAAGTTAATTATGCCAACCCTATATTACACCAAGGTCTCATCTTGATTCTAGTGAAGCATAGAAATAATTTATAGGGTAGGGAGGTCCCTCTAGTGGGGTATTCCATCGAGGATGACTCACTTTAGGAAAACCTTACCCAAGGATCTTATCATTCATCATCCATTACCCCCTAAGATAGCCTTTTATCTAAACTCTAAACTAAATACCCCCTCTAAAACTAATTATTCCCAAACCTAAACTAATCCTTTTAGATGAGGGTAACTCTAGGGAGGTTTCTGGGAAAGTAAAATTTACCTTGATAAAGGACATTAAATAAAATAAAGAGCAATTAGAAAATTTTAATAGGAAGTTACACTAGGCTAGGATAAATCTAGCATGAATCATACAAGAATATAATGCCTTGAATAGACAAGTAAACAAAATAGTCCAATCCTTCACCCATTATAGTAAGGTCCTTGGCACTACTCCCAAGATCCCTAGCACTACTCCCATAAAGAAGACTTTGGTACATGAATAGGTACCAAAATGACAATGGATGATGCTACCTAGAGATGACACTAAAGGGCCTAGAAAAAGAATAATAGATAAATTTTGAAAGAAAAAGTAGGGTTAACAAGAGAAGAAGATCAAAGAAGAGAAGGATCCATCAGAGGGACCCTCCTTCTGAATTGTTTTAATTTTTTGTTTACTATTTTGCCTCCCATGGGGATAATTAGCTAGTATTTTTTTTGCTATTCAAGCACTTGGGGCTTGATACTCTATTTTAAAACCTTTTAACTATGGTTATTTTCCCTATAAAACTAGGTCTATTACCTGATGAAATAAAAATAGTTGGAAAATTACTAAGATAGATGATTTTGAGGCTAAAAATTGAATTAGAGGCTAGTTAAAGTGTTACAAATAAGATCTAGGTATCAAAACCCCTCATAGATAATAGAAACATAATTGGATAGTAGTGCCATGTGGTGTTAGTGTCCCTATTTTTGTGGTAGCATCCTCTATGCAAGACTATCCTTAGCTTCTGGGTGGACTTGTGTCTGGATTTGTAAGGCCTATTCTTACATGCACAAGTTTTAAAACCCTATAGATTACCTATTTTGACTAATTTTATGAGTAACACCCTAATATTCCATGTTGATATGGCATATTATTGATACAATATAAAAAAATTATTTGGTAGTAGGTTAGGCTAGACATCCTCAACACCATGTTGTAATTAGATTTTCCTACATAATAATACTATAAAGAGGGATCAAGCTTGATGGATTTATTTCCACCTAAGTGTTGTTACAAGTGCAAATGAAGATAGTATGATATTTGAATTTTGTGTTTTGAATGCTCTTAAGACTATAAATATAAGTAATTTGAGATTAGGAATGTTGTATATGGTAGTATACAAAAGTAGGATAGAATAGGGGGTTATAACCTTAATTATGTACAACTTATTCTCAGTTTGCATATGTAATTTCCATTTGATTTCAATCTAGTGGTTAGAGGGATAAAATTCATGTATTTATACTATTATGGTGATTTTTTGGGTGATAAAAGAGGTCTAAGTATACCCTAGGAGCTATAATATTTGAAAATTTATTTGTTTGTGAAAAGATGATGGAAAGGATAGTAGTGCCATTATTTAGACACTAGTGCTATGTGGCACTACTATCCTTATTATGGTGCAAGTTTTTAAGTGGGATATAACGAGGAATGAAGGGTCAAGATGCAAAAATGAAGGTCTAAGACTCCTTTAGGGATGATTAGTGATGCTTATGGCCCATACTAAAGTTGTATAAGTGTGAAAATAAGTGCTAGGATAGGGTTGGGGATAAGCTAGGGATAGGTGGTCTCAAATATCACTCTTATCACTCAAGTGTCATTTTTGGTGATTAAATTTTCCCTTCCTTTATTCTATAAATTTAGTAAAGTGAAATTACAAAAATAATAGAAAAATAAGTTTACCTAGACTTACCTAAGAGGTCGATCCCATGAAACTAGGTTTAAGTATATGAATCATGCTCCAATGCATATCCTACAAGTAAAACATGCATAAATCAATCCTTACTTAAGAGATATCAAAAGCAAATACAAAATTGAGTAAAGAAGTAAAACTAAGTAAAATTGAAAAAAGGGATAAGAGAGATGAAAATAATGAATACACCTTTGTGGGTACATGAAATAATGTATAAACCTAGTGATAACCTCTTTATGTGTGTATATAGTGATTAATTGGTGAATATATTGGATTGGACTAATGGTGTGTCTAATCCTATCATGTAGGTGACTCAAGAAATCAATTAGACTATGATTCCATAATTTCCTATCCATGTGTAGTAGATACATATAAAATTGAAACTATGTAATATAACTATAAATGTCATCTCTATGACCAGTTAGGTATATTAATACACATTTAGGCCACTCAAGAATGCCAACCACTATAGATGGAGTAAGGAATAAAAATAGTGTATAAAATAGAATATTATGTATACAACATAGAGAATGACATGGAATTATTCATTCCATTTTCTCAATTAGTGTGGAAGTGAGAATATAAAAATAATGTGCCATATACATGCCCCAAAATTTGATATCTGAGCATATGGATTTTGTACTAAGTTATAATAATCTATATCTAAATATTTGATATATAAATGAGAATGGTCATTATGTTCATGATGCCCCAAATATAAGAAAATTGGTATGAATATGAGATAAACAAAGACAAAATTGGTAAATATGTAACTAAACCTGTACAAACTTGAATTTTACATGCTATACTATTTTTGGCCAATTTAGATTTTTTTGAAATTAATGCTACTAGACAATAGTGCCATATGGCGCTAGTATCATAATTTGGGTGTTAATGTCCTACTTCTCTATTTTTTTTTCAACTATACTAATATATGTGTCATTGTTTCCCAATGTGTTTATTGAGTTTGATTTTTATAATATGAGTCTGTGTGCTAAAAAATATATCAAGTGTATTATGGGAGCCTAATCTATGTGACAAACCTATGTGAATGAACCCTATTTTGAGGGGAGTTGTTGAATATGTGAAATAATTTTCCTTAAATTTTTTTTTTTAATATGTGTGTTAGTTAGAGCATTTATGATATATACATAATAACCCAATATAATATGTATATATAACATCAAAAAGTGAGATAATAAGAGCATAAGTTTGTAATGTGATATGTATGTTATGTCTAACATTCAAAAGGTTGTCAATAAAGATATAATAATGTATGTAATATAAAATTTTAGTAATAATTAAGTGGTTACCTAGGGATATGGCACATGATGTCAATCACTCCACCCAATTAGGAAAGGTAGATGTATGAGATCCCTCATGGCATCTAAAATTGGAGTGCATAAAAATTAAGAGACAAGTTCCATGGCCATGATTTATACAAGAAATAATATATACAATACACATAAGGTATGAAAATTAGGCCAAGGGGCCACAATATGAGGGACATGGGCACATGCCACTAAATATGAGAAAGCAAGACATATAAGGACATGTTAAATTTCCCACATACACAAGAAACAAACAAGTTGGCTTAGAGTCATATAGAAGGACATGTTCAAATGTTTACATAGACAATTATGAAATCACACACAAGAACATTGGTACATGTACAAATCATACATATTATGAAAATAAGTGGCATAGGTCCAAGGAGTAGTGGAATTTTCAAATTCCCTCAAATAGAAGAAGCATAGAGATATAATCAAGTGTAAACTAGGAAAGCTAGAAATGAAAGTATGCATGAATGTGTAATACAAATCTATGTAAGATTTAAGATGTACATATGTTGAGTCTAAAGTAGTATTAGATAGAAAAAAAATGAGTAGTTGTATCATGATCAATATCAAGATATTATAATGCTAAATATATGATGTAGAGTTTATAAATATAGAACCTAGTAATCAAAACTATGTATAAGGTAGCCCTAAATGGGTGGTGTTAAATGAAAAACCTATGTATTAATGTATATACCCCCAGTTGGTAGATAATGACAAAATTAGATTGGTAAAGTGGAACTGAGTCCTATATTAATTGGAAAGCACTTGACAAGAACAAGTGAAGCATGTATGCATGATAAAACTAACATAGATAGATAGCATATGTAGTGTCTAGAAAATATAGGAAGTATAAGCTTGATAATGCATATAATATATACTTTTGTGTTTTATGATTGAATATTTAAATGCTTTTGTGTTTTCTATCATATCATATTATTTTTTATATTTTGGATATAATCTATGTACAAGCAACATGAAAATGAAACTATATACAAGGAGCGAGAGAGAAGAAAAGTATGCATAAGAAGGGAAGAACAATACTAACCAATGAGTCTCATGTGAAACTCACTATCAAGGTGGTATGTGTCAAATAAAGGAACAATCATCATGAATTCTATATGTATAGGTAACTATGGTATTATAATCTACTGTACTAAGTGATCTATATCTAGATATACCTATGAAGTGGTGTTAGCAACCTATGACATTAAATGTGGTGTCTTGTGAATTTTAAGGGTCTTAAGGACCCACTTGGTAGAATATTATATAGATATAATAGGTGTCATATGTTGAGGACCCTGAGAAATCAACAATACTAATATAAAAAAAGTGAGTAGAGGGAGGCCCTCTATAATATGTAACATATCACTAGTGTATGGTTCTCTATAATAATAGTCTTTGAAGGAGAGTATGCATATGTAAAAACATTGTAGGAGTAGACCTCACCTATAATTATAGATCAACTAAAATTTATGGTGTAGTAATAAAAATTATGCTAATAGTTGTAACTATTAACTATGTTTTAATTGTTAATTATGATTTACCTAATAATTATCCTCTAACTAGTAACTATGTTATACTTGATCATTGTGTTGTAACTACCTATGGGATAGGTATAGGATAATCATATTAAATACCCTCAACTATGACCACCTAATTTTCATGTATAAAATTTAGTCATCTATGAATAAAAAATTGATGGCTCATAACTATTATATCCATGGCCTACCCAGTAACATGTTAAATATGCATATAATAAGTATTACTAATAATCAAGTGGCCACATGTGCTAGTCCAACTTGTAGTGGAAGTATAATATCCTAGATGGATATATATACATGGCCACTAAAACAACTAATAATTATGTCCATATAAGATATATTATACTTTAAATACCCTAACTTTTATATAAGTGTGATAGTGCACATGTTAATACTTGACCCATTATCAACCATAACACTTTGGATATGATGATGATCTATGTAGGTTATATAGAGAGTACATATAAATATTAATCATCATCAATAATATCATTTTTTGAGAAGGTGATGAGTGGTATAGATGGAATTATAGTATGACACACACCCATGATATTGTTTAGTGGGAATTCTTCCTCTATATTAGTTTGATATGATGGTGGTGGTAGATGTGCCTAACACATGTGAAAACCTAATGTTCTCCCTACCTCATTTGTTTTATACTTTGGAAATGAATATGAGAATATTTTAAATTACCTATCTTCCATTTACTAAACTTTGTGTGACTCTATGGGTATGCCCACATCAATAATATTGGCCTCTATTACATCATGAATCTTATGTTTTAAGTTGATGCTTCAATTTTTTGTATGGACTGGTGTCCTATGATATTGATATAATGCATTGAAATCATAGTTATTTTTAATATTCCTTGTAATATCAACCTCTTTGATGGGAGGGAGAGATATGACATTACATTTTAATATATGTTGTAAAACATGTGTTAGAAATTATTGAAGGTTGGTGAAAATTCTATGTGGAGGAGCTGATAAAACTAGGTAAGGAGATGGATCTAAAGTTGTGTTAATTATGGCCTTTAGATCACTCTTGTTTTTATTGGCCCTTACTTTGTATGGAGGATCACTTGATATCTTAGTAGTTGATTCTAATCGACTTATATATTTCATTTTACCCATAGAGGGAATCTTGAATTCTCTTTCTTTCACTATGTGGCATAAATATGTGAAGCTTGGAAACTTATTGAACAAGATAACTTCATGTAATTCTAGTAATAGGATTTATTTGAATATATCTCAGTGTTCTTTATCTACCATGGGGCTAGTTAATTTTTACAATATAGTCTTATATTAAAAGATGTACTCGATAATATGCTCATTTGATTTTTATTTTAGTTGGGTTACTTGAGCATATGAGATCTTATCATTGAAATTTTTGAAAAATGTGATATTAACATATCTACCAATGAATTGAATGTGGTGATACATTGATTTAGTAGATCATATAAATACTATAAGTCACAATCCTTTAAATTACATAGGAATAAATTGGTGAAGAGATAATAATTATAAAAATAGTCCAAACGTGCTATGTGGAAAGCTTAGATGTGGTGCTCTAGGTCACCCTTACCATCATACAATGTAAGATTTGGTGACATGAATCCGTATGGCAAAGAAGTTGTCACTATGTGATGTGCCAAATGCGTATGTAAAATAACATGATAATCTAAGGTGCATGACAGCCTATTGGATCCCTAATCAAGATGTAACACATTATCTTATAGAGTATGGACCTTATGCATAAGGTTGATTATACATACAAAGTGGAGGAATTGGCCATAATAAGTGTATTTATTATTGAATGTTGTTGAATTACAATTGGTGGTTGTGCTAGTTGAGTTGGCCCCAAAGTAGGTGTAATAATGTTATTATTTAGGGGAGTAGAAGATTTACCATTATTTCATTTTTTATTTATTTCCATTATGGTTTTTAATATATATGCATGATCATGGAACTATTCTTGAAGTCTATCTCTAAAGCTCTATAGAATCTCATCCTTATTGACAATTAGATTTTCATTATTAAGTGAGGGGAGAGTGTCCTGATTCTAACCTTGTGTATCATATTGATCTTGATCATATTTCTCATTTTTGGATGCATTATCATTGAAATCCACATAATTAGGGTTTAAAAAATCAATGTTGGGAGTTACAACTTGTCCCTTATCCACAATATAAGTTCGAATAGAAGGAATATGTGTATGCTCAATATGATGGCCACTAAGCCTAACACTTATTATTAATGGAAAAGAGATAGAATTTTTAGATGGCATATATTAAAAAAAGTGAGATAGGGCCATTGAAATAAAATGTATGAAATTTGAAAAGCTTAACATAGCCAATGAAAATAGGAAAAAGAAGGATAGAAACCCTCGTAACATATAGGGTTAGGGTTTGAATAGTATTCAAAGTACAGTGGGTTCACAAAATGTTTTAACCTTTTAGGACTTAGATGAATGTAAATCCTATATTTTTTGAAAATATGAGTATAGTAAGTTAGGGTATAAATATGCAATAAATACAACCACTGATTTGTTATAGAATTGACTAACTTTGACCTTTATAAAAATAATAATAAATAGTGAAAATAAAAACTTAGTGTTGAGAATTATCATTGATTGTTGGAATTTATGTTGTCATTAATGTCAAAGTTTCCTATGGAGGTGCATGGCCAAGTAAGATTTGAGGTATGTGTATGATGAATTAATATGACAATATATTAATTGTTGTTGCTATGAGAGAGAATCTAATCATGGTGAATGAGGTTGATGACAAGTAGGTTAGTTAATTTGGTAGTGATTAGGTGCATAAAAGAGTTGTCATGAGTGAGTTCCTTCATAAAATAAAAAGTATTGTTAGAATTATGAAATGTGTTAATGTCAAGCATGGAAGTTATATTGCATAGCAATCATAGTCATATCATGAAGAGACATGTGCATGATGAGCATGAAGATGTATGTACAGAGGTATGAAATTATTGAAGAACATTTAAGGCATGTGAGAAAGGTGTATAGACATCAAGGATAATTTCAAGGTGAACTTACAAAGGTAGGACCTTTAGTCCAAATTTATAACTAGAATAGTACTAGACCCTACCTAGCCTAATTAGATATCATGATCTATTATCAAGTCATGTGAAGGATGTATGGATTTATTTTAGCATGTGATATGTTTTGTGATCATGTAAGTGAATTATTGATATCTTTAAAAGAGGTTTGAAGGTTAGTTCAAGGCCTAAGGATGTGTGAAGACTCAGATGTAGAAAGCAAGGTGGTGAGAACATGGCCTAATGAGGAATGAGGTTGGGTTTCTAAGTCAATTATGCATAGGTGATAATTTTTAAATGTATGAAATATTTTCCTAGGTGTATTCATGAAGTTTTAGTTTAAATTTTGAAGGTTAAAGAAACAATAAATGCTTTGAGTTCTCTTGAGTGGATAGAATGAAGGGTTCTCAACCTAAATGTTTTTTATCTCATAAAAATTGTACATGGGAACCTAATATATTAATGGTATATAGGTAATGTTCCTAACTCAAAACTATAGGAATTAGTTTTTTTATTGAGCGGTTATGCTTTATGAATGATCATTAAGAGTGGAAAGAGGTTTAAACCCTCTTATAACCCTAATAAGGACCAAATGTTGAATATGTTGATAAAAAGTACCTATAATGGTTTTCAATTCTTAGGTAAGTTTTTGGATCTTGTAGTGAACTCTCCCAGATACCTCTATGTGGTGGTGGTTAGAGGGAGGAGAGAGAAAATGTGAAGTTATAGGTTTATTTCTGAAGAAGTTAATGTAGTGGTAAAAAGTTGTATTAGACAAAATTTAAAAATTGATGAAGGTTTAATCTAGATAATTTTATTTTATATCCATGGTTATTTATATATTGTTTATATTCTTTAAGTTTCTCATTTTAGTGATCCAATTAGGCCTTTTACCAACAATCCTAATAGAGTAAAATGTGAAAAACCTAGGCAGTGATGAGAAGATGATTTTTGATGTGTTTTCATGAAATATTGATAGATTTAATCACATATTTTTATTTTTTTGGGAATTAAATTCCTATCAATTCTTTGTAAATGGTTTATAATTTATGTATAAAGGTTGACAATTTGAAGCCAAAATGGTTTATCTAGTTGTAGTGTGACTATGAGGAGAGATGTTGAAAGATTGATCTATAAGACCAATATTTCACATTAGACCATATTAATTTTATATTTTGACATGGTTTTTATATTTAATATCATAATTTTAATTCATTTTATTTATTTTAAATTCCCTATACATGTGTTATGAGGTCAAATATTTCATGACTATTTTTTGACAGTCTTGGCAATTCTGAGTTGCAATGATGAAAAGTTGGATCTGAGTATAATATCATAAAATAATGATGAAATTTAGTATATAGGTTTTTTAATAATTAATTTTAAGTAATTATAATTATTTTTATAATTTTTAGAGGTGATTATAAGTAGATAAAATGTGTTCACAAAATGGCTTGTCTGTTCAGGATTGGACTGTGAGACTATAAGTCAAAGACTTTGTCTATAATACTAATATTTTACATTAGACCATGTGAGTTTTTAATTTTATGATTATATTAATATGAAATAGGATAAATTTTATTCATAAATATTCAATAAAATTATCTACATATGGGTTTGATGTCTAATTCCTTATTACTATGTTTTTAAGTATTTTGGTAGTTCTGAGTGAGCAAGTTATAGAGTTATTCTTGAGACATTATTTTCTAAGTGAGGTTGTTTAAAGTAATTTTGTATTTTAATTATTTCATATATATGTTTAATTTTTCATGGGATATATTCTAAATTATTTATTTAACTTCATTCTTATAAGATAGTTTTTGAGGTATATAGCCCTAATAGGGCAATCTATCCTAAAGAGGGCTTCGTGTATAAATAAAGGATGAATATATAACCAAAAATGGAAGAGGTATTAATAATTAATTGAAATTTATTTTAAGTGGTTTATGATGGTTGGATAATTACTTATGTATCTGAGAATATCAAGTCTCAACATCAAGAGAGCAAACCTAACGAAGTAGGTCTCCTTAAGACCTAAAGGGTGAGTAAGACCAATGTTGGTCATTGATTCAGAGTGTACCAAGTGAATTAATATGACCTTAAGGTCATAAATATTATATAAACATGTTTTTAATGTTATTTTTACATTAAATATAGGTGATCAAGAATGAGATAGATCAGATAGTGTTTGAGTACACATAGGCTTGATGTGAACAATGCTAATGGAGTGTTTCAAGTGGTGGTTATACCTAGAAGGTTTCATGGACATAATATGAAATTATTGGGGGTATATTTGAGTTTTATTTGAATTTTTAATTTTGTGTTATGAGTTTTAAAATGTTCCAATGAATACGAAGTGTGATGTGTGACTAAGAAGGCCTAATAGGTCTGTATGAGACCTAAAGAAGGAATGTAGCCTATTAAGTTATGACCAACATAATATTGCGATTGATTATTTTTTTATTGTTTACTAAGGCCTATTTCATGAAAAATATAAGTGGTAAAGTGTATTTTTCCAACCAAGAGGTATATGAATAAGAAAAATGTATATATACAAGGTAGTTTTGGCCTATTTTAGTATGCAAGGTGGTGGAACTAATGAGATTGAATATCCTTGAGTGGAAAGATGTCTTATATAAAATAGAAATAAATTATAGTGATTATAATTAATATATAATAGGAATTATGATTATGAATATCAAGGTCATATGACCTAATCAGTCTTGAAGAGACCTAGTTGAGTGAAGAGGCCTAGAAGGTAGTTTGAGAGGGATAAGAGTGTGAAGAGATAATAAACTGGTAATCATATATTGGTTAATCAAAAAGGTATTATTAAGGTTATTTAATAAATTATATGGTTTAGTTGGTACTGATTCATTTAGGGGTGTTGTGCCTCCTTTCAAGTGGGTGCTTGCTAAATCTTAGTCAAGTAGGTGCTTGACTAGTTGGTGTTGGTGCTCTATGTGGAGTTGGTACTTCACTAAATATTGGTTTTTGTCTTATATGATTGTATTAAATTTTAAAAAATTAGTGAGTTTTCTTCCCATTGAGGGTTTACCACATATATGCTATGTTATCTTGTTTCATTCTCTTGTATGGTTGCTTATACTTGTTATATCTATGTACTTGTATGAATGGCTCATGAATGTTAAGTTCAATTGAATGAATGTTCTGTAGACTAATTCACCCCCCCCACTCTCAGTCATTGTGCTTCCAACATTTGGTATCATAACATGGTCTTTTGAAGTATACCTAATAGTGTGAAGGTGATCCTAAGAAGCACAAGCATGGATTTTGATGATGATAGTGTTTGCCATAATAACAATGAAGATATTTTAAGTTAATAAGCTAAGTATAAGAGATAAGTTGAATAATTAATCTAAGGTAAGTAATAATATCATTATTGATGATTATGATGACTATTTTATTCAAGTTGGCAATGGATTTCTATTCTTGGATAATGAAGTAGGTTACTCCAAGGAAGAAGACAACATGTATGATGAGGAAGTCTATTAAGATAGTGAAGAAGGATAAGTTGAAGTAGATATTGAAGTTGAGCTCATAATTTCCCTAGATAAATTAAAGATCTAAAAGAAGAGAAATATTGTGTTGATATCTATGGTAAAGGATATTAAATAACAAATATGTACCTTGAAGATTGGATTGGAGATCTGGCAATGTCTTGAGTTCATGATGTTCTAGATCCCTATGGAAAGGGGTGACTCTATTAGGATACATGGAGACACTCATCAACTAGTATAATATAGGTTTGAGGGGCATATAATTATGTGATTCATCATCTCCAAGAGCAAGTGAGCAGTGCTAAGAAGGTTTGTGAGGTTATGATAAATGTGTAGGTAGGTTGAAGAATGTTGATAGGAATGGAAGTGTGATAGAAGTTTATTTTTTATTTGTAGTAAGAAGAAAAAGATGGATTTTATCGATTATTATGTTGTAAAATTTAAGGTTACATGGTATATAATTCAATTTTAAACATAGGATTGTGTCTAGAGATATATGGGATATTGATTGGTCTAGAAAACCAAGATGCTTATGAAGACAAGTTCGATAAGTTATTGATAAAATTTGAAGTTTAGTTGGTAGCATGGTGAGAGTTCTAAGGTTGACATCATGATTTTGATGTAAAAAACTAATCTATTGGTATATGAGAGGTAAGTTTTGGTATTTGTTTATAATTAGTATCTGAGCTTGATATATGTTAATGTTTGGTATTGGTATCAAGGTTATTGAAGAAAGTTAAGAATGGTCTATAAGTCCTGATGACTCATAAGATGGGCTTAAGCTATGAAGAGAAAAGGGGAATCTCAAATTATTTATGTGGAGTGCTGGTTTCAGTCATGTCAAGGACAAGGTGAGTGTTATTAAGTTTTAAAACTCTTTGGATGATTTATCATGAGCATAGGGGGAACATGGTGATCCTTATTTATTGAATATGTTGCATTGATTGGTATATTCTTGGTCTAAGTGGGAACTTGATAGATCTAATGTTCGCAAGTTTATCAGAGTAGTTGCCAAAGAGGGAGAAAGTGTGATTATATTAGTTATAGGTGACCCTTTTTAATTAATTTCAAAGGGGGAGAAAGATCAAAAAGGGAGAGAAAAGGTAATAGCTAGATCTAGGAGATGATTTCCATCATAAGTGGTTTCCATAGTTTTCTAAGTGTGTTTTCCATCAATGAAAAATGGGGATATTATTGATCATTATCATTACTTTTTGGCACTGATGTTGTCATTTATGTCAAAGGCTCTTGTGAAGGTTCATGGTTAAGTAAGCTTTGAGGTATGTGTATGATGAGTTCATATGCCAACATAGTGAGTGTTATTACTATGAGAGAGAATGTAATCATGGTAAATGAGGTTGATGAAAATTAGATCAATAGGTCAATGTAATTGGTAGTGATTAAGTACATAGAAGATTTGTCATGAGTTAGGTCATTCATGAGATAAAATTTGTTGTTAGTAGTATGAAATGTGATAAGTTCAAGCATGGATGGTACATTATATAACAAACATAGTCATATCATTCAGAGACATGTGCATGGTGAATATGAAGATGTATGTGCATAGGTATACCATTATTTTATGAGCATATAAGGCATGTGATAAAGGTGTATAGGCATCAAGTATAATTTCAAGGTGAGATTATAGAGGTAGGACCTTCAGTCCAAGTTTGTAACTAGACCAGTCCTAGACCCTACTTGGCCTAATGTGATAACATGATCTATTATCAAGGAATGTGAAGGATTTATGACATTTTTAAATCATTTTATATGTGTATGTAATTTAAGTATTGAGATATTGAAAAGAGGTTTGAAGGTCAGTTCAAGGCCTAATGAGGTGTGAAGATTCAAATGTAGAAAGCAAGGTGGTGAGAGCATGGTGTAATAAGTCATGAGGTTTAATTTCCAAGGAAAGTATGCATAGTTGAGATTTTTAATATGTGTGATAGGTTTTCATAGATGTATTCATGAATTTTTAGGTTAAATTTTGAATTCCAAGGCAATAAAAAGTGCTTTGAGGTCTCTCAAATAAATAGAATGAAGGGTTATCAACCTAAGAATGATTTTTTTGTGTTTCTTATCTTGTCAAAATATTCATGGGAACCTAATATACTACTATTATATGGCGAAGGGTACTATCTCAAAATTCTAGGTGTTAGTTTTTGGATTGAGGGGCTATGCTTTATGAATGATCGTTAAGAGTGGAAATAGGTTTAAATACTATTACAACCCTAATAAGGACCTGATATTGAAGATGTTGTTAAAAATTACCCATAATGGCTTGGAATTCTCATGTAAGTGTTTGGATATTTTATTTAACTCTCTAAAGTATCTCTAGGTGGTGGTGGTTAGAGAAAGGAGAGAGAAAATGTGAAGATATAGGTTTATTCTTGAAGAAGTTAATGTAGAGGTAAAAATTTGTATTAGATAAAGTTTAAAAATTGATGAAGTTTAAATATAGATAATTTTATTTTATTTAAATTATGTTTTATGTATTGGTTATATTATTTAAGTGTCTCATTTTGGTGATCCAAGTAAGCCAGTTGTTAACAGGTCTAATAGAGCAAAATGTGCAAAACTAGGTATTATGAGAAGATGATTCTTGACATGTTTTCATGAAATATTGATGGATTTAATTACATGGTGTTGTTTTATTTGAAATTAATGTCCTATAAATTATTTTTAAATGGTTTTTAAGCTAGGTATAAGGGTCAAAATGTTGAATCCAAAATGGCTTATCTAGTTCTGGTGTGACTATGAGGAGAGAGTTCAAAATATGGGTCTAGAAGAGCAATATTTAAAATTATACCATATTTATTTTTTATTTTAAGATGGTTTTTAAATGTAATATAATAATTTTAATTCATTTCAATTATTTAAATCTCCCTATATAGGTGTTATAAGGTCAACATTTTATGACTATTTTTTTGACAGTCTTGGCACTTCTAAATTATAATGATGAAAATTTATATTTGAGTATAATTTCATGAAAGAGTGATGAAATGTAGTACATTTAATTTTTATTAATTATAATTATTTTTATAATTATTGGAGGTCAGTATAAGTAAATTAAATGTGTTCATCAAATGGCTTATTTGTTCAGGATTGGATTGTGAGACTGCAAGTTAAGGAATTGGTCTATAAAACCAACATTTTCCATTATAAATTGTGAGATTTTACTTTTATGATTATATTAAGATGTAATATGATAATTTTAATTCATAAATATTCAATAAAATTATCTACATATGTGGTTGATGTCCAATTACTTATCACTATGGTTTTGAGTATTCAGGCAATTCTAAGTAAGTTGTAGATTTATTCTTGAGCCATTATTTTCTAAGAAAGGTTACTAAAATTAATTTTATATGTTAATTAGGTCATATATTATATTTATATATGTCTCATTTTTCATGTGATATAATCTAAATAAGTGATTGAACTTCATTCTTTCAAGATAATTTATGAGGTATATATGCCTAATAAGACATTTTATCCTAAAGAGGGCTTCAGGGTATGAACAAAGGATGTGGATATAACAAAACATGGAAGAGGTATTAAAAATTATTTAAAATTTTTTTTAGTGGTTTTTTATTTTTTTTATAATTTCATATGGATCCAATAAGATCAAGTCTCAGCATTAAGAGAGCAAACCTAATGAAGTAGGTCTCCATGAGACCTAAAGGGTGAGTAATACCAATGTTGGTTATTTATTCAGAGTGTACCAAGTTAATGAATATGACATTAAGGTCATATAAATTATATAATTTTTTTTAATTTTATGGTTACATGACAAATAGGTGATCAATCTTGAGAGAGATTGGATAGTGTTTGGGTACACACATGCCTTATGTGAATAGTGCTAATGGAGTGTTTCAAGTGGTGGTTGGACCTAAAAGGATTCATGGAACTAAGATAAGGTTAGTGTGTGTATATTTGAGTGGTATATTAAGTTTTAATATTATTCATTGAGTTTTTAAATGTTCCAAGGAAGACAAAGTGTAACATGTTATAAAGAAGGCCTAATAAGCCTCCATGAGACCTAAAGAAGGAATATAGCCTATTAAGTTATGACAAAAATAGGATTGTGATTGATTATTATTTTAACATTTCCTAAGTCATATTATGTGTCAAATATAAGTGTGTAAGTGTATATGGATGTATAATAAGTATATGATCAAAAAACTTGTATATATACAATGTAGTTTTAGGCCTATTTTAGTATGCAGAGTGGTGGAGTGAATGAGATTGAATATAATTGAGTCAAAGGAGGTATTATAGACCATAAAAATAAATAATATGGACTATAATTAATATCTAACATGAGTCTTGATTATGAATATCAAGGTAATTTTACCTAATTAGTATTGAAGAGACCTAGTTAAACAAAGAGGCCTAGAAGGTAGTTTGAGAGGAATAAGAGTGTGAAGAGATGAAGAGGTGGTCATAATATATTGGTTTAGGAACAAGGTGTTATAAATTTTATCAAATAAATCAGGTGCCTAAGTTGGTGTTGAGTCATTTCTATGGGTTGGTTCTTCCTTATAAGTGGGTGCTTGTTAAATCCTAGTCAAGTAGGTGTTGGGCTAGTTTGGGTTGGTGCTCCATGTGGAGTTGGTGCATCAATAAATCTTGGTTTTTGTATTTTAATAATATATTACATTTTTAAATATTATTGGGTTTTATTCCCATTTTGGATTTCTCACATATATGTTGTTTTATCTTGTTTTATGTTATTATATGGTTGTTTATGCTTGCTAGATCTATGCACTTGTATGAATGTTTCAATAATGTTAAGTTGAATTTAATGAATTTTTTGAAGGCTGATTCACCAAAATATTATTCATTATGCTTACAATATTCATCTCTAAATTTATTTAGATAGATGATCTAGAGGCTGAAAATTGAGGTAGAGGTTGGTTTGAGTTTTACAAATAGGATCCAAGTGTCAAAATCCCTCATGGATAGTAGTTACCTAATTAGAAAATAATGCCATGTGGCACTAGTGTCCTTATTTTTGTGGTAGTGTTCTCTATGAAAAACTATCTTTATCTTTTGGGTGCACCTATGTCTAGATATATAAGGCATGTTCCTACATGCATGAGAAAGTAGATTGCATGTTTTGACTAATTTTGTGAGCAAAACTCTAATATTTCATGTTTCTAGGGCATATGGTTAATTCAATATAATAAGTGTGTTTTTTAGTGGGGTATACTGGACATACTTAACACCCCACTATGATGAGTTTTCTACATACTAATACTTTCAAGAGGGATCAATCTTGATGTAGTTATCCCTTCCTAAGTGTTGGTGTAAGTGCAAGTGAAGTTAATATGATAGTGTAATCACGTAGAAATGGTATTTGAGTGGAAAGAGTAATAATTGACACTACTTATCCATAACATAGCCCTAAACCTATTTTAGATCATATTATCACACTTATCCAGTCTTCATGTGGGCCAAAATCATCCCTAGTTAGTCCAAAAGTAGTCTTAGACCCTTATTTCTCAATCTTGGCCCTGTGTTCCTAGTATTATGCTTGTTGGACACTAACACCATAATAAGGAAACTATTTCCATGTGGTGTTAGTGTCCCCAAAATGGTTCTAATGTCCTCTACCTTAACTTTCTTGAATGAATATCTTTTCAAAAACTAAAGCCTCCTAAGGTCAGCCTAGACACCTTTTATCACATGTATAAGCAACAAGATAGTATAAATACATGAATTTTAGCCTTCTATCACCTAGATGGAAATTAGATGAAAAATATAGGTTCAAACATGAAATAAGTTAAACACAATTAAGGTTATCAATCCATATTCTAGCCTACTTTTGTATACTACCATCTACAATAAACTTAAGTTCAAATTTTCCATATTTCCATTTTCAAGCACACTCAAGGTACTCAAGGCTACTATCATACTACAATCACTTAAAATTACACTAGCACATAGGTGGGGATAACTACATAGATATTTATCCCTCCTCAGAGTATTTATATGTAGGAAACTCTCTTTATAATGGGGGGTTGAAGATGTCTAGCCTATCCTACTAACAAACACACTTTTTAGCTTATGTCCTAGTTATATGAAGGATTAGATTTTACACAATAAATTAACTATTATAAGAATAATACATGCTTCTATAATTCATGTGCACATGAATAAAACCTAGGGATCTAGACACAAGTGCACCTAGAAGCTTAGGGTAGTCCTTCACAAAGGACATTACTACCAATATATAGATACTACCACCATTTTACATTTAATGGCACTAATATTTCATTGTGGAACTAATGTATAGGATGGGTTTTGACATAGTGATATAATTTATGACACATAGACCAACTTTTATCAAATTTTTTAGTAGTTAGATAATCCATATCAGGGGTTTTCTAGCTAAATCTTTATTTGTTATATTTATTTCTATTTTTAGAAAAGTTAAAGCTAGTCAGTTATGTAACAATTCAGTCAATATATTTATTTCTTATTATTTCCCTGATTTATTATACTCATCCCTTTCATCAAATATAATATTTACATCAAGTTAAGTCATAAAAGGTTAAAACATTTGGTGAACATAACTTACTTCAAACATTGATCAAACCCTAACCCTAGATGCTCTTTGGGGTTTTTATCCTTATTTTTCCTATCTCCATTAGCTTCTTTATGTTTTTCATATTTCATACATTCTATTTGAGCATCTCTATTTCAATTTTTTTACCATATGCCATCTAAAAAAACTCTCTCTCTCTTCCACTAAGAAGAAGTGCTAGGCTAGGTGGTAATCCTATAGAGTATATTCAGGTTCCTACTATTTGAAATTATATAATGGATACGGTACATGTTGTAACTCTTGTTTTTGATACTTGACACTTTGACTATATGGAATTCAATGATAATGTATCTAAAGATGAAGAATATGATTAAGAATAATATGATACATAAATTAGAAATTAGGACACTCTCCTTCCTTTTAAAAAGGATAACCTAATTATCAATAAGGATGAGATCATATAGATATTTAGAGATATACTTTAGGAACAACCCCTTGATCATGCACAAATTTTACAAGCCATGATGGAAATTAAAAATAAATAAAACAAAGGTCAAAACTTCAACTCCACTAGTTAATAACATTGTTACACCTATAATGGCACCAACTCAGCTAACATAATTTACAAATGTAATTCAATAACCTTAAGTGACATCTACACCTCTTGTGGATAGTTTCTCTCTAGATGTATAATCCATTATGCATGAGGTTCATAATCTACAAGATAAGGTGTTACATCTTGAGAAGGGAGACACACTAGGCCATCACATTCCTTGGATTCTAATTTTATCTTACATACACTTTTGGCACACCACATAGTGGTAACTCCCTTTCCATATAGATTTATGGCACCTAAACTTACATTATATAATGGTAAGGGTGACCCAGAGCACCATATCTACACTTTTAATGGAGCATGTTTAGACTATGTGTCTAATGATTGGTTTCTTACAAAGTTATTTCCATTTAGTTGAAAGGATTACACCTTGTAGTGTTTTTATGACTTACCAAATATATCTATCAAAACATTTTATCCTTTGGCATACATGTTCTTAGCACACTTGTCCATAAATATTAGTAATGATCTCATTTTCTCAAGTTGCACAATTAAAACAAATGTCAAATGAACCTATTGTAGAATTCATCTTATAATATAAGACTTTATTAAATAAATTAACTATCACCATGAAAGATAAAGAGATTTATAACATATTCAAACATAGTATTTTACTAGAATTACATGAATCCATCTTATTTAAAAAGTTTCCAACATTCACAGATTTGTGCCACATAATAAAAGAAAGAGAGGTCAAGCTCTTACAAATGGGAAAATAAAAATATACCAATGGATTAGAATCAACTATTAAGATTTAAAATAATCCTCCATACAAGGTAAGAGCCAATGAAAATAAGAGTGATAAAAATTCCATAATTAGCATAACTTTAGATCCATCTCCTTGTTTGGTTTTATCAACTCCTCGACATTGAATCATCACCAACCTTATAGAATTATGAGCATAGATTTTATAGAAGATATTGGAATTCAATGTCATATCTCTCCATCCTATCAAATATTTTGATATGACACATCCTTTTCCAAAAAGTTATGATTCCAATGCATTGTACGACTATCATAGGGCACTAGGCCATACAATAAATATATGCATAAGCTTAAAACATAAGATAAAATATATGATTGAAGATAACATTATTGATGTGGGAAAACCCATAGGGGAACCAAAGTTACAACAAATATAATCTAAGGAATTAAATATATTCTCAGATTTGTTTCTAAATCACATAGAAAATGAGGTAGGAAACACTTCAGGTGTTCACTATACATATCAAGCACATCCACCACTATATTTATATCATATTATTATAGAGGAGGCACACCCATTAATTATTATCATTGGTATGTACCACACTATAGTTCCATATATACCACTCATCACTTTCTTAGAGATGATATTGTTTATGATGATATATATTTACACATGCTCTTTGTATGATTCTACATAGAACATCATATTATATGGAGTGTTATGGTTGACAATGGGTAAAGAATTAGCATGTGAACTATGACAATTCTAAAACATTTGGGGTATTCAAAGAAGGATATATTCTCTATAGACATAGTTGTCAATGGTTTCAATGGTCATGTTTAAAGCTCCATCGAGGATATTGTTTTCCCATTACAGGTTAGACTATCACATGTGGCCACTTGATTCTTAGTAGTACCTAGTAAAGGCATGTTTGATATGTTATTAGGTAATCCATGGATATAATATCTAAAATACATTCCATCCATAGTACACAAAAGCCTAAATTATATACATGTAAATCATGTAGTCAAAGTTGATGGTATTCCATATGAGTATCATCGACATATTCCACATCTAGTTACATCATAGTTACCAGATATAACACACTTACCAAATATAACATAGTTATCACTTACATCTCAAAACATGGTTCCTATTAAAACACCATAGATTTTGGTAGAGATACAAATTTAGGTGTGGTCTACTCGTAATGTATCGACATGTACACATACTCTCCCACATAGACCATTATTATAGAAACCCTTATGTCATAGATTCTAGAGGGCCTTCCTCCACTCACTTTTTTTTTTTTTGAGATTAGTATTATTGGGTTTTTAGGGTTCTCAACATAGAGAAACTATGTCACCTAAAAATTCATCTACCATATGGGTTCATAAGACCCTTATAGTTCATAAGACACCACACTTAGTGCCATAGATTCGTATAACCACTACACATGTATATATAGATATAGATACAAATCATTCAGTATAATATATTAAACCACTACACATGTAGATATAGATATAAATACAAATCATTCAGTAAAATATATTATGGGAACATAATTACCCTTTCACAAAACATGCATGATTATAATTCCCTTATTTGACATAGATCATAATGATAATGAGTCTCTCATGAGACTCACCAGTTAGTATTATATCTCTCTTCTTCTACATACTTTCCCTCTCTTTATCTCCTTATACATAGTTAATTTTAATATTTCTTTTACATAACTTTTATCTATAAAATACAAAAACATCATAATATTTAAAAAACACAAAAATGTTCAAAATTTACTTAGAAAACACAAAATTATAGATTGCATGCATTGATATGTTTATATTTATTATATTTACATAAACTACATATGTTAATTATCTTAGTATAGTCAATTTTATCATACATACATACTTCACTTATTATTTTTGAGTTCTTGTATATTGATATAGGACTCAAGTCCACTACACTGACCTAGACTTGCTATTATCTACCCATCGGGGCATATACACTGATTCATGGTTCTTCACTTGAAACATTCACCGACTTGGGGGCATCTTATACACATTTTCAATCATCAAGTTCTATCCTTATATACTCTACACCCAAATTTAGCATTGTTATATCTTGATATTGATCATACTACTCTTACTTATATAATTTTTTGATTACTACTACTTTAGAATCAACATATGTACATCCTAGATATTACATAGATTTGTATTACATATTCATACATGTTTTCATTTCTAGCTTATCTAGTTTAGACTTGATTTTATTTCCATACTTGTTCTATTTGAGGGAATTTGAGTATGCCATTATTAGTTGGCTATATGCCACTTCTATTCTTAATATGTATGCTTTGGACATCTACCCATGTCCTTGTGTGTGATTTCTCAATTATGTATGCAGACATCTGAACATTTCCTTCTATGTGGCTCTAAGACAACTTGATTGTTTCCTGCATATCTGGATATTTGAATATGTCCTTATATGTCTTATTTTTTCAAATTTATTCACATGTACCTATGTCCCTTGTATTGTGGCCCCTTTTCCTACTTTGTGTTCCTCATGTGTTTTATATGTATACTTTATTATATGTGTCATGGTCATGACACTTATCTTTGATTGTTACACACACTAGTTTTTGATGACATGAGGGACCCCATGCACCTACCCTCCCTACTTGGGTGATATGATGGACATCATGTCCCATCCCCCTAGGTAGCTACTCAATTTTTATCATATTTATTATTACATACATTGAATACATATATATTAAAACCCTTGTCAATACTAGACATGACATACATTTTACATTACATACATATGCTCAAATTATCTTACATTTTAATTTTATGTATGCACATTAGATTGGATTATCATGCAATTATCATAAATGTTCCAACTAACACACATTTTATAGATCTTTTTTTAGGATAGTTCTTGCATAGGTTCAAAACATCCCTTCAAAATATGGGGAATTCAAAAGGGTTTTTCACAAAGATCAAGCTCCTATATTGTACTCAAATTACATTGTTTAGCACATAATCTTAGTTATATAAATTTAGACATAGGTAAACATAGTGGAAAAATAGTGACTCATAATGAAATAAAGTTCCACAAAATTTAGAACATAAGGACATTAGCACCTAAATGGGGACACTAGTACCACATGGAACTACTGTCTAATATATGGTGTTACTATTTAGTAGCCTCAATTTTAGAACAAATCATTTTGGCTAAAATAGTACAGTAGGTACAATATATTTTTTCATAGATTTTTATCATTTATACTTAGTTTTGTTTATATTCATACTAGTCAAACTTAGAATCATATGTGTTTTCTTAGATTGGGGGCATCATGCATGACATGGCCATTCCCATTTTTAGTTAAAATACCTAGATACATTTTATTATAACTCTGTCTAGAATCCATATACTCAGATATTAGATTTGGGGGTGTGCTATGACACATTATTTTTGTATGCTTAATTACACACTGGTTGATCAGATGGAGTGACAAATTCCATGTCATTCTCTATGATGTATACAAATGACATCATATTCTATGTTGTGACCAATTTCATGCCTTACTCCATATGTAGTGGTTGGCATTCTCGAGTGGCCTAGAGCCACTTAATATACTTGGGTGGTCATGGAGATGACATACATAATTAGATATACTCAATTATATATTCACAATACTTTTTGTAGTTTAGTTTCAAATGCATTTACTACACATGGGTGGAAACTTATGGAGTCATAGCCTACTTGAGTTCTTGAGACACCAACATGAGAGGGTTGAACACATTATCAATCCAATCCAAGTTATTCATAGGTCATGATCTACCAAAAAAGGGTGGGAAATGATGGTGTCAAAATTAGATTGTTTTTTTGAGAAACACACACATGAGGATACAAAAATCCATCAAATCAGTCTAATCTATTCATTAATTGATCACTATATACATGACACACATAGGTTAGCACTAGGTTCTTACATTGGTTTGCATACCCAGTGAGGTGTATTAATTCCTTTCCTCTTTACTAATTTTTACTTATTTACTCAACATACTTTTCTTTTTTTGATATATCTTAATTAGGGATTGATTTATGCATGTTTAATTTATAGGACATACATTATAGCATGTTTCATATATTTAGACTCAATTTCACATACTCAAATTTAGATTCACAAGATTCATTTCCTAGGTAAGTCTAGGTACATTTTTTCCCTTTATTATAGTACTTTCACTTTGTTGTATTTTTATAATAAAGGGAAGAGAAATAAATGTTATAAAATAAAAGTGGGATTTGAGTGTTAAGAGTACTAATTGAGACTATTTATCCCTAGATTATCCCTAGACCTATCTTAGAGCCTATTATCACACTTATCTAGCCTTTGTGTGGGCTGCAAGCATCCCTAGTTAGTCCCAAAATAGTTCTAAGACCCTCATTTCTTAATCCTAGACCTTTGTTCCTAGTGTTATTCCAACTATACACTATCACCATGTGGTGTTAGTGTCCCCAAAATGGAGCTAATATCCTCTTCTCTAACTTTCCCAAACTAATATATTTTCAAAAATTAAAGCCTCCTAAGGTTAGACTAGACACCTTTTATCAATCACACATGAATTTTATGCCTCTATCCAATATATGTAAACTAGATGAAAAATACACATTCAAACACAAAATAAATTGAGCATAATTGAGGTTATAAATCCTTATTTTGCTCTATCTCTGCATACTACCATATAATGCATCCCTAAGCTCATATTTTCTAGATTTCCAATCTCAAACACACTCAAGGAACTCAAGGACACTAACATACTAACATAACTTACACTTGTACCAAAACATAAGTTGGGATAACTACATCAATATTGACATCTCTTCAGAGTATTGGTATATAGGCAACTCTCTTTAGAGTGGGGTGTTGAGGATGTCCAACCTATCCTAATAATAAACACACTTTTTAGCTCATGCCCTATTTATATAAAGGATTAGGGTTTTCATAATAAATTAACTATTACAAGAATAATACAAGATTCCATAATTTGTGTTCATAGGAATAAAACCTAGGGTTCTATACATAGGTGCATCTAGAAACTTAAGATACTCCTACATAGAAGACACTACTATTGATATCCAAACACTACTGCTACTTTACTAATAATGGTGATATTTTCCAATTGTGGTGCTACTATCTAGGAGGGGTTATGGCATGGGGATCCAATTTATGACACTCAAACTAGATTTCATATTAGTTTCTAGAACTTAGATCATCTATATCAAGTGTTTTCTAGATAAGTCGTTATTTGCACTATTTATTACTATTTTTTACAAAAGTAAAAACTAGTCAAATCCATAACAAATTAGTGGTTGTATTTATTACTTATTATTCCCTTGATTTTGTCTATTCATACCTTTAATGAAACATAATATTTATAACAAGTTATTCTTAAAAATTTAAAATAGATAGTTGAATTGAGTGATTTGAATGTGATTAGGACTATAAATTAGAGTAATATGAGCTTAAGAATGTTGTAGATGGTAGTATCAAAAATTAAGATATAATATGGATTCATAGCCTTAATTATGTAAAAATTATTTTAAGTTTACATATGTAATTTGCATTTGATTTCCATCTAGTAGTTAGAGGGATAAAATTCATGTATTTATATTATTCTGATACTTGTGCAGGTGTTAGAAGAGGTCTAGGATGACCGTAGGAGGTCTAATAATTGAAAATATATCCTTTTGAAAAAAGAGGATGGAAAGAATAATAACACCATTATTGGGTCACTAACACAATGTGACACTATTTTCCCTATTATGGTGTTAGTATCCAAATGGAAGAACACTAGGCACAAAGAGCCACGATGCAAGAATGAAGGTATGTGACTACTTTAGGGATGACTATGGACTCTTATGACTCATACTAAGATTGGATAAGTGTGAAAATAGGTTATAGGATAGGTATAGGGCTAATCTTAGGATAGGTGCTCTCAAGTAGCATTCTTATCTCTCAAGTGTCACTTTTAGGTGATTACTATAGGTATTGTGTTCAATAAATTAAATGATGTATTTTTACCATGGACTATGTCAAGTAGTGACAACCTAAATGTGATAAATAAGATATTCATATTTGGATTTTACTATAAAAGTGTGATATTCTCACGTGGATGAGAAATTATGAATTGTGAAATGATTTGTGAGGGTGAAAATGATAGGTTAATGAAGTAAGTTCATAATTTATATATTTTGTTCTCATGAGATCACTTCGATAGTGAAATATTTGAATTATTTATAAAGAGTGGAAGAAATTTGATGATATACAACTATAGTTTCACTTTTAAATTTATAATCACCACTAAATTGATGACATATGAGTTTTGAGTATACTAGGGCATGTATGTATGTGATGTCTAAGTTGATGGTTTCTTGCATGCCTAAGATGAGATCTTCATACTCATACATGTTATTAGCAACTTTTAAGTTTAATAAAAAAAATATATAGAGAGATATTTTTAACATGAGGTAAAAATAATACATAGCTTACCCCATCCCATTGAAATCATTTGGATCCATCAAATTGAAGGGTCCAATTGTCTTCATGTAAGTAAATGGTAACCTTAGGTAGTTATTCTATGACTACCTTAGGTTTAGGTTTGGAGATGGAAATTTATGGACCTTAAAGGGATTATTCTTCAAGGAAAATGATGAAATTAATAAAATAATAATTAATATAAATATTTTGGTTAAGATATTTGACATAAATTATGTCTTCGTCAGGAAGAGTAATGCAGAGCTATTCAATTCCTTGCCAACTCTGCCTATATCCTCCACCTGCATCTACTTATTCTTGTTTACAATCTTGTCAATATTTCTTGGCAACACTAAATCTATTTTTCCAACTTACCAAACCAAAACACGACCTACTTAATCAAAGTAAAATATTATCAAAACATACTTTCACTTCACTACAAACCACCACAAACCACTTTTATCATTTATCTTTCATGTATTTCCATCTTTCTACCTTTTCACTCAATCCATTCATTCCTATTTCTTTGAATCAATCACAAAAAAATAAATATTGGTTTCATCACATTAGGTTATGGCTCATTTCACCATATAGGGGTCTTACACACTATTTTTACACCTTTCAACAAACTTTATGCCTTCTACAATGCATCAAGACATTCCATATAATACTGCCCTACCCTTTTTATCAACACTTAGTCTCCTTTGTCCAAATGGACTAAACTCAGTTCCTTATTGTCAAAGGTTTCAAAAACTTACTTAAAACATTCACATACATCATTACAAACAACTAATTCTTTTTTCAATTATGTTCATATCATTTCTTTTATCATTTACAACTCTTAGCCTATCCTTTTCCAATCCTTATAGCCTTATTCCCTTGCATTTATTACTTGTACAACCTTGCAATGAGATAAGTTTTCATTTAGACCACTTTTCTTTCCAAATCTTGCTCATTGTTGTCTTTGTATTAGGTATGTTAGGTCTTTTAGCACTAGTAGTATACTATATCCATACAAAAACTAGATGACATGTATATTAATCACTTCAATCACCTATAAAATATCATTCCCTATTTGCACACCAAATTTCATAGGATTTTTATGGTTATAATTCATATTATAGCATAAACCCTAGATTAGGGCTTCTATGGGACTGAAACAACGTAAAGGCATTAAAAATTACATACTAAGCATTTTTAAAGGTTTAAAAAGACCAAATCAAGTTTAAAAATTCTATATTGGTCTTGTGCACATGAATAAATAATTAGATAGTGTTTAACAAACCATTTTAATCCTTTCAACTCCCAAAATGCATTTGACTATGCAAAATAATTAACTTTCAACAACTCAGGAACCCTATATAGACAAATAAATCATCTTGACAAGAAACAAAAGGATTAAAAAAACTTTGAACATTGTCAAAAACTTATCTCATTGCAATACCATTGTACAATTTTTTCTTTTCCTTAAACACACTACCATTGTCCAATCTAATCAAGTATGCTACATAATACAGGGGTATTCAAGTTAGTTTACAACATAAGATGATCAATCACCTATAATACACCATTCATGTAATTAATCCTATGGATAAATAATAATTATTATTCCTCTCTAACATGCACATTATATCCTTGGCATTCACATACACTGCCTTGTTTCAAACAACCTATAGATGCATGAGTAGGGTTTTTATCTGTATTCTAAAATAAACCCTAAAGCAACAATAAAATAGTACACTCAAGATATTTATTGACTTGATATAATTATTCACCATAAAATATTCATTATAAACACATTTTTAGTAACAATAACTTCCCTTTCATTAGCTTATGCCCTTCTATTATTTTCAAACATAGAAATATATAATTAAATAGGGTAAATAGATTCATTAAAGATTATTCTTATTCTCAAGACTGAGAATAAAATCTTATCGTGAAATGATTATCAAATCTACCTTGGACACAACAAGTCCTTCACTTCTATATTCGTTGAATATTTAGTTCAAAATGCATATATATATATAGTCCTCATACATTAGGTAGACCTTCTCATGACAAACATGTCTGCATGTTTCTTCTTCACACTTATGACCTATTATACATACATACTCAATATATAACCTTAATACATTTAAAATAAACTCTAAATAATATTTCATAACAATTTCTTGGATAAAGAAACTTCTAATTATCACAAGACCGACATAGGGTGGTGGTTTAACTTGACTGCTAGCTCATATAGTAATTTGACATAATGACTCAAAATAACTCCAAGGACCTCTAAAAAGACCTTAAAGGTATTTTAAAATGTTATCATCCCATTAAAAAATTTCAACACTCAATTATACTCCCTAATATAATATGAAAATTTTGACTTCCCATTTTGGAGGGAAAACTAATGTGCACACAAATTCAAATTTGTTCTTTCCTGAGACCCCTTCTAGACTATCTATTAGAATTATAAGATGACCCTACATCATACTTCCAAATGGAGAAAAGTCTTGACATCCATATTATTTTTCATTAAAATTCTCATATAAATGTGTGTGCTCATTTCTACCAAACCTATGCTTGTGCTACCTCTTCCAATTGTTCTTTCGCTCTCTCTCCTACTATTGATCAATCTGCTACTTGTACCTATAACCACTCTTCTTTATTTGATTGATAACTTATCTCATGTGATCCATGGTCACTTCTCTTTATTCTATGATTTCCATGGCATCAATGAATTCTTATTCATCTTCTAGTTATTTATAGAGTGATTGAATGACTTCCTTAGCATCATCTTCTCCTTGTTGTACTACTGCAATATGTCTTTCTCTTTTAGGAACAACTACAAACTATCTTTCCTCATCGTTAAACTCATTTTGTTTCATGGGTACTATTATTTTCCCATCTCTTGTCCAACTACACACCTGACTCTTTACTTAGATTCTCATTATCTTCATACCTGAGTATAGAAACTCAAAGTCAATGTTAGCTATAAAACAAAGAGGCCATAATGTCACTTTAAGTGCCTCTTTAATGGACACCTTCTTATTTACTTTTTCTTCTTCTTCAATTTATTTCTTTGTCTTTGTTTGTTATTCCTCCTTCACCTTCTCCACTATGAAAATTCTTTATTCTACTTCCTCATCCTCATGTTTCTCTCTTGGGGACTTGCTTGTCTCCAAACCTCCATGGGATTTTATGTTCATATTTTCCTTCTTCAAGGTATTCATCTCATGTCTTTCCTTATTCATAAGCATCTCTATAGGCCATTTCACTCTTTTCTTCATTACCCATCCTTTACATGAGCCTTCTTCCTCTTGTTGTCTATCCCATTATTCACAATATTCTAACAACTCCATCAAATTAATCTCCAGATTCATCATATCTTTCCTAATTTCCATAATTTATCTATCCATTTTTGTCTCTTCTTTTTCATTGTTGACTTATCTCTCTTGTGGTTGTTCATCTGAACCCTATTTCTCACATTTTTCTCTACTTCTCCTTTCATATTCATCTTGAGTACCTCACTTGGGTACATACTCTCTCTCATCTTTTTTTGTTGGCCTCACTTGGACCACTCCCTTTTTTTTTCACACTTGGAACCTCCTATATTAGACTCACTTGGGCCTTTCAACTCTTATCCTTCACTCTAATATTATCTCTCTTTCTAAATATCTCTTTATGAGCTTGTATCTTCCTTAAGATTATTAATAGCTCTCCTTTATATAGTAATAACACTAATTTATTTCAATATTTTATTTCTTTCACCTCCCACTCATCATCAACAATATATTCAAAACAAGAAATCAACCACAAAGCTATTCATACTTTCTCTTTATTTGCTTTTTCAATTCTATCTTCTTGCCTATTTCTTGTAACCTCCTACAACACACACTATGACTCATATATTAATCAATTTATATACTTGTATAAATATTCCATAGAGAATATATATGGCTTTGATACCAAAATGATGCAGAGCTATTCCATTCCTTGTCAACTCTACCTATATCCTCCACCTACATGTACTTATTATTATTTATAATATTGTCAATATTTCTTGGCAACACTAAATATATTTGTCCAATTTAAAAAACCATAACAAGACCTGATTAATGAAATTAAAATATTATTAAAATATACTTTCACCTCACTACACACCACTATAAACCACTTTTATCAATCATCATTCATGCATTTCCATCTTTCTACCTTTTCACTCAATACATCTATTCCTATTTCTTTGAATCAATCATGAAACAATAAATATTTATTTCCTCACATTATGTTATGCTTCATGTCACCCTAAATGTGCATTCCACATTATGTTTATACCTTGCAACTCACTTTATACCTTCTATAATGCATCAAGACATTTCATATAATATTGTCATGTTCCTTTTATCAACACTTAGCCTCTTTTGTCCAAATGAAATAAAATCAGTTCTTTATTGTCAAAGGTTTCCAAAAATCACTTAAAATCTTCACATACCTCATTAAAACCAACTCATTACTTTTCCAATTCTTCTCATATCATTTCCTTTGTCACTTACAACTCTTACCCTATCTTCTTCCAATCCTTGTAGCCTTATTCCCTTGTATTTATTACTTTTAGAATATTGTACCTTATTAAAATTGAAAACCATAATATATTTAAAATAAAATTTTACATTTTCATTCTATTTACAAATTTATAAAACCTAAATTTTCATTTAGACCACCTTTATTTCCAAATCTTGCTTATTGTTGTCTTTATATTAGGTCTGTTAGGTCTTTTAACACTATCAGTCCACTTAGTCTGTTATATCTCTATAGAAACTAGATGACATGTAATATAATAACTTAAATAACTTTTAAAATATAATTCCATAACCACACACCAAATTTCATAAGATTTTTATTGTTAGAATTCAAATTATAGCATAAACCCTAGATTAAGGCTTCTATGGGACTAAGATAACTCAAGGGAATTATAAATTCCATAGTGAGAATTTTTAAAGGTTTAAAAAGGAAAAATAAAGATTAATAATTATATATTGGTCTTTTCCACATGAATCAATCATCACATAGTATTTAACAAACCATTGTCACACCTTTTAAATCCAAAAATGCATTTGACTATACAAAATAAGTGACTGTCAATAGCTCAGAAACCCTATATAGACAAGTAAATCATCTTGACAAGAAATACAAATATTAAAATAAATTTTAAAATTTTAAAAGACTTATCTAATTAAAATAGAAACTTTATTTTCAATATTAAATTTTTTCATTTCCTTAAACACACTACCACTGTCCGATCCAACCAAGTATGCTACAAAATATAGTGATATTTAGGTCATTTTTCAACATAAAATGATCAATCACTTTTAATACACCATTCATGTAATGAATCATATGGAAAAACAATAATTCATATTCCTCATTCACATGCATATTATATCCTTGACATTCATATATAGTGACTTATTTCAAATGACCTATAGATTCATGAGCAAGGTTTCTATTTGCAATCTAAAATAAACCCATAAGCAATAATAAAAAATTACACTCAAGTTATTTATTGATGTTTTATACTTATTTACCATCAAATATTCATTCCAGACACTTTTTAATAATAATAACTTCTTTTTCATTAGCTTATGCCCTTCCACAGTTTTCAAACAAAGAAATATACAATTGAACTGGGTAAATAGATTCATTATAGATTATTCTTGTTCTCAAGATTGATAATAAAATATTATCATGAAATGAATATCAAATATAACTTAGACAAAACAAGTCCTTCACTTATATATTCATTTAAGATTTACTTCAAAATGCATAAAGATATACACAATCCTCATACATTTGGTAGACCTTCTCTCACGACAAGCATGTTTGTCTATTTCTTCTTCGCACCTATGACCTCTTTTACATACATACTCACTATATAACCTTAATACATTGAAAATAAAATCTAAATCATATTTCATAACCATTTATTGGATCAATAAATTTCCAATTATCAAAAGACCCACATAGGTTGGTGGTTTAACATGACTGCCACCTCACATAGTAATTTGACATAATGACTGAAAATAACTCCAAAGACCTCTTAGATAACTTAAAGGTATTTTACAATGTTATCATCCCATTAAAAATTTTCAACACTCAATTAAATTCCCTATTACAATATGAAAATTTGAAATTCCTCTTTTAGAGGGAAAACTAAGTTGCACACAAATTCAAATTTTCTCCTTCCTAAGATACATTCTAGACTATTTATGACCATTACAAGATTCCCCTACATCAAAGAGTATCCTTGAGGTGATTAGTTTCTAGTGTAGCTGAGACATCAATTTTATTAGTAATTACTTGACATTTGAATGCTTTTGTGTAATAATTCTTAATTAAAATTCCATTATGATTACCATACATTTGTTTATTCAATCTTTAGGTAATAATGGTTTGGAGAATAAGTGATGAAGGGGGTCAGAATGGATAATAAGATAGGTTGTCTGATAATGCATGTAGTGTCAAAAAAATTTAGCTATGAAATAAATGATGAGATAGTCACATTATACTTTCATGTAATGAGTATCTAATCTATCAAAGTATAACTAATGTTATATACTATATATATTCCCATCTTATTTCATATTTTTGAGTGAACATTTCCCCAACTTATATGGGGGAGGATGATTTATATAGGATAAATAAGAAATAATTAGAAGGTTATCAAAGTATGGGAGGATTAGTTAATTATTCCTTCATGTTATCAACATATTTTACATTCATTAGTCCTTTTGAGAGAAACAAATTTCTTTAAGAGCTAATTTATTGAATAAATATGATAGGCCATTGTAGGATTGAATCGATGGATTAAACTAAGTTTCATAAGATAGGTATAAATTATCATGATAAAGTGAGGAATATTTTAGTGGGATTGACATCAATACATCATAATGAGATGATAAATCCTAAGAGTCTACCAAAAGTGACACTTAAGAAAACATTTTTAAGGATTGAGTCATACTATATATTATAAAAATTAGTCAAAGATAATGGCTAAATCATGGGAAACCATCCATAAGATAATGTATCCATGAGAATTAAATATGATATTCCATATATATTTTATGTTATCTCTCATGATCTCAACCATAAGATAGTTGACACATCTTGAAAAACCATCCATCAGAGATAACATCTCATAGTCAACCATATAATTAATAATGACATCCATTGATGGTAAAGGAAAATGATGTTTAGGACATGCTACATTGATGTTATGAAAATTAATACAAATTTTAATGATCATAGTGACTTTATTACAAATGGGAACACTGTTGGATACCCATTCCAAGTAATCAACATGTTTGATGAAATTATCATCTATAAGCTTGATGGATTTCTTCTGACATACAGAATAAATCTTAGGAGGAAATTTTCATCATTTTTGATGCACAAGTTTTGAATTAGGGTAGGTGATTCTATTATGGATAAAAATAATAGGGTTAATACTGGGCATGTCTTTGTATGACCAAGAAATTTTCCATAATATTTTTCAAATAAAAGACTAAAATTATCATGTTTTGTGGGATAAAGTTCTTTGGAGACAAGAATAGGTTTAAGACATGTGATGGTGACATAATTTATTATTATATTTTCCTCAATAAGCATGGCATTTTAATATTGAAAATCATATGGGTTTGGAAGAAGTTTTGAATTAGAATGTGTTTTGGGATTGATGCTAACAATTATATTATTGAAGCATAAAACCTTGTTTTGGAAAAATCCAAGTTTATGATGTTGGTGAGGAAGTTGAGGAAATATATCATGTATCATTTGTAATATATCTTTATCAATGGGAAGCATGGGTAAATTTACATAATACTCAACATCTAATTAAATATCAACAACATGATTAAGTTTGCTATCATACCTAGAATTCATTTATCTTATATTAGTATCTATAACATCTAAGGTAATTTCAAGTGAAGTAGATTTTAAAGATCTTGATTGCATGGTATTAGTCTAGATAATACAATATAGAATAATAAAAGTGGTATGAATTATATCATGTTTTTCAATATGGTTATAAATCAAAATAATAGTTTTGATTGTATCAAACTAGCTCATGTAGTCTACTTTAAGTGAATATGAGGGTATTATATTGGTACTTAAGGATTTATAATCAATACAATATGGAATGTAATGTTTGACTATATTAAATTGGTTGATACCATCTATATTTGATGGCTGGACTACATCCATTTGGTTGATACATTCAAAATTTAAAAGTTAGATTATATCCATTTGGCTGATATAGTCTAAATGTAGAGAGATAGATGGAACAATATCCTGTTGGTCAATAGTTTTAGTATGTTAGTGCATCATCTAAATAGTATCAAGCTAGGTAGTTCCATGAAATGTGGTAATACTTAATATTTCCTAAACAGCCCATGGAGTGTCTTCTAATGGTGTGTTATTAGGAGGGACATAACATTATAGTTCTAAATCACTATCAAAATAGTTAGATGATATATGAATAACATGAAAATCATAGTTAAAAACATGCATTTTGGATAATCTATTTTGATAATGAATTACATCCATGTCTCATGATTGGGCTTGAACCATGACACAAGAATAATCATTACAGGGGGAAATAACACATGCATGAGACGCAAATTGATTTGTGTTAGTATGGATATTGATGTAGTAATTCTAATGTTGTTTAATGTCCTTAGAGACATGGTAAGAAAACTCTAAATTTATTTCCAGTGAACTCCTCTTATATATAAATGGCTTCATGATAATTTCATTGGGGAGAAATTTTAGTAATGTCATAAATTAGAGGAATATCCCTATCCTGAGTAAGAAGTAAAGGAGGGATACCTTATGAGATATAAAGAAGTAATCAATTGGTATTACAAGTATTTTGTAATTCATTAGGTTCACAATAATCATAGTCTTGAAGAGTGGCATGGAGGTGAGGATGCATATTTACAAACTTAGTAAGAGGTGAATTATTGATATGAACTACAATGGGAATGCAATGTTGAGATTTTAGATTTTTAAGTTGGGTGATCCAAGAGTTGGGATCTGAATCATGCTTATAACATTTAAAATTGGCTAGAATAATATATTATAGATCACATATGATGAGTCCATATATGACCTAAGAGTGTGTTGTGATAAAGTGGAAGATCTAAAACCATAAGCTTAGTTTGAATTATTTTGGGTCCAATCATGAGGGGGAGATAAATACAACCAAAAGGATTTTGATTGATTTTATGAAATCCATGACAAGTTGAGTAAGTATTTTAAAGGTTTTATTTAGAATAACTATTTTTTTGAGTAACCAAAGGGAATTAACATTAATTATTGAGCTTTCATATATAAATAATTTTCTTATTATGGTAATATTGATTCCAATTTCAATGAAGAAAGTGCATCATTAGCTCAAAAAATAATTTCATCCTAAATCATATATTCTTCAAGAAATTCTATGTATGATTTTCTAGACAAAGAACATGAATAAATAGTTTCAATAACATGAACCTTCAAATATGTCATTATAATTTAGATATTAAAGTAGGTATATCTAAATAATTATATGGGGGTTATTTGATTTATTGAAACTATTTCATAAGAAACATATGATGATAGGGAGAAGTTATTACTAATTAGATGAGTGGAATTTTAAAATCCACAAAGTAAAGTTCATCTATAAAATTCAAATGTGGTTTAGAAGAAGAATTAGCATGAGGCTTAGGTTTATTAGAGATAAAATTCTTATAAGAAAGGGAAGAACTAGGTTTAGGCTCTAATTTTGGAGGTAACTCATCACTAATGGATTGGTCTAAAGAAGTATAGAATTAGTTGTAGTATCTCTAAGAAGTTTCTCCTTAGTAGAGGAATTTTTAGGATTGGAGATATGATATTTGTGATTATGTTTACAATGTTAATTAACCTTTGTCACATTCATTGATTGATAATTAGTTTAGTATTGATCATATTTTGAATCAATAATAAAAATATTTTCATTGGAAAGTTGTGTATTAGTGTCCAAAGAATATTTTTTATATTTCTTATTTTTATATTTGGAAAAGGTTTTTTTAAAAGATTTCATATATTCATTATGTCTAATTTTAATTATAGCATCATGATCAAAATCCTCTCTTAATATGAGGTTAACCATAAAATTTGGAAGAGCTTGACATGTTTTATGAGAATGGCCATTATTTGTGTGAAACCCAAAAAAAATATCAGGATCATACCATGATGGCGGAACATTAGTGGTATGAATGAAAGGTTATAGTGGATATAACAAATTTGTCATTTTTGACACACTAAAGGGTGGGTCAGAGTGAGTTTGAGTATATGAATTGATGGCTCATGTTTTGGTTTGATGATATTTTATTTGAGAGTTGGTAGTGGATATTACATTAGTTGAGGTTTGAATATATTTCTTTATGAGATTATGAGAAGGTTCAATTTAGTCATAAGGAAATTTTATATTGTTGCTTGATCAAAGGCCTCTTCTAAAGTTTTGGTATAAAATATCCTAACCTTATATTAAAGAGAATATTTAAGAGTATTAATGAAAATATTGATAACATCATCATCACTTATGTTATGATATGATTTATGTGCTAAAGATTTCCATCATTTTATAAAGGTTTGAGAATATTTGTTAGAAAGTTGCTTAGGGTTAATGAAATGACTAAGGATATTTTTAATAAGTTCATTATGTTGAAATTACTTGACTAAAGCATTGTATAAATCCTCTAGTTATAAAATAGAATGTATATTGAGTTGGTTATACCATTATAATGCATTTACCATGAATGTTTTGATAAGAAGTTTAATACTAGAAAAGGTATTAATTAGTTTTGACCCATTCCTTATAACTATTCCCAAAATCCATAAGGAAAATAGAAGGATATTTAGTCCTATCATATGTGATAGTTGGATACATATTATCAATTTTGATGTACACAATGAAGGGCTCTAAAGATTAATTTTAGAGTTTTTTAAAAATTTTATTATGCATAAAAGGTTGAAATATGATATTTACATTGGAATATTTAAGAAGAGGAGGAACAAGTTTTTTTCAACATGATAAATATAGGTTTACTAACAATTTTCAAGATGTGATTTTGTGTTTAAAGTATTAGAGAATTATTAGTTATTTTTATGCCATTAATTTTTTCAACCATTTGTTCAAGTACCTAAGTTGTATCAATAGGTGGGTTTTGATTATAAGGATAGTGGGGGGGGGGGGAGATTTCAAGGATCAAGAGAAGGAGTAATAATATTATGAGGAGGATTCCTAATGTTCTTATTATAAGGGGTATTCCCAAGATTAATATAAATTTATCTAATAGTTTAATAATGAAGTTTAGATAAAGTATCTATCAAAACTCCAAGATACACCCTTAAAATAAGATGGTATAGTTCTCTTCAAGATTGGGGTAACATGGGATCGGTTTAAAGGTTGTGGGTGACATATAGGAGGACCAAACCTATAAGTTATGGGGATAGATACCTTGGTACATAAACATAAGATCACTTCCTAATACCTAATGATGTTGGGATGAAAAGAGATAGAGTTAAAACATGAAAAGTAAACCTATTATAAATATGGTAATGCACCAATATTCATCTATCCACATTAAACTGATATTCAAACAACTCTTAATGAATCAAATAGAGACTAATGATTGAAATAGGGTTCTTGATGAAATAATTTACATAAGTGTTTCATTTGAATGCTATATGGAATGTTTATAACTTGAAGGCAATGGAAAATATGCCTATTTGAGGCACTATAAACCAACTAACTCTTCAATACAACTTACCACACTCTAACACATCACATGACCTACATATGATGACATTTTGAGAACTAGGTGAAGGAGAGTACCTAAAAAGGATAATAATAATCAAACTTTATGCAAGTACAAAACCATAACACACTAATTATAAAAAATAAGTCTACAATCAATCCTTTATTGATTCTAAAGGTTCTCAAGATACAATTTGGTAGAGTTTTACTACACCCAGTTGAGGGATGAAAACAAAGGCCTTAGATCCTAAATATATAAGATCATGAGCAAGATATAGAAGATAATACAACTATATAAGTGGCATGAAGAGTTAATAGTGGTCATAAGCAACTCATATATCAATTACAACAACCCTTCACACCCCTCCATGCTTTGCTTAGACTAACTAGTGTCTTCAATGAGCATCTTTGAGGCATTAGAGTATATTTTTAGAAAATGGTTGACCCATGAGGATTGTATGTATTCCAAACTTGGTAAATTAACTCTCCTTTTGGTATTCACAAGAATTTAAATGGCTCAATTAGGCCTTCTCCATAAATTATTTAGTGACCAACTCTTTCTTGCATGTTGACTATGTTCAAGAAACTACCTAAACTCTTCATAATGGCCATGGATGTGGAGATTTCTTACATTATGATGTATTTAAATATTTTAATTATGAATAATTAAATTCATATTTCCATTATACACCAATGATCATCCCATTTTACTGATTCAGGGAGGGCTACTAGAAAAGTAATCTAATCTCTTGGATATTGACTTATTTGTATGGTTATGGAGATTATATGGAACCTTAATATGATTGAGTGAGCTTAATTAATGTATAAAAGAACCTATTATACTAAAATTTTTTCCTTCTAATCATCTCACACTTAAAATCTTACCTCACTTAGATGACTAAGTGACCTCCTTCTTGCATTCTAAAACTACCTATTTGGTAAGGACTTGTAAAAGCATTTATAGGTAGATTTATGAACATTTTATGATTTTATAAGGTGTAAAAAGTATCATAATACCTCCTCTAATGACATTAAACCATTGATGAAGTCTTGCACCACATGTTTTACTCAAAACCTAATAAAATTATAGTTTTTGGGGGTGTTTGTACATTATCTATATCGAATAATACCATAGTCAAGGTATCCTCTAAGTGAACTATTTGATCTAAGTTTTTACTAGGTGAATTCAATGCATTTGGATTAATTTCCTCCAAGATCTTCCCTTTTATGGAGGATTAAGGGGTTTTGGACTCTTAACAATGGTCTATAAAGGTTATGACCTTAACCTATGAACTAATGCCACTAATATATTTTAGAAAATCCTCATTAACTCTGTATGAAACTACTCTATATAGTTATGATCTTGCCAAGTTGCCTCTCAGGTGAGAAATGTGTATTTTGAGTAGTCTCAAGGCACTTTTAGGTTAAAATATCCAAGTATTACCTCTCCTCTATAAATAAAATTGGATCAAAAACCTAAAAATACATGGTAAAAATATCTATGATTATATGATATGTCATCTAAGCTCCTTTTATCCTCTAATTTAGCTTTCAAGTGGCATTGCCTTGAGTGACGTGCTAGATCAATAAGCTTAAATGAAGGGTTTTTGAGTTTTATCTATAAAATATAGCTATGGATCTCTTAACCATTATTATTAGAATGAAATCCATTCCTTAGGGCCATTAGATAACTTTTATTAGCTTTATCAAGACATTTACCTCTTTTTATGTACATATAGTCTCTCATTTAGGCACCTAGGTCTATCTATAAGTGTTTATTAGGCATTAATGACCCTGTAGGTTGCCAATGTGTCATTATCTGAGACCTTAGGGTATTTATACTTTGATTTTATGCCTTATAACTTATTATAGGGTTCATGTCTATGGGTAATGGTTGTAAGGTCACATGAAGCTTGAAACCTTGAACTCAGGGCCTATAATGAGGTAAGTTGACAGTGATGAGGCCATCAAAAGGTAGAGGTTCCTTAAAGGATTAAATTATACTATTGAATCATAAATAAGATGATCTAAAAGGACCCTATTCATATCTACCCACACACTTAATAGATAAAAATACTTGGGATTTATTAATTAGGCATATATAGTGAGAAATGGAAACCTAAGACTCTAAATACCTCACATTTTTCTAAACAACCTTACTTTTTGTTAAACAAGACTATGAAGTTAATGGAGGGTTAGATGGAAATTTATTAGCCTATGAGGATATAATGAGGTTTTAATATATTAAAATAAGGACATTTTGATATGAATACAACATTCTTATACTATATTTCATTGTGTTTTAATGACCTCTAAGCCATTATCAGGCAACACACTATCCTTCCTTATAGTGAAGTTTAAGCCTCCAAGAAGTCTCATTTTAAATCATAATTTGAGAGAGTTTGATGTATATATGACCATTAAAATTTAAATAAGGAGGTATGTAAAAATTTAAGACACCATCATTGAAATTAAGAACACTATTTATCTCAGACCTATGCATTGAATATCTCTTTTTACCAATAGAACCCTACTTGCAATCTACACATAGTAGAAACCTAGATTGTTTTTACTAACATAAGATGACATGTGTAATATATGGGTGGAGGATACTATGGAAGGACCCTATAGGATTTAAAAATACATGAACAACAACTAGTCTCATCAAATAAGCCAACCATGTATTGAAACCATTCCCCTTCTTTGACCCTGTGCAAATGAGGAAGGCAACCAAATCACTTAAGTTATTAGTTTTTATTCATACATCATAAAAGACTAATCTTAGAACTAATTCCCATGATTGGAATACCATTATATATCCTTACTTTGGCTAATAGCTTAGACCCTCATCTTCTCTCTTGTGTATATATGGAGCATAAACCTAATGTGCTTTCCATGGATGCCAAAGAGTTTGGTGGAGGAAGTGAATTGGTTTTTGGATCTAAAAAACCTATTTTTTTCATCTAATTCTTGTGTTTAACTCCCTTTATAGACCCCTGACTCCATATGACCAAACCTATACTGTATAAATCTATACTTTTTTGAGAACTCCTAAAATTTAAAAATTTCTTGCATTTTCTCATGTTTTAGACCATGAATCATCATTGTCTTGTAGGATCAGGGAAATTAGGGGTTATAAAATATTTAAAAACACATGGTATCATTTGGAAAGTTTAAGGGACAAATTTTAACATGTATGGGGCCCATTTAGTGGTAAATAAAGGTCATTGACTTGTGAGGAGACACCTTTAGCATATGAAATGGTTTGATTATGGAATAATGGGATTCATGGAGAATTTTGAGGATGTAAATGGTGATCTTAATGGAATTTTTAGGTAAAATAGAATCACCTTAAGGTCAAATACTTCCATTGAGATAATAAGTATGGATTCAAGTGAAGGTTTCAAATGTATAACATTTTAGTACTTATTAAAAAGCCTTAGAACATGATAAATACCTCAATTATTTTATCATATACCTTAAAACATTATTAATACTTATGACCAAGCCATAACTTGCATATATTCAACACACTAGATAGATTCATGATGAGTCATAAGATGCCATATTTAGTCATCTTCATATTGTGTAGACTTTGACCATTAAGATCACCCTAAGGCCTATTAAAAATATATACACATGTTTAATCATAAGGAGGACACTTGAAAAAAGTTGAAATAGGGGGTAGAGACAACCAATATGGTGTTTCTTGACATGAAAAAACTTTAGACCTATTGTCTTTGACATGATAATCAATGACTTCCTTTGAACTGCATTGCTCATCAAGAGCTATGAGAAGGGTAGAGTCTTAGGTGGACTAGGGTACTCAAGAATTATGTTGGATCCTTTTTAGTCCTAAGGGAAGAAAGTATTAAACATTACTGGTGACTTTGAAGGGTTGACTTTCCTACTAGTGAAGAGAACCCATGATCTCTTTGTCTATCACTCATGCCTAAGTGAAGGTTCCTTGACTATACTATCACTTTGGATAATACCATGTGGACCTTAAAGACTGAAACAAACTCAAAAAAACTCACAAAAATATATAATAAAAATAAAATAAACATATTATGAGGAAAATATAACTAAATAATAACTATCAAATCATTGCTACAACACTTGGAGGGAAGAAACGAACTCATTTGAATAAGAGAGTTTTGTGATTCTAGTAATAATACTTGAGGAATATCCCATTGAAAGGGATATGGAATTAATCACCACTAAGTTTGGATAAATGAAATGAATTATTCTCTTTGTATCTGGTAATGACATATGGCCCACTCCAAATACTATCAAATTTTGAATGCTTACCTAGCTTGGCATGGTCCTCATCCCACTTAAGTATAATCTCACCTTATTAAAAGGTCTTTGAAGAGGCTATATTGTCAAATGATATTTTAACTTGATCTTGGTTAGAACACATGTCATGATTAACATCATATGTTATCTCTTCCATCTCCCTCAACCTATTCATCCTCATTTCCATTGCATCACTCTCCTTGAGTTCAAGTTGGTGTGGAAGTTATAAGGTTGACAAATCAAGTGATATGGGTAGTTTTGGTTACTTTACATAAATAATAATAGATGGTGAGTGACCAATAAACCTTTTGGTATTAATCATATCTAGCCATAAGATAGTCCTTAGCTTGGTATGCCAGTCCCTTTGGTTTTCCTCCACCATCCTTCATATGATTCTAATCAAATTCTTGTTGGTGGAATCTGCTATTCCATTGCCCTATGGATAGTAATTAGATGAAGAACTAAGGTAGAAACCATATTTAATATCCCACTCACTCACCTTTTCACTACTAAATGCTAATGAAATATCTAATATGATGGTGGAGGGGACCCCAAATATGGTAACTAGGCTATCATATAACTCTAAAATTGAGTTCTTATTTGCTTCTTCAAGTGTAGTTGCCTCCACCCAAATAGTAAAGTAATTAGTAAGTAGTCATCAAAACACACTTATGTCTAAAAATAGATGGGGTATGAATCATACCTGCAAATTCTAGGCTCCATTTCATGAATGGATGCTCAAATTTGATAGGCTTTAGAGGCAAGGCAATAGTCTTTACTTGCCTATGAACATATGCATTTTGGGCACCTCCTAACCCAATCATGGGAGTCCCTGAATAAACTTGGCCAAAAATAGATTGATATTATGATTTTTAATGTTGTGGTCTTATATTCAAAGTTCCCTCTTGTAGGACCATCATGAAACTATCTTAAAATCTTGTCAACTTGACTAATCTCTACACACCTCAAAAGCATGCCGTCAAGGTCTTTATTGAAGAGCACCCCATCAATGAAGATATAAGGAATGTATTGCAATATGAAATACTTCCTTATTATCCAATTTAAACCTATATGAAATTATTTCATTTGGAGGAATTTCACCATGTCTTAGATTTGGCTAGAAGGAGACATATTTATAGCTGTTTGTTGGTCATCTTAGACTACCAAAACTACTTCCTTCTTTTCCTTCACATTTACTACTTGCATATGATTATGGTCATCTTGTAAGCAAAAAACTAATTCATTATTTTCCCTCACATATTTTTAAATGTGTTCACATAGTCTCCTACCCCTAACTAACTTAGTAACCTTCACCTCTATGTCATACTCCATGTACAAGGTCACCCAACTAGCTCTCTTTTCACTCAAGTCTCTATAAAGGATGAAATCCTTAATTTTAGGGTGAACCACCATGACAAATATCTTTTTCTTAGACACCATGTGTCTACAATTATTAACACCTCTCATCACTACAATTACATGTTTTTCAAAAAAAATTATAGCCTTCCTCATACCCCTCTAACACTTGACTAAATAAGGTTATGGCCTACTCAATGCCTTAATTGTTTTATTGCATGAGTATAGTAAATATAGTATCACTTATTGATAAGGAATACATGAATAAATACTTCAAAAAATTAGGGTTGAGGAGGGTGGGAACTTGGGCAATGGCCTACTTGATGGCCTTAAAACTTTTTTAACCTTCTTTGGTCCTTGAGAACTCTTTGTGTTTTTTATGCATGTGAGTTAGAGGCCTCACTAATTCTAAAAATCTAGGTATGAATCTTCTGATGAAGTTGATTTTTCTCAATAACATTTGAAATACATTCTTGTGTTTTGGAAGTGATAAGGCAAGGATTGAATCTATTATTTCAAGGTTGACACCACATGTCCTATAAATATGCCCTCATGAACTGAAAAGATACATTTTTGGGTTTCAAATAATGCCAAACTACTTGATATTGTCAAATACCAACCTCAAATATGTAAAGTTATCCTTGGGATCATTAGAGAATACAATTATGTCATCAAGGTATATGAGAAAAATCTCATTTATGAGCTCTTGAAAGGCCACATATATTTACCTTTGAAAGGTAGCCTCTTTATTAGATAGTCCAAAGGGAATATTCTTGTAAGCATAAGTGCCCCACTTGATTATGAAGGTAGTATTGTGTTGATCCTCATCCCTTAATAAAACCTAATTATACCTTAAGTATCCATTAAGAAAGGAGAATATTTATGAACCTACAACTCTTTGAAGAATTTTATCTATAAATGGTAGAGGGTAGTGATCTCTTAGTGACACCTTGTTGAGATATCTGAAGTTCACACACAACCTTATCTCCCCACTATTATTCCTCATAGGCATAATATTTTCCACTAATGAAGAGTGTTTGATAGGAAATATGATTTTGGATTCAATTATATTTTTTAACTTCTTCCTTATAAGGATCTGAATCTTAGGGTTGATCAATTTTTGTTTGTTTCACAGGCTTAGCACCTACCTCCAAATCTATGGTATGTTGAGCCAAAATAGGGTAAAACCCCTTAAAATCATGATATTACCAATTGGAAATGTTTATAAATTATTGTCATAATGTTTTGAAGGTTGTTTTCTCATCCTTAATATTCACCTCTCTTAGTTTGAGGAGTTTATCTTTGAATATGGTGATTTTTTCATAGTGTTCCTCCTTAGTGGATATGCTCACCTTATCTTTATTTAGATGGAAATCTTATTTCAATATGATTTCTAATGTTACAAGATCCTAGGTAGTTTATTTGTTCTCAATTAGATAATATGGTCCCAAAACTAATGTTATAATCTACTTTGGTTCCTGGAGCAAAATTCTACCTCCTGATGTAAGAAACATGCAATTTATTTATCATTCTCACCTCATTATTAGGGATTGCAGGCGTGAATACCACCTTGATTTTGGAATACTCTTTTATGTATTTTACCTCACTTGGTATGTTATACTATGATCTAATGGCTTATAGTCAGTCTACATGTTGATTGGTCCCTCTAGGAATGAAGTGAATATCAAAAGCTTTAAACTCCTAAAAGATGTACCAAACCATATGTTTATAACCCTTTAAGAGTGGATTCTTGACTACACTTTGACCTCTCACCTAGTTCAACACTAACTCAAAATATCCCATGGCTTATAAGAGCTTTATACCTCTCTTCCTTTCCCATTATATCCCATGGATGAGGGCTTCATACTCTACTATATTGAAAGTGAAAATGAATTGAAACCTTAGGGTATAAAATTACCTTTGATTGAAAGGGGAGACAAACATGACACCTTCCCCACTTCCATTCTTCGATCTAGATCTATCAAAGAATAAGATTCCTACCCCTTCATTATCTTGGCCTAGGCTAGTAAGACTTGGTATAACATCCCCTTCTTTATGCATAAAATACACACAAAACCCTGCCTATTCAATGTTGTTGTATTGATCATACCCATGGTTTTATAATGCCCATTAATCAAGGAGAAAATATGATATGCATTCAAGTGGTTGAATGGGATCTAGGTCATTGTGGTGTTCATATTAATTTAGGATATTATAGTTTATAGTTGATAAATTAGACATATAGGGATCTAAGTGGAACCTAGAGATGGTTTCAAACCTTATGGTGAAAATTTTCCCATACCTAGTCCTAAATACCATATAAGACCAATCAAAATAGAGATAACCCCCTATTTTGGTAGTGAAATCCCTAGAAAAGCATAAGGGAAAATAGGGAGGGAGGTAAATTACTATTAAATCTTGAGAAATAGTGAAATTAGGAAAATAAACCAAGATAATTTTTAGATCTTTAAGGACACCCACAATTTTGGTAGGAGACTCATCTAACTATAAAACCCCTTTTGTATTAGGTTCATGCTTTAACCCCAATTTATCCATTATAAACTTAGGCATTATATAAGTGATAGCCCCACTATCTATCATATAAATATGTACTAGGGAGTCACCTATGATGGTAGAGAGATATAAGGGAGAGGGTTTGACTAACTTAGGTGCTTGAGACTCATGAAGTTCATTATAATTTGTTAGGAATGCACCTAGCTTGTTTGCATGTTTGTCCAAGACATAGATCTTGGAAAATTATTATTTAAGATATTTTTGCCAAATAAATGAACAAGGTGTCCCACATAAGGATATTAACATGGGACTTATTCATTTAATCCAAAATTATAAGATAAGGGATAGATGCCTTAGAATACAATGTAGGAGAAATAATACCACTTTGAGTTTGTGTGAATTGAGGTATGGAAGGACCTCTATATTTTTCCTTCTCTCATCTTGAAATTGATGAATCGATGATGTTTTATGGGATGAATATTGACTATTAATATCTTGAGGTGTTTGATATGGTAGAGAGGCTCCCCTTTTAAGTCCTAAATTGCAACCAACTTACCATCTCTTATCCTTTGTATAGGCTAAAACTAAATTATTTTCCTTGGCTACATTTTGACCCTAATTAGATACCACTTGTTCAAAGGAGTGTTCACCTTATTGGAAGTTAACAAAGGTAGTTTTATATGGTGATTTAATTCCACTTATTCCTTGGTGACTTGGCATCTCAACTTGAGTCATGAAGGGAGTGTCTTCATGTGGCATATGAGGACCTTCCTTGTGTTGTGTATGAGGTTGAATATCATGTGTTGGAGAAGATGGACCTTTTTTCATTAAATAAGCTTAGAAAAAATCATCACTTAGATATTATAACATCTCATGAGTCTATCCCCATTTTATAGGCCATTGACCCTCTTAAGCATAATTATTCTGACTTAGGACTAGGGCTCTAAAACTACTAGTAGAATTAGGGTTGTAGTTATTATAGGGCCTTGCTTGATTGATCTACCCTTGACCTTATTCATTATGTTGATAGGGAGGTCTGTTATACTAGTATGGATGATAGCTGGCTTGGTAGGATGCTTGGTAAGGTCTATGGGGTGGAATTTCTTGCCTTTCTAAGGTCACTATCTTATTATTTTGGGCCTTGAGTAGCCCTTCAATCTTGCATAATTTGTCTGCTTGATTCACATATGCCTAATCATGATAGGTTGGTGTTGGTAAGGGATAAATATTAGGCATAAAGGGTTGAATCTATGGGAAAAAAGTCATGAGGGGTATTATAATAAGCTCACCTACTTTTATTATACAATTTTATGCCCTTATGGCCACATCATAAGTTTATGGTATAATGTTTCCCTCCATGGAATATATCACAACTACCACATTATAAATGAGGGATCTTAAGTAGCAAAATAATTTATAATTAGGGGTGGGATTGATTATTATGGGAATACTCTCCCAATTTTTTTGAAATCTATAATTGAAATCCACCATAAATTCTTAGGGAGCCCTTTAAATAATGGTGAGATGCTCTAGTAAAGATAGATGGTCACTCCTATCCTCAAAGTGTTTAAACAAATGCTCCCCAAATTCATCTTGAGTATTGATGAATGTAGGTGTTAAACTCTTATAACATTGAAGTGATTTACCCTTCATGGAAGTGGCTAATAACCTCATAGCCACACTTTTTGGCATCAAATTCTGAACTAAGCATAAATTGGATATGTTTACAATATGTTCTATAGGGTTAGTTAAGTTTTCTCCTTTGAAATAGTGAAGTATTATAAGGGTATTAGTAGGTATGTCATCGAATTTATTGAGATTTAAGGGGGTGCCACCATTGAAGGTCACAAATTCTTGAATTCTAGGCCTAACCATTAGAGGTGTAGGGTTTGCAGTAGTGTTTGGTTGAGAAAAATTAGGAGAGTTACGGGTTATAGGATTGGGATCAAACCTATGCTGTCTCTTTCTCCTATAAAATTCTAATGAAAACTCAAAAAATTTAGTCTCCTTACCTTCTGAGGAATATCTTGTTACCACTTTTTGCATGTAACTTTAATGTAAATATACCATTGAAGTAATTAAATATCTATGATTTCACCCACTTGATTTCTCTAACACACTTGAATGTTGGTCCCATTGAGTATGCCAAAACTATTTAAAACTCCTATCTTCACCCTTAAAATACTATGGTTTAATTCTCTTCAAGCTTGGGGTAACATGGGATTGGTCTAAAGCTTGTGGGTGACCTATAGGATAACCAAACCTCCAGGTTATGGGGTTAGTTCCCTTGGTACATCAACTTAAGCTCACTTCCTAAGACATAATATTTATGGGATGAAAAAATATAGAGTGAAAACATGAAAATGAAACCTATTCTAAAGATGGTGATGCATTAATATTCATCTATCCACTCTCAACTGATCTTTAAATAAAACTTTATGAATCAAATAGAGACTAATGATTGAAACAAGCTTCTTGATGAACTCCTAGACATAAGTGTTTCATTTGAAGGCTATGTGGAATGTTTTAAACTTCAAATAAATAGAAAAGAGTCCTACTTGAGGAACTATCAACTAGCTCACTATTCAATATAGCTTACCATAATCTAACACATCACATGACCTACATAGGATGACATTTTGAATACTAGGTGAAAGATATGACCTAGAAAGGAGAAAAAACATCATAGTTTTTTCAAGTAAACAAAACATAACATACTAATGCTAATAAATAAGTCTATAATCAATCCTTTATTTATTTATTATCAAGGTTCTCAAGATATAATTTGGAAGAGTTTTACTACACCCAGTTGAGGGATGAAAACAACGGCCTTAAATCCTAAGTATATGGGATCATGAGAAAGATAGAGAATATAATACTAGTGTATAAGTGGAATTAATAGTTTATAATGGTGATAACCCACTCATAAATTAGTTATAATAACCATCCACACCCCTCCATGTGCTTCTTAGACTAACTAGTGTCTTTAATGAGAATATTTGGGGTATTAGAGTCTATTTATATCCAATGGTTAACCCATAAGGATCCTATGAATACTAACAATGGTAAATTCCATCTCCTTGTGGAAGTTACAAGAATTGAAATGTCTCAATTAGGCCTTCTATATGAAGTATTTAGTGACCACCTCTTTTTTGCATGTTGATTGTGTTCAAGAAACTGCCTAGACTCTCCATAATGGCCATGGATTTGGAAATTTCTTTCCTTAGAAGGCATTTAAAATTTTTCATGATGAATCATTAACTTAATATTTACCTTCTATGCCCATGAGAATCCCATTTCGTTGATTAAGGGGGCATTCTGGATAATCAATCTAGCCTACTAGATATTCACTTATTTGGATGGTTATGGGGATTAAATGGAACCTTTAGTTGACTAAGTGATATTTATTCACATTTAAAAAAACCTATTATACCAAAAATTGGGCATTCTAAGCATCTTACACTTGCAATATTACCTAACTTAGATGACTACATCACCTCCTTCTTGCATTCCAAGACTGCCTATTTGGTAAGGACTTATATAATCATTTATAGGAAGAGTTGTGAAAATTTTATGATTTTATATGGTGAAAAAAGTCTCATAGTACCTCCTAAAATGATATTAAAACCTTGACAAATTCTTGTACCTCATTTTTTACTCAAAACCTTGTAAAATTATTATTTTTGGGGGTGTCCATATACTATCCATATAGATTAGTATCATAGTTGAGGTCTCATCTAAGTGGATTGTGTGATCCAAGTTTTTACTAAGTAATTTAAATCCATTTGGATTCATTTCCTCCAAAATTTTCCCAATTAGGTCCTTATTAAGGTGTTAGGGAGGATTAAAGGGTTTTAAACTCTTATAAATGGTTCATAAAGGTTATGACATTAACCTTTGAACTGATGCCATTTATCTCTTTTCTACAATGCCCCTCAACTATCCCAAAGTTTTCATCTCTCCATGAAATAGTTATGTATAATTATGAGCTTCCCAAGTTTCCCCTTAGGATAGAAATGAGAATTTTGAGTAGTATTGATGCACTTTTAAGCCAAAATGGCCAACTGTGACCTTTCCCATGAAAATAAAAGTGTCTCACAAAGCTAAAATAACATGTTAAACATATCTTTGATGATCCAAGATGTCATCTAATCTCATTTTATCCTTTGCTCTAGCTTTCAAGTGGCATTTAATTGAGTGAGGTGTTAGATCAACAAGTTTAAAGGCATGGTTTTTGAGTTTTGGATCCCAAATGGAGCTATGGAGAACTTTTCCATCATTTTTGGAATGAAATCCATCCCTTAGGGCCCTTAGAGCATTTGTATTAGCTTGAAAAATCCATTTACCTCTTCTTAAATGCATAAGTCTCTCATCTAGGAACTTATGTATATCTAAAAGTGTTTATCATTCATAAATGACCTTTCAGGTGGCCAATGTGTCAATATATGAGACCTTAGGGTCCTCCCTCCTCACAAACATATTGAATATGCAAATTCTTCTCAAAATCATGCATATAGGCTTATAGTGGCTTTTTTAGGCCTAATCCATATAGTACATACATTACATGTACTAACTAGTAGATATTTTAGGTGTTTAAGGGACCTAATAAGACCACTAAGACCTTTCATATCATAATTACTTCATTTGAATGCATTTGGAGGTGTATTTTCTTCATCATGTTTGAATTAGAGTTTAAGGAGGGTTTTAGAGATATACTATCTTGACGATGGTTCATAGAGTATGGAACTCCAAACCATAACTTATTGTCATGAAATTTTAGCCTAAATAACCCTTCATATCTCCTCAATATCCTTGTATCCCATGAAAATTGTATGCGGAGATATGAATAAAAGATGGTGTGTTTTCAGCTCCTTACCAAAAAGTCTATGTAGGTTATAGTGTTAACATTTGTTCATAGAGTTAGGCCTTTTAATTTTAGTTTGTATTTAATGGATCTTAGTTCCATAGTGGTGCCCAAATTTCCCTAAAATCTCTTGGTTTGAGTCCCTCTATGATGAAATATATGAATGTTGGAAGTGGAAATTTGACATGGCTGCTTAGATTAGTGGAGCTTAAGAGAGGTCTAAAACTAAAATGAAATATTTATTTACACTTCCCTAATTTGAACACTTAACTTAGGGTCTAAAACATATTTATACACTTCCACATTTCCTTGAGTCTTCTTGGAGGTTTGATCTACCCTTGAAGTGAACATGGGGTCATAAGGGTTGATGATGGATTTTAGGCCTTATACACTTAGTTTGGGATTTTTAAGTTCAACCCACATTTAGATTCATATGTAACCTCAATGGTGTCATAAAATCATCATAAATGTAGTATCCATATTCTCCACTTGTTCTTATTTACTCAGACCATCATATCAACCCTCTTCTCTCTTGGGCTTGCCTTAAACATCACTATCTAGTGTATGGGCTTGAAATAATTGATGTTGGTGACCTGAGTAATATCTTTTAGATAATTATAAGGATAAAATTATGGATTTAGATAAAATATTTCATGTTTTGACCATATCCCTGAGGTTTATCTTCCCTAACTCTATTATCAGGGTTTATTTTCATAGTCATACATCAAAGCTTGTATGTCTTGGGTATGCAACCTAGACCAAGTAAGCACCCTATACCACTAACACCATCATATGAAGACTTGAAGCATAAATATGTCATAATAAGCATAATATACCCTCTTATATTCCCTTGGAATTATCATTTACTTTAGTTAGACATTCTAAACTGACTAAGTGAGCATAACTCACTGTATATGTTTGAGCCATTCTCTTGATCAACCCTTCATTCTTCTTATCTTTAGAACTAGAATTTCCCTGCTATAATAACCATTATAGTCTTATTTCTCCATTTATGTGTGTTGTTTAAAAAATTATCTCAACTCATTTTTTGGAACAACCCCCTCTAAAACTTGTCTATTTCACCCTTTGTCTCTCTAAGTTCATTTTTCAAGATGGGTTTTACTCATTCTCGTATTTGCTCAACTGGCATCATTCAAAGTTCATAAAGTATTTTCATTATGTTTTCCCAAAAACATTAAAGTTGTTATGGTCTTGATGCGACTAGGGGACCAAATTTATCTTTTCCTTGAGTTAGCCTTATTTCTTCTATTTTAAATACACGGGCAGCAATTTTTGCCGTCAGTGCATTTTTTCCTTTATGCCATGCAGGAGTGGCAAATTTTTCCACCCTTGCATCCAAAATGTAGGAGCAAAAAAATTTTCCACCCCTACATTTTTATGCCTTACATGTAGGAGTGGTAAATTTTGCTACCCCTACATGTCCTTTCAATTTTTCAGTGTAAGGGCGGCAAATTTTGTCGCCCCTACACTACCTCAATTTTCATGCACAACATTTATGGCCATACACATCGAGTGGTTGGGGCTAATTTTTGCCCTATTTAATCCATTTTTGGTCCATTTGGATTCATTTCTTCCACTCCTCCTCCTGCCCTCTACCTCTGGATGATCTAACAAGCAGGAAAAAGTGTGTTTTGATGGATTTGAGCTCGTGGCACGCATTATTTTCTAGTTAGGTCTTATTTTTGTAGTTTTTTTAATTCTTCCTTTGCTTTTGTTCTCTTTTTCAGTTTTTGTTTTTTTTGTTGTTGTTTTTTCTTTTTTTCCCCCCTTCCCTTCCTCTTCCCACCACTTTCCTCTCCTCCTCTTCCCTTTCTCCCCATCTGACCCGCATTCCTTTTCTTCCCATCATGCTAGGGTAGCGATTTTTGCCACCCTCCCTTCCCCAAACTTCCTACCTATAAGGGTGGTGGATTCTTCCAGCTTAACTGAGTGTTTCCCCACCTCTTTTATATTGGTGGCAAAATTTGCCATCGATATAGGTTTGCACCACTCAAATGCACTGGCAGCAAATTTTGTTGCCAATGTAGGTCTCAAGTGTAAGGGTGGCAAATTTTTCCACCCTTACACTCTTTCCTATGAAACATGCATGGGTGGAAAAAAATTTTGCCTGTGCCTTTTTCCCTCTCACATGCATAGGTGGAAAATTTCACTGCCCATGCATGCAAACCATCCCACATGCCAGGGTAGTGAATTTTGCTGCCCTTGCATTTTTTCCTCCAATTTCTCTAACTCTAGAGAAATTTATGTCCCTTCCATTTCTCACCTCCTCCCCATTTTCCTCTCACTTTTTGACCTAGCCCTATCAAGTGCCCTTCCTTGGTCATGATCACCTGACGTGCAAATTCCCTAATTTTCCTATTTTTTCCCTAATTACACAATCATGATTCTTGTTGTAGTACCCCTAAGGATTCTCATTCATCAGCACCCTCTCAACAAAGACTCATCCCAATCACTAAAAATTATCTGAAGAAGTCAAAAGCCATGAAGTACCAATACCAAGGTGTTTTCCTAATCACCTCAGTCACTTCTAATGTCGACGACATTAGAGATACAAAGATCAACCACGTGGATATGGCTGAGTTTGTAGAGGGAACCAAGATGACCAACCCAAGATCAGAGATGAAAAGAATCATTGAGAGAAAAATCCATCTAGTTGCCTCTTTCCCTATAGTGGTACATCACATAGAGTTCATCCTTCAGTGCACCCAGTTCTATAATAGAGAAACTAGATCAGTGTCAGATGCCAACGGTAACATGATAATTTGACTAGACCCCAAATTTATTGATAAATTCTTCATGTGCCCTCTTACTACTGAAGTGCTGAGAATCAACTTCATTGAGGCACAAAAGGAGTATGACAAAGATCAGGAGAGGGTGAAAAAGGTGATTAATAAAAGATGACTCAAAACTCTTAGAGCCAATTTGTCTAGATGGCTATAAAATTTCTTGAGAAGTGACTTCATAGAAGAAGTTGGTGACTTAATTACTCTTCTCAGCAGAGTATGAGGTCTATCATCTTCTTCTCAATTCCATGAATGGATGTATCCCTTTATCAAAATAATTCTCCAAGGGAAACAAGTCATCTTCTGGGGTGAGTAGATAGAAGAACCACCCCAATTTATTCATATTACCCTTAGCTAATGCTAAAAGGATCAATCCATCACTTTAAGAGGGTAAATGATGCCTTCTTTGTAGTGTTTTTGTGCCTTTTTGATCCTCATCTAGAACAAAAAAGAGTATCAAATAAAGCCTGGATGGTCATCAACGACTTTGGCTGCATGTTTTTACAATTTCCCTCCTTTTGCTATCTATGGGTTGGCTTTTTCCAAGGCTATTCCTACATGTTCCCCTGATTTCCATTTAACAAATTAGTCCTAATGGAACTATGTAGTCGAATTATTATTGTCCACTCTAATCAAATGGAACTAAAAAAGCTAGGTTTTAGGTTCCCAACAGAAATTGGTAGATACTCAGTTTTGACTGCCACCAAAGCAAGGCTAATATAGATAGAAATGCAAATGGTCACCATGAAGCAGTTTAAAAGAAGAGACAATTTTTACTATAGGGGTGTCAAAGATATGATCATAAGAAAGACTCAATTTCATGAGCCCATGATTGATGACATCTGATAGACTTGAGAGCAGACTGGAAGAATTGCTTTGTGACCTCACCTCTAGAGATATTCAATTTCTTTCAGTAGAAGAGATGATTTGGGAATTCAAAGGTATGATCTAAAGGGATTTCAAAGAGAAAGTGTTTTTAATGACTTTTGTGGATAACATCTTAGATACTCAGTTAACTCTGGATAATCTAAGAACTAGGTTAATTAGTCATGCCAAACCAATCACAACATTGAAAGATACTACAATTAGAGCTAGAGTGATCTTTAAGAACACAATTGCACCAGACAATATAAGAATTTAGGCATCTATTACCATGTATGATGCCCATCTGAAGAAGTTTGATGGCAAAATTTGAATCATTTCTCCATTTTCTCTTCTTCCTCTCTTCTCATGCACTTTTGTCATGAAAAAGTACATGCACTTTTGTAATATGTAATTACATGTAAAAAATATAGAAAATATCCCAAAGTCAAATATGACTCATCTTTGACTAAATATTTTTATATTTTAATCTTTTTCAATTTTGAAGGTTTTTCCATATATATAGAGGGAACCTCTTTTGTAAAAAGATCTCTAGATAATTGAGAGTGAAAACTCTACTAAAATTGAGACACTTCTTGAGACTTTGTGCTCAACTTGTAAATCATATTTTATCAAATAAATGAGAAATAGGTTTATTTCAAACTTTGTGTTGAAGTAATTTGTGTTATTTAAGAAATAGTTCTTATGTTATTTTCCTGATAATCTCTTATCTGCTCAATTTAATAAGCAAAGTGTGTGTATTGAAATTATCTAAAGATGATTTTAAAAGATAAAAGAAAGACTTTGAACTACTTTTATCTTGGTGACCCTTTTATCCATTGTAGTTTTAGGTGAAGACTTTATGCTTTGTTTCACTCTACTATTACGTGTGTTTCGAATTAGTGAAGGAGGCAACAGAAGACATTGTGCTTTCATGGGTTTCCTTGTGGACTTTGTCACAACTTCAAGGGATTTTCTGTTCTATGCTGGATACCATTCCTGAAAGAAGAGAAATGCTTTTAGCCATCAATCGGGATTTCCCACTTTGTTCCTTAGACATCCTTTTTGAAAAAAGAGAGATGGATGGTGTTATACTACCTTGAGTGTTATTTTCTACTTACTTATATATACATATAGCATATAAGTATTTCATAAGGAACCTCCCCTTGATGAGAGGAGAGATTTATCTCGTTAATATGTGGTAAACCTACACTTTTTATGGCATAAATCTCCTTGTACTATGGTTGATATGCCCATTTTGTCATCAGTTAGTTGACAAGAAAATATTCACCCAACAGCTTTTGGTAACTCCGCTGGAGACACAAACATGCATTTTGAAACCTCAAGCTTAAACTTAAAATAGTTTGAGTCCCTTTTTCATTTAACACTCTGGCAGATCCACCATACACATGAGACCAAAGATCTCAAGGTATTGTTGATCCTATATTCGAGATGGTGTAGCAAACTAATTATTAGATTTCTCCTTCATCATCTCGTCTTCAGCAAACTAGGAGCTTCCCTGCTACCAATGCCAAATCTCCCATACCTAGTGAAGCTTCTAGCCTCAATACTGGTAAGGCTTTTTCTTTACTAATCCCACCATGATTTATTATCCCACCATTTAATCATCCTATCATAATGGCTCAAGGTTTGTGGGGCAATTCTTATGGTCCTCTTAATTTGACCCCACCCTTGCATGAACTATCTCATAGTTTTAGAAAAAAATTCCTAAGCTTTTTGGTGATGAGAAGGTTCATCCCGATGAGCATATTACCACCTTATCTATAGCATGTGGCATAATTGGTGTGGAATTTGAATACGTAGTAGTAAGACTCTTTGTAGAAACTCTACAAGGCACTGTTGTGGATTGGTTTTACCACCTTCAAGCTTGAACTATAATTGACTAGAATATGCTAAAGTCCAAATTTGAGGCTAAATTTAAACCTGCTAAAGATGCACACACTTTTTTATCTCAACTTACACAAATTAAGAAAGAACTTCATGAGCCCATGAGGGATTTCATAGCAAAATTCAATAAGTTAAGGAATCGGATTCCTACCATCGCTCAGCCCACGGTGGAGAATCTCAAGTGCTTTTATATCAACTCACAACTTCCTGAAGTGAGTTTTTTATTGAGGTAGGCTGGCCCTATGGATCTTGTGTTGGCTCAAAATTTGACTACTGATATTGAGGATGATCTTATCTTGGTAGGTAAGATCAGAAAAGACTCTATTAAAAATAGATTCTCTTCATATGTTGAAAGTTCTTCTACAGACACTATAGATCGTATGCTGTAGAAATTAACAAATGAACTAATAGATTTGAATAGGAAAATGGCCCAAGGTATGTCTTCCCCCACTTATCGAGATATGCCAAGGAGAACATTCTAGAATTAGCAATATCAGGGCAATGCTGCCCAAAACCAAGGGCAATCAAATTGCCTACCTCCCCCTCAAGGGAAACATGCCATTGAAGAAACACCTACCAATTCAGTAGTCAGTTACCTAGAGGCTAAGTGAAACTTTTCACTCCAACCTGAGTTGGACCAACAAGATGATGCTAATATCTTCAAAGAGCAAGAAGAAGAATTAGCTAGTGACTCCATTATCAGTTTCTTGGATTACCATGATGAAGCTAGAAGTAAAGGAGAAGGGTTGGATGGATCTTATATATTTTTACCATATCTCAAAACCAGTCAGCTCCACATGACAACAAAGTGAAAGTAGAAGAAGAACCTCAGCTAGTGGTATCTATCGCTAAATGAGGGACTCCATTGTCTTCCCAACCAAAGGATCAGGTAACTAACAAAAAAGTAAGTACCTCAAACCATCTTATATCTTCCACCTCTATTTCTCAGACTAGTGCCACACCCACTAAAGATCAAGATGATGGACATTCTTCTTCTGTCTCAAATTCATTTCAATTATTTGATATAATTGATCATGCCAGAAAGACTAAGATTCAAATGACAGAGATTGAGTATTTGAGAGCCAATTATGAATAGTTTGATAGGTTGGCAAAATATGTGAAAAATAAAGCCATCCCCACAAGACAATATTCTTCAAAGGCCACTCATGATTCCCCCAAGGATAAATCCACCCAAAATAATCTTATTGTGACTCCTCTTGTTGCTCCCGAGAAAATAAAACCTTTTTATGTTTCCCCACTAATAAATAGTTATAAATTGAGTAATTGCATAATAGACTCTAGAGCTTTTGATAATGTTATGCCTACCAAGGTGGCAAATTTTGTTAGCTAACTTTGACCAAAACTTTTGGGAGGTTTTTTTCTATGGAAAACAAGCAAGTCCCACTCCTTGGTCAAATAAAAGATGTCCAATTTACGTTCACAGCTTTTCCAGAAAAGAGGATAAAAATGATGGTTCTTGTGGCCGATGTTCTAGCCTCTTATAGCATCCTTCTTATGTGGAATTTTTGTAAGGATGTTGGGGGTGAGCTAAGCATGGACATGTAAGAGGCAAGGATCCCAATTCAAGGTATTATGAATAAATTTCTTCCTAAAAAAGAGGTAAGATATGTAGTCACCTGATCATTAGCACCAGGAGCTCAAATTTTATTTGAGTCTTTGGGCATGGGTAACTACTTCTTATCTATTGATGAAGTCTGTAAGACATCTGATGAAACTCCTATAATTAATAACTTGGAAATGTGTTCAGTTGACAAAGTAGGAGGATCGGTGAAGCAAAACGAATGCATGGAAGAACCTCTTCCCCCCAATGAAGAAGTTTATAAAAGAAAGGTGGTGTCTAACAAGGTATGGATCTTAGAATTTGATGGTAGTTTCTCCTCTACTAGTTTAAGATTTGGAGTTGTGTTGGTATCTCCTCAAGGAAATATTGTTCTTTTATCCTACAAGTTGCAGTTTAACAACACCAACAACATGGTTGAGTATGAATCCCTATTGCTTGGATTACAAGTTGCTAGAGAAAAAGGTATTAAACTCCTCCATTCTAAAGGGGACATCGAATTGGTGGTTTTTTAGGTAATGAAGTTATATCAAACCAAGAATGAAAGATTGCACCACTATCGCAATCTAGTTTGGGACCAAATTGAAATTTTGATGCTTTTAGCATCTCTGCCATTTCGAGAGAATTCAATGACCGGATGGATGCATTGGCTATTTTTTATACTCTCTTAGTTCCCCACCCAGACTTTAAAGGAGATAAGTACACTATTGAATTGGTATTTTGACCAAGTGTACCTAATAATGTTGGCCATTGGCAAGTATTCAATAATGACAATCAAATCATTGCCTTCTTGGAGCAAAAAGAAAGCTTCAAACAATTACATTTTAAAGGTAGTGGACTTCAAGAATGTGAGACAACTTTTGAATCAAACATAGACACAAGTGAGGATTTTCTATAGCTTAAAGGGAGTAAGATTCCCAAAGGCCTAGTTTTCCTAGAGAAACTATTTGATAACCATGACAAGTTCATCAAACAATAGCAAACAGATTCAAACTCCTCTTAGGATTTTGATCAAGTGAACCTAGGAACCAAGAGAGATCCTAAGATGGTGAACATTGAGAAATTTTTCACTCCCAAGGAGAGGTTCAAGCTTGTTAATCTACTTTTTCAATATATAGATGTCATAGCATATTCTTATGATGACCTAAAATCACTCAAGCTTGATGAAATTTACCATGACATTCCTCTTAAGGCTAACTCAGTGCCTTACAAGAAAAAGTCTAGGTGATATAATCCAAAAATATCAAGTACCATTTTATCTGAGATACAAAAAATGCTTGATGCCAGGATAATTTTCCCAATCCATCACTCCACATGGATTGCCAATATAGTGCCTGTGAGAAAGAAGAATGGTAAAATTTGAATTTTTGTGGATTTCAAAATCTTGAATCAGTTATATTTAAAAGATAACTAACCTCTCCCTATCATGGATCAAGTTCTGCAGATGGTAATAGGTTTAGAGATGTTATTAATGTTGGACAATTTCTTGAGATATAATCAGGTTGAAGTTGGAAAAGTAGATCAACAGAAGATTGCCTTCACCACACCTTGGGGCACCTTTGCCTATCAAAGAATGCCTTTCGGTCTGATAAATGCAGGTGCCACATTTCAAAGAGCAATGGAACTCACTTTAAAGGATGAAATGGGTAAGTTCATTGTAGTATACCTAGATGATTTGATGGTATTTTCAAAGCATCATTCTGACCATGTCCACCATTTACAAAGAATACTAGAACATTGTTGTCAGAATGGTATTTCTCTAAATCCCAAAAAATATATCTTTGGGGTGATAGAATGGAAAATTCTTAGACACATTATGTCCCAAGAAGGTATTAAAATTGACTCAGAAATAGTCAAGTCCATCCAAGAACTTACTCTGCCTACCAGTAAAATTGCGGTTCACTCTTTCTTCGAAAAGGTGAATTTTATTCGAAGGTTCATCCCTGAGTTTGCTGAGAAAAATTGCCACATTATCAATATGATGAAAGGTAATGCTACCTTCAGGTGGACTGTAGAGGCCAAATCAACATTCAAAGACATCAAAGAAGCAATCGCTCGTGCACCAATTTTGGTTTGTCCAAACTACACCAAAAACTTCAAAATATACAGTTATGCTTTTGAACATACACTCTCAGCTATTTTAGTTCAATAGAACCAAGAAGGTGTGGAATCTCCTATTTCCTTCATGAATTTTCCACTCAAGGCTCATGAGCTAAAATACTCAAACATGGAAAAGCATGCATATGCAGTGGTCAAAGTGGTCAAACACTTCAAGTTTTATATCATGAACTCACATACTGAGGTTTTGGTGCTTGATACAATGGTGAAGTCCATTTTAACTCAACAGGAGTTTGGTACAAAGAGGGGTAATTGGATTGCCAAGATTTAGGAGTTTGATCTAGACATCAAACCTACAAAACTTATGTAGGGAAAGGGTCTTTGCCAATTGATTCTTGACAACATTCCTGAAGGAGTAGAAAATGAAGAAATGGAGATCGAAGATATGACTATGGTCCTCTTCGTTACCACTATTGATGAGTGGTTTTCTAACATCACCCATTTTATGATCTATGGTGAGTGTCTTGCTCATCTCTCCTATAAGGAAAAATGGAATGTTAAACTAAAGGCTGATAGCTATGTTTTGTGGGATAATGGTCTATATAAAAGAAACCTAGATGGGGTGTTTCTTTATTGTGTCGATAAGGTACAACAAGATAAACTTTTGGAGTCTTTCCAAAATTTGGCCTATGGGACATTTTTCTGCACTAGTGACAGTACACAAGATTCTGTGAGCAAGGTTCTATTGGCCTATGCTATTTCAAGATGCCTACAAATGGGTGCGTAGATGTGAATTGTGTCAATAATTTATCAAAAAGCCTAAACTAGTTGCATTGCCCCTCAAGCCGGTAATAATTGAAGAGCCTTTTCAACAGTGGGGTATTGACTTTATTAGCATAGTTAACCCATCTTTGAGTGCTAGACATGATTATGTCCTCATGATAAATAATTACTTTACCAAATGGGTGGAAGCCATTCCAACCAAGCATGCTACATCTGAAGTGGTGTGAAATTTTCTTAAGGAAAATATTATCTCTTGATTTGGGGTCCCACTCGAAATTGTAATAGATAATGCAGCATGTTTCTCTTCACATGAAATTACTCAATTATGATTTTTTTATGGGATTACCCTATCCCACACTTCAAATTATTTCCCATAGGGAAATGGCCAAGCAGAATCGAGAAATAAGAACCTAGTCACTATTATTAAGAAATTAGTAGATGATAATTAGAGAACTTGGCACAAAGCACTATTTGATGCTTTATGGGTGGATAGGATTACACCCAAGAGGGCCATAGGTATGTCACCTTTCCAACTTCTATACGGCTTGAATGCGGAGATACCTATCACTCTAGAACTACCAGCGCTCAAGTTAGCCAAAGCAATTGAAGATTCAACCTTCGAAAATTCAATCGATAAAAGGATTATGTGTCTAACTGAATTAAATGAGAAATGAACCATGGTGGTGGACTTGATTACGGCACATCAAAATTAGGTGAAAAAACTTTTTGATAAAAGAGCTAAGGTTGATGATTTTTAAATCAGAGATCAAGTCTTGTTGTGGGACAAGAAGCGAGAATTGAAGGGAATGCACAACAAATTTGACTCTTTATGGAGAGGTCCATTTACCATTCGACAACTCTATGGTGAGAATAGCTTCTTGCTAGAGTATCAAGATGGAGCACCATTTTCACTACCCCACAGTGGGCAACATCTGAAGCTTTTCAATCCTTGAAGTATAGATGGATCCACTTGTATATTTATATAGTTTTTACATTTTATTTATTTTCTTTCATTTTTAGCATGACTCTGTAGCCTAATGTCTTAGATTAAGGCACTTAGAGACTAGTTTCTACTCCCGTTGATTGATTTGATTGAATGGAAATTCCCTAATAGGAGCCAGCTATTGTTTCCAAAATTAGCTCAGCTCATTTTTTGGAACAACCCCCTATGAAACTTGTCTATTTTTCCCTTTGTCTCTCTAAATTCATTTTTTGAGATGGGTTTTTTCTCATTCTCATATTTTCTCAACTGACATCATTCAAAGTTCATAACATCTTCTCATTACATTTTCCCCAAAATGTGAAATTTTTTACGGTCTTGATGCGACTAGGGGACCAACTTTCTCTTTTCCTAGAGTTAGCCTTATTTCTTCTATTTTAAATGCATGAGCGGTAATTTTTGCCATCAATGAATTTTTTCCTTTATGCCATGCAGGAGTGGAAAATTTTACTACCCTTACATCTAGAATGTAGGAGTAGGAAAAATTGTCACCCCTACATTTTTCTCCCTTACATGGAGAAAAAAAATTTTCAACCCCTACATGTCCTTTCAATTTTCTAGTGTAAGGGCAAAAAAATTTGCTGCCCCTACACTACCTCAATTTTCATGTGTAACATTTATGGTTGTATGCATTGAGTGGTTGGAGCTAATTTTTGCCCCATTTAATCTATTTTTGGTCCATTTGGATTCATTTATTCCACTCTTCCTCCTACCCTCTGCCTCTGGATGATCCATCAAGCGGGAAAAAGTGCATTTCGATGGATTTGAGCTCACGGTGCACGTTATTTTCTAGGTAGCTCTTTTTTTTACATTTTTTTTGTGTTCTTCCTTTACTTTTGTTCTTCTCTTTGTCAATTTTTGTTTTTTTTTGTTGTGTTTTCCTTTTTTTCCCCCTTCCCTTCCTCTTCCCACCACTTTCCTCTCCTCCTCTTCCCTTTCTCCCCATTCAGCCCACATTCTTTTTCTTCCCAGTATGTTAGGGCAGTGATTTATGCCACCATCCCTTCCCAAAACTTCTTACCTATAAAGGTGGTGGATTCTACGACCCTAACTGAGTGCTCCCCAACTCTCTTGTATCAATGACAAAATTTTCTGCCGATACAGGTTCGCACCACTTAGATGCACCAGCAATGAATTTTTCCACCAATGCAAGTCTCAAGTGCAAGGGTGGCAAATTTTGCCACCCTTACACTCTTTCCTATGAAACATGCATGGGTGGAAAAAATTGTTGCATGTGCCTTTTTTCCCTCTCACATGCACAAGCAACAAATTTTGCTGCTTGTGCATGTAAACCATCCCACATGCCAAGGTGGCAAATGTTGCCACCCTTGCATTTTTTCTCCCAATTTATATAACTCTAGAGAAATTTCCATCCCTTTTGTTTCTCACATCTTCCCCATTTTCCTCTCACTTTTTGACCTAGCCCTATCAAGTGCCCTTCCATGGTCATGATCACCTGACGTGTAAATTCCCTAATTTGCCCATTTTTTCCCTAATTGTATGATCATGATTCTTATTGTAGTACCCCCTAAATATTCTTGTTTATCAGCACCCTCTCAACAAAGACTCATCCCAATGATTGAAACTTCTTGGAAGAAGTCAAAATCCATGAAGTACCATTACCAAGGTGTTTTCCCTATTACCTCAGTCACTTCTAGTGTCGATGACATTAGAGATAAAGAGATCGGCCACATGGATATGGCCAAGTTATTAGAGAGAACCAAGACAGCCAACCCAAGTTTGAAGATGAAAAGAATTATTGAGAGCAACATCCATCTAGTTACCTCTTTCCCTGTAGCAGTGCATCACACAGAGTTTATCTTCTAGTGTGCCTATTTCTATAACAAAGAGACCAGATAAGTGTCAGATGCTAGTGGTAACATGATAATTTGACTGGACTCCAAATTTATCGATAAAGTCTTCATGTGCCCTCCTACTACCGAAGTGCTGAAAATTGACTTCATTGAGGCACATAAGGAGTATGACAAAGATATTGAGAAGGAAAAAAAGGTGATGAACAACAGATGGCTCAAGACTCCTAGAGCTAATTTGTCTAGATGGCCATGGAATTTCCTAAGAAGTGACTTCATAGAAGAAGTTGGTAACTTAATTACTCTTCTTAACAGAGTATAAGGTCTACCATCTTCTTCCTAATTCCATGAATGGATGTATCCCTTTATCAAAATAATTCTCCAAGGGAAACAAGTCATCTTCTAGGGTGGGTAGACCAGTAACGATCTTCATGAGTAGTTGAAAAAATGTCTACTACTTGAAAGTTATTATGACTTCATACTTAGTGTACATTACAGCCTCCATGCCAACCTTTCTAGGTTTGACAACTAAAGGAGACAGAAAAACCACCCCAATTTATTCATATTACCCTCAAGTGACACTAAAAGGATCAATCTATCACTTTAAGAGGTTAAATGATGTCTTCTTTGTAGTGTTTTTGTGCCTTTTTAATCCTAAGCTAGAACAGAAAAGAGTATCAGATGAAGCCTAGACGATCGTCAATGACTTTGGTTGCATGTTTTTACAATTTCCCTCCTTTTTCTATCTATGGGTTGGCTTTTTCCAAGGCTATCCTTACATGCTCCCCTAATTTCCATCTAAAAAATTAGTCCTAATGGAGCTGTGTATGTAGATTATTATCGTACATGCTAAGCAAATGGAACTGAAAAAGCTAGGATTCAGGTTCCCAATAGAAATTGGTAGATACTAAATTTTGATTTCTACCAAAGAAAGGGTAATGGAGACAAAATGCAATTGGTCACCATGAAGAAGTTCAAAATAATAGACAATTTTGACTACAGGGGTGTCAAAGATATGATTAGAAGAAAGACTCAGTTTCATGATCCCATGATTGAGGACATCTTGGTAGACTTGAGAATAGACTAGAAGAATTGCCTTGTGACCTCACCTCTAGATATAATCAATTTCTTTCAGCAGAAGAGATGATTTAGAAATTCAAAGGTATGATCTAGAGGGATTTCAAAGAGAAAGAATTTTTAATGACTTATGTGGATAACATCTTAGATACTTAGTTAACTCTGGATAATCTAAGAACTAGGTTAAAAAGTCATGCCAAAGCAATCACAACATTGAAAGATGCTACAATCAGAGCTAGAGTGATCTTCAAGAACACCATTGCACCAGATAGTATAGTAATTTAGGCATCTATCACCATGTATGATGCCCATTTGAAGAAGTCTGATGGTAGGAGTTGAATCATTTCTCTATTTTCTCTTCTTCCTCTCTTCTCATGCACTTTTGTCATGAAAAAGTACATGCACTTTTGTAATATGTAATTACATGTAAAAAATTTAGAAAATATCCCAAAGTCAAAGATGACTCATCTTTGACTAGATATTTTAATATTTTAATCTTTTTCAATTTTGAAGGTTTCTCCCTATATATAGAGGGAACCTCTTTTGTAAAAATATCTCTCAATAATTGAGAGCAAAAACTCTACTAAAATTGAGACACTTCTTAAGATTTTGTGCTCAAATTTTAAATCATATTTTATCAAATGAATGAGAAACAGGTTTATTTCAGACTTTGTGTTGAAGTAATTTGTGTTATTTAGGAAATAGTTCTTATGTTCTCTTTCCTGATAATCTCTTATCTTCTCGATTTAATAAGTAAAGTGTGTGTATTGAAATTATCTGAAGACTATTTTAAAATAATAAAGAAAGACTTTGCGCTAATTTTATCTTGGTGACCCTTTTATCCATTGTAGTTCTAGGTGAAGACTTTGTGCTTTATTTCACTCTATTGTTATGTGTGTTCCAAATCAGTGAAGGAGGCAACAAAATACTTTATGCTTTCATGGGTTTCCTTGTGGACTTTGTCACAACTTCAAGGGATTTTCTGTTCTACACTGGATACCATTCCTAAAAGAAGAGGAATGCTTTTAGCCATCAATCAGGATTTTCCTCTTTGTTCCTTGGACATCCTCTTTGAAAAAAGAGAGATGGATGGTGTTATACTACCTTGAGTATTATTTTTTTCTTACTTATATATACATATAGCATACAAGTATTTCATAGGGAACCTCCCCTTGATGAGAGGAGAGATTTATCTCATTAAGATGTGGTAAACCTACACTTTTATGGCATAAATCTCCTTGTACTATGGTTGATATACCCATTTTGTCATCAGTTAGTTGATGACAAAATATTCACCCAAAAATGTGTATATATTATCTCATGTTCAATGTTTATGTTACAAATTATCAACAATACTATGGGTAATGATTCAAGCATGTTGACTAATAATAGGTTTATTGAATAAGTCTATGAGTTAGGAGGGTGCTCTCATAATTATACATGAGACTCTAATGAAATTACTTATGTTCAAATACATATCCTTAAGATAAACATATAATTATTCATGTCCCCTTCCTTATATTCAAGCCCTCATCTGCATATAATGATTTTGAATGATTTTGAAAAGTGGATCTTAGTTGTTTCTTGTAGGTGGTGATAATGTTCTCTCAATAGGGATTATTCATGCATAGGTCCTTTTATTATGGTACCAATGGAATATTATATCCCTATGGAGTGTTTAGACCTTTATTCTATGCCTCAAACTTTAGTATAGGATTCATACCTATGGGTGATGGTTTTGAGGTCACATGAAGCTTGAATCCTAGAAATCAAGGCCTATAATGAGGTAAGTTGATAGTGATGAGGCCATCAAAGGGTAGAGTTACCTTAAGGTCTTGAACTATACTATTTAATCATAACCAAGATGTTTTATAAGGATCTTAATAATCTATACTCACACACTTAGTAGATAAAAATACTTGGGGGTCATTAATTAGGCATTTATAATGAGAAATGGAAACCTAAGACTCTTTGAATACCTCAAACTTTACTAAATAACCATAGTTTATACTAAACAAGACCATAAAGGTATTGGAGGATTATTTTGAAGTTCCTTGGCCTTTGAGGCTATAATGAGGTTTGAATATCTTAAATTAAGGATATTTTTATATGAATACAACATTCTTATAATACCTTTGACTATAATCTAATGACCTCTAAGCCAATATCATGTAACACACTATCCTTCCTTGTAGTGAAGCTAAAACATATGGGTAGTCTCATTTGAAAGAATCATTGGAGAGATTTTTAGGTCTATATAACCATTAAAATTTAAATAAGGATATATGAACAACTTCAACACACTATCAATGAGCTTGAAAACACTATTCATCTCAAACATATGCATAAAATATATCTTTTTACCAATGAAAACCTACTTTTAGTTTATAGATAGTGGTAACCTAGATTTTTATTACTCCCATAGGCTCAAATGTGTTATCCAAGGGTGGGGGATACCATAGAAAGACCTTTTAGGACTAGAGAAGACATGAACTAACACTAGTTTCATCAAACAAGGCAACCATGTATTGAAATCGTTCCCATTTTTCACCTTATATAAATGAGGAAGGCAAATATATTTCTTAACTTCTTAGTGTTTATTTATAAAACACAAAGGACTAATCTTGTAACTAATGGACATGATTGGAAGACCATTATACCTCCTTACTTTGGCTAATACCTTGGACCCTCATCTTCTCTCTCTTGTATGGACTAAGGACAAACCTAAAGTTCTCTCCATGGTTACCAAAGAGATTGGTGGAGGAAGTGAACCAAGTTTTGTTTATTTTGGATCTAAAACACCTAGGTTTCTTCATATGATGCTTATTTTTAACTCCCTTTGTAGACCCCTAACTCCATTTGACCAAATTTGTATCATATAGATCTGTACTTGTCTAAGAACTCCTATAGTCTACAAATTTCCTACATTTTCTCATGTTGTAGACCATGAATAATCATTTATGGGTAGGAGGAAGGAAAATAGGGTTTAAAAAAATATTTCAAAATACATGTTATAGATTTAGAAGTTGAAGGGACACATTTTCACATGTGTGGGGACCCTTTAGTATAAAAGAAAGGTTTTTGACTTGTGAGGAGACAAATTTAACATATGAAACAATTTGATTGTGGAATAATGGGATTCATGGAGGGTTTTTAGGATGTAAATGGTGATATTAGTGGCATTATGAGGTCAAATACCTCTTTTGAGATAATAAGTATGGCTTTAAGTGAAGGTTTCAAATGGATAGTATTTCAATACCTATTAAAAATCCTTAGAACATGATAAAGACATAAATTAGGTTATCATCTACCTTAAAATCATTATTAATTATTATGATCAAGCTATACCCTACATATATTCAACATACTAGATATATTCATGACGAGTCATAAGCTACCATATTTACTCATCTTCATATTAAGCAGAGTTAGGCCACTAAAATCCCCCTAAGGCCTATTATGTATATTTACACATGTTTAATCATAATGAATCCACTTGACACAAGTTGAAACAAGGAGTAAATATAACCACTATGGTGTTTCTTGACATGAAAAAACATCAGGCTTACTATCCTCGACATGATAATCAATGACTTCTTTTGAATTACCTTGATCATGAAGAGGTATGAGAAAGGTGGAGTTTGAGGTAGACTAAGGTAATCAAGTCTTAGGTTGTCTCTTTTCCATGACTAAGGGTATAAAGTAGTCAATATTACCATTATGATTAGGAATATAAATGGTATTATCATCAAGGTTTCTAAAGATGATAAAACTATCTAAATCATTATCATACCTAATTTAAACCATTTAGTTACATATACTAGATCTATATGGGTGTTGAGAATGTTTTCACCATAGAGTGTTAGATTTAGTGGTGGGTAAGGTTGGTATGAAATGGAAACCCATGTAAAACATAAATGGCTTAATATTATTAAGAAAAATAATAACATGTGATTTATTGATGCTAACAGAATGTGAATATGTGAGAGAATTTGGATATCATACAAAAAATTAACTACATCATCTAGGCTAATGTATTTGGTAACAATTCAGCCAAGATATAACACTATTAAGTAGATTGATATAGTATTTTATTAAAATTTATGTAAATGGAAACCATGATATACTAATTATATCTAGTTAGGTACTGTCACAAAGGAAAAATTGACATATAAATTGTATCAAGTTGGCTAATATAGTCTGATATGGGAAATTTTAAAAGTAAAGATAGTGAAAGTGAGCTATATTGATCTTTTCAATGTATTTACACAAGTGGGAGATAGTTAAAAAAACACTATTGAATTGGTCAATTTGGTTTGTTTTGAAGATATTTCAAATTTTAGAGATCAGACTAAGTCAATATATTCAATGTAGTATCTAGGATAAAATTCTAATAAAAACATGTAGGATTTAAATTATATCAAGTAGTTCAATGTAGTTACATAAGAAAATAAATAATATATAGGTTAATAGACTATGTCAAGCTATTCAATATAATTAGAGGTGAAAACATATGAGACTATATCAAGTTGTTCGATGTCATCTACAACACAACTAGCTATATCAAAATTGGTTGATGTAGTTACTACACACATCATATAACTATATGGGTAGTAGATGATGTAGTCTAAAATATAAAATATAATAGAAAGTAAAAAAATAGAAAACTAATTATTTTTACTAACTATTTTTCCAAAACTAAGATCATGTAGATATACTAAATGAGTTTACGAATTTATAGGCTATCATTTACATTGGCTTATCCTTTAGATAGTGTTGGACCAAAGTTTAATATAATCAAATATGTAGGAAGTACCATGCCCATATCCCACTAAATCTAGTATTGAGGATAATCTAAGATTAACTTCCCTCAACTAATTTCTAATCGGTGCACTATAAAATCAAATGAATGTATGGATTTCTAAAGTTAAATAAAAAGGGAATCTTAGGTGTTTATGATTTACCATGAGGCACATGGAAACAAAATTTTATGTTTATCTCTATACTATGGCTATTAGTATTGGGGAAATCCCCTCACACCATGATTTTTATAAGAATTAGATAAGTATTTTAAGCATATCACCACATAGCCCTTCATAAAAATAGATAAGTAGTTTGAAAACTATTATAATCCATTTTCTAGGTACAACCAAACAAACAAAAAATAAGGTTAAAAAATCAATATCAAAAATCAATTTACAACATTCAATGAATTTAAATAAGTAGGTAGTCACCTTGAATTTCCCTGATTATGCTTGAAAAATGGAACAAATAGAACTATATCAACACTAGACAATGCATTTGTACACATAATACATGATTTTATAAATTAGATAGATATAGTGTATGTAAATATATTTTTTAGATAGAGATAGATTACTAGATTGATTAGTATGATTCATTTTTATAAAATAATTATAATTTTATAACTATGTTGAGTAGATTGACATAGTTTGAAAAAAATAAATATAATACAAAACTAAATCAAATACAAAACTAAATCAAATAGTTCAATGCAGTTTACTAAAAAATAATTTCACTATAAAACTAAATTAGTTAGGTTGATATTGTTTGATAAAAATAAATTTTAAACCAAAATAAAAATAAATTATAGAACTAGATTGACCAAATCAATATTTATGATTGAAACAGTTGTTACATATAACTAGATCAATTAGGTATATATAGTTAGTTAGAGAAAATAAGAGAAATCTAAAAACATTTATGCCATGCTAGTCAAAATAGTTCATTAGAAAATACATAAAGATGAAACTATATCATGTTATTCAATAAAATTTATTATAGGAAAAACTATGATTAATCTATATATACCTATTTGCTATAATGATATGAAAAAAAATGATGTAGATTAAATTATTTAATATAATTCACTATAGAGATGAAAGCAATAGTTAGCTTCATGTTGAACTCTCCATAATGTATGCAATGAGCTAGGAGTGACTTGAAACTATCTTATCTAAATATCTAAAATCTAATAATATATTTCACATAGAATCCACTAATATATAAAGAAATTAGGATATGACCAAAGGATCCATTTAAACTATGAAGAGTAGCACCTACAACACAATGTCAAGAGAAATGGTTACAAATCCTATAGGAAATTAACATAATTCAATATCCATAATCAGGTCTATAATTAGAAAGTAATCAATTATAAAAAATAAGAAATGTAAGGGGATGAGTTAGAAACATATTCAAAATGGGTAAGGAGCCATGGTAGGCAAATGGGGGCCTAAGCAACCTAAGGTGTATAAATAGAAATTTTGAATAATCATATAACCACACTAAGTTTAAGTGTAGAGAGAATTTAAACAATGAGACATACACTCAATGACCAGACAATTATACAACTTCTACATATGAAAATGAAAGATTTAGGGTTAGAAAATAATTATCTTGAACAAGACCTATTGAACCTTAATCTCTCCCTTAAAAATGGTGTTTTCAAAGATGTTATTGTGGTTGTAGGGATCTCAATGGTTTAATAAATATCTATTCTAAAATGACTCCTCCAATTGCATCAAATATTCCATGAGATAAGTTTTTCCCTCCAAGGTAAGATCTAAGCAATAACTTCTCCAAAATGTAGACTTATGGTAAAAGTACAAGCAATAGTAATTTTGAGTGAATTTTCCTCTCTATTAGATTGAAATGGTGACTCATATTTATAATTATAAGTGACCTTAATCCCTCCAAGATATTTATCCAACAATATTTTCCAACTCAATTTAGTCTAAAATGGGAAGACTAAACTTGAATTAGGTAGGCCAGATTGATTTAGTTTTTAAGTATGCATTAGAATGTTAATAACTACATCAATCTGATCGATGTAGTTGGTATGGGGTAGATAATAGTTAGAACAAAATAAAAACAATTTTAAAAATTGGAAAATATATGTCTTGACATATTTACAAGATAACATATGGAATTAGAAAGCTTAGGGATCAACTATATGGAAGCTATACTCTATATAGGGATAATCAATAAATAACAATGTTTATTATGAAGCACCATATATCTACCCAACCCTTTCTCAGTGCACCCTTTAATTCATGCACTTAGATATATTAAAACTTGATAGGTTGTAGTACGAAATAAATAAATAGTAAATGATAAAGTTTTAAAATATTATGTGTATATAGTCTCCTTCATACAATCATATGTGATGATGATAAGTGACACATTCTAATGGAGTTACAAATTGTAAATACATGAAAATTAAAACACATTGGATATTATTTATGAAACATATAATTCTATGAGGATGAAAATCATGACACATGGTAATGTAAGTTAGGGTCACATTCACATATATTATACCTCTATGTTACAAAGACAAGAATTCCTAACACATGGTAATGCATGATATGGTCACTTTCCCATAGTCTATACTATATTTTTTTCATGTGAATATGTGAATTCATGAGACATGGTGATGTGTGATATGGTTTCATTATTATATATTGTATCACTACATTGAAAATTCATATTAAAATAGACTATAAGGTTATTATTGAATAAAATATTAACAGTTGGCATGCTTCCATTGATTCAAACTTTCACAATGAATAATTTTCCCATGAAAATGAAATAACCATGAGTTTCATAATGTGAATTATTATAAGCCTGATATAGTATTTCATGTAGTGTGCATGCTATAAAATTATGACATGTATAATGTAATAACTCTACAAATATTGGAATATAGTGTAATGCCATGTGATTAAGTTTGAATACATGTGACTGGGGTTTTTATGTCTATATACCCAAAGGAAAACCTAATTAAATATTTATAATTGTATTTAATAAATAAATTTATTATTAATAATTCCAATGAGACCTTATTTCTTAGATATTATATTATAAAGTGACCCAATATATTAATTATTACAATAAACATATATGAGTTCTACATCAAAAACACTTAAACACAATATTATAAATTAGAAAAATAAGAAAAAATCTTGAGTAATGAATTAAATTAAAATTTAATATAGACAAAATATCAATAATTTATCAAATCTAATCCTAATAATCATGCACTTGATAAGATAAATGTGTTTAGATTGAATGGATATCCTATTAG